>LPNX010285369.1:252333-423668 GCA_001517045.1 Pseudotsuga menziesii
CGGAGGTTCTCCCTGCCCACAATAGCCTGCACAAAAGCACTCCAGGACTTTGAAGCCCCGTTCACCGCTGTCCGCACAAGCTCTGTAGCGGCAACCTTCTCCCCAACTGCTGCAAGTTCATCCCGAACTGCAGAAATCCTAGTAAGGTAAGCTGTGACTCCCTCTCCTCCATTCATCCTGATACTCTTGAGTTTTTCTCTGAGAACCATTTTCTGGTTCTCATTAGAACTCTCATACAGACTGGTCAAGGCTGTCCACATCTCATGTGCCTTGTCCTTTCCTGAAATGTGAGGAATAATGTGATCTTTCACGGCATCAAGAATAATTCTTCTGGCTTTGCAGTCCTTCTTATTGAAGGCTGTGAGGGCTGCTGCATCCGTAGATGCAGGAATGACAATGGGGTTTGTAGTAGTGTTCCTCACTATGTCTGGCCACAACTCATTCTCTTCAAGTAACAGCAAAATCCTAGCCTTCCACGGCACAAAATTCCATGTCCCATCCAGCCTATCCTCCAATCTAAGTCCCGTAGCCATCCCAACAACAACTCAGCAAAGTGTTGTTCACTGACAGAAGTAAAATAACAAAAATTTCTGAATGCTACAAATTTCTGTGTGTTTGCAAAAATCACTGTTTCTGCCCCCTTTACTCTGATACCATGTTGAAAAACTGAGATTTACTGCTTGCTGGTTTAAATGAACAATTTGTGTTTTTCACTTCAGCCGGTTTTGCATAGGCTTGAAGCTACTTAAAATTTTGCCGAACAATTTTAAACACACAGTAAAAATTACTAACAGGCTGAAAACAAATGCATGCACACCATAAAAATTTACTCAGAGATTTTTGGCTAATCAGCCCTGGAAAAACCCCCACGGGGAAAACCAGTCAGAGAGAGGAGAGATTTTTATTATTCTTCAGCAAAGTACAGGACAGAAAAATGGTGAAAAAATACAACTTATCTTCACCAGCAAACTTTATCTCAAAGTCTGGAAATTAGTGCTCAGCAAACCAGCCAACACCCTTCTTCTTTTTCTGTGCAAAATCAAATGCAAATGTACAGCTCCAACAGGCCGTACATCTCCCTCGAAAACAATGCCAACAAAACAGGCCGTACAGCAGCAAAACAGGCCGTACTCTTCCTCGAATTTCGTGCCACAAATATGCAGACCGTACACAGGCCGTACCTCGATTTCTGTGCTGAATAATTAATGCTGTCCGTACAGCATTTAATGCAGACCGTATAGACCTCAAAAACCTCGATTTATGTGCTGTGAAATAAATGCAAACCGTACAGCTTTAATGGCAGCCGTACTCCTCGATTTCTGTGCACATTTAATGCAGTCGTACAGTAATAAATGAGCCGTACTATACTCCTCGATTTCTGTGCATAAGTTTCACTCAGAAAACTCGACCTCCTTCAGCAACTCGACCTCCTCTCACTCAGCTCTTCTCTTCTCCTGAAAAAAAATGAACAAGTGAAACCCTTTTGCCTCCCTCATGCCTTTTTGTTTACCCTAAGTGAGTTTCTTAATCCAACCGTGGAAAAAGAATCAAATCAATGGACGAGATTGATCGAGAGTGAAAATCACTTTTATTTATTTCTCATAAATAAAATCACTCACCCACTTAAATTTATCAAAAAGTGACTTTATTGATATAAAGTCTCATTAAGTGACATTTAATGTGAGGGTCACCTTTTTCCCTCTTAAAGTGACTTTAGGCAAAAATTAAAGTCACCTAGGGAACATCTGCCTAGGTACAAAAATCAACAATATCGTGCTTGGTTTGTTTTGTTTAATTTTTGCTTTAAGGATAAAATTTACCATAAGCCATGTTTTTGCCCTGTATCCTCTCCCTTCGCCGGTTCGACTGATCTAGGGTGACGAGAAAGGGAAAAGATTTGTGTTGGCTAGTTTAAAAGGCACCCAGATAAGTATCTTCATTAGAAAGGAGAAAAAGAGGCTTGACCTGTGGAGCTAGTGGGGTAGAGACCGTGGGGGCTTCGTGGCACTTTGTGTCCTCCAGTTGAGCACCTAGCAAGTTTAGAGTTTGACCCGTGGAGCTAGTCGAGAACCTTGTGTTCCCATGTTGAGCACCCGACATTCTCTCTCTAATTGAAGGAGATAGTCTCTTGGGGTAAATATCCAGAATAGTTCATGTTATCATGGATCTTGTAGTTTCTCCGATATAGAGATCTAATACAGGATGGCAGAGGGGACAGGCAACCAAAGCCGTGACCTACGGAAATCCTAACCCCCAAAAGATGGATGGTTTTCACGCTGGTTAAGACTTCCTTCGCTTTATGCCACTAAATGCCCAAATGACACTGGGAGAGACCCGATCATATCTTGAAAGGACAGATCTATAGCTAATCACCAAATCAAGCCAAGAAATGTGAATACGAAAGGTGAGAGCTAGAAACCATAGATTTAAAGGATAAGCCACAAGTTTAAAGAATATTCGAGTACGGGTGCTTAACGATTATAGAAATGTTACTCGAATGAAATGGATCAGTGACTTTAAGAGTTTAAATCAGAGATATTGAAAATACCCTGAACGAGGTTGATACAGAGAATTTAGGCTTTCAACACACCTACTTGGATGCAAGATTCAGCGATATGAAATTCCAAGCAAAACCAGAAAAAGAAACAAGGAGAAACTGGTTGGCAGGGCAGGGAGGGTGTTTTCTCCTCTAGTGATTTGTGCCTGGAGATGGGAAAATGGAGTCCAATGATGACGCTTAGGAGGAGGAAGAGGTTTTGGGGGGATCGCCGACAAAACACAAATCGCTGAATTTGCATATTCCCAGTGCAAATTGATCCGGTTATTTTTCCTAATTCTAATGAAGGTTTTTTTTGTAAAAGCAGTGATGGGCAATACATGCAGAAATTAAAAGAAGAAGAATTTACCTGGAAGACGTACCTAGATCTTGTAGATGACCTCTAAAGTGATGAATAATACTGCTTTCTTGATCAAATGAACATTTCCGGAGAAGATCTTGATGTTGTTGAGCTTCGGCCAGTGACCCTAGCGCCTCCTTTAACCTTCCAAACAAGAGAAAATCAAATGGTAAGGCAAACGAACGAGATCTGCAAAATAAAGAATGGCAAGGCAGTAAAAATCATAAAGAAAAAGTTACTCCCTGAACCCAACACCCGAAAACAGAGACAAGGTGAGTTTCCCCACAACTGCGTCCTCCCTAGTGTGCCTCCTTCAATCCTGCAAACGAATGGGTAAAGGAAAAAATACAAGATCTATCCCGCAACAAACTCAGTACAAAAGAGCAGCAATGCTAATCATCAAATCATCAACTCATTAACAAGACTCAAAAAGTAATCCAAGACAAATCTCTTTCTTCAATATTTTGGTGCCAGAGCTCATGAAATACAATGGGGGGTTACCTCTCTTAAATAGTTTGAGAGCGTGTCCACATTTCAACTAACTATCATATGACGGTCGAGATTAAAACATCTTCGATGGTGGAGATGACTAATACAAAGATCAATACATGGATCAAGTGACCAAGTCAACAAGGGGGGCACACTTTGCTCAAGGACGCCTATCCTAGGTGAAATTCACGATATAACAGAAAGTGTGACATGATAATACATGAGAGGAGATCACTTAGGGGCTTAATTCACCCTAGGCCTCTTTACAACTTCAATCATATGATATAACCAGTGTTCCACGGGGACGCACCTCCCAGAGTCGGGGGCTCGCCCCCTATGCTTCCCACGCCCCAGGGGCTGGGGGGGCTCCATGGGAAACAATTCCCAGCGCCCCCCTTTCTGCGAAACTTGGGGAAACGCGGGTCTAGGAGTTTCCCAGATTGGGGGGCTCCCACACGCCCCCTCCTGAAAATGGGGGGCTCCAACAGGCCCCCACTGCCCTCGATTTTTTAAATTTTTTTACTTAAAAAAGAAATGGTTCATCTTAAATTTTAGGCTTTTACACTAAATGGTCATTTTAAAACGAAATAGAAACAAATAAAAAGAAACAAACATCGATATGATATGCTTGGCTATACCAATTACATTAAATTACACTAAATTCTCGAGAACATAAGCATGCTAGGATGCAAATGGTGATGAGATGAGGAATTGATATGTTTATATGTTGGGGTTCATATTTTTATTATTTTTTCTTCTTTTTTATAATCTTAGAGACCGACCTCCCTATGTTATGGACCCTGACGCCTCCCTGCCCCCCTGTCCCCCAAAATACCCCAAAATTTTGGGGTGTCTCTACACGTCCCCAATGTGCGTTTCCCCGCTCCCACGCCCCCCCGTCCCGGAAACTTGGTGGAACACCGGATATAACAATGAAATACATCATTAGCCAAGTAGAGGGGGCGCCCCTTGGGGGGCTTTCCTCACTAACTAAGCCAAAATAAAATGATCCGGACAACTACTGACTCAAAACTACTGAAGGACTGTCCGAGATGTTGAGATACATCATCTACCAAAATTCCAAGCCATTTCCTTGACCCAAGAGGCCAAATCGATTTTTTTAGTGAAGTTCCTAGTTCATTTTTGCTGGTACAATCTATGGAAAATGATAAAATCACCATAACTCTGTCTAGGATGAGAACTGGGGCAAACTGACTGCTCTAGATGATCTGGAGACATAGAAGAATGGTATAAGCGACTACTTATACCCCTTAGAACATTGTACTTCTCTAGGAGGACCAAACACACTGCCATCTATAATAAAATTTGATCATTTGGCCAATAATAAAGTGATAATAATCACTTAACAAGAGAACCGGGGCCAAACTCTCAAAACTGAAACCGTAGTATTGGTCCTGGGCATGTTTGAAACAAATATAGACCATGTTTTTTGAGTCACCGCCTCGAGAACCGTGCTTGACTTGGTCAAACTGGGTTGACCAGGTTAAAGTACCCAAACTGAAAGTGAGATACTGTATCCATATGATCCTGTAAACATCAAGGGTAAGAAATGCTCCAATGGTGTATGCCAAAACCAAGCTTAAGTCAAGTTATTCATAATCATGGTGACAATAATAATAATAATAATAAGTAAAAAATACCTATGCTTCTGAAAAAACTTGGGACCTTCTGGAAGTCTGCTTGTTCATGCCATACTTACAAAGCGTAAACAATGAGCTAGTGCTGGGTGAGGATGGAAAACAAAAGCTAAGGCAAAGGGTAATGACTTTGACTGACTTTGACTTTGTGATCTCTCTGAATGACAACCAATATACTCAACCAAAGTGACATATACATGACAGGTAGCAATAGGGGATGGAGGTGTCTCAGAAGTGGATAAAGTACTTGGGCTTGTTTCCTTCAGACTCTAGCAAGTTTTCCTTTCCACTAATTTGTAACATAGGTCAACCTTCAAAGGCAGGTGCCCTGGAAGCTTTCTGGGCTCCATTACTGACAAAGACACAACCTTTTGCAGGCTAGTCTCACCATGTTTCCCTATGGGGGCAAATGAGCCGAACACTATACAAAGAGTGAGTGCTCATCCTTTAACCATTAACATTTTTCACATTTCACATAAGATAGTAGCCAACCTACAAGAGTAGGTGCCCAAGAATGAGTGCCCAACCCCTTGGCCACTAACTACCTTTTAAAACATTTATATTTTTGCATCATTTAGATATAGCTTTTATGCGTTCTGATGCTTTAGTGTTTAGCAACACTGTTTGGTGGAGCACTTGTTTTGAAGACTAAAGAAGAACTTCCTAGTGAACCCAGCCACACTGGCCAAGCCACATACTTCATAGCCAAAAACACATAACAACATGGAGTCTATCATGTACAAGGGTCAAGATGGAGAAAAGATCTTCAATCTCACAAGTCTCAAACAGTCTAAGCCATGGGATGAAATTCATAACTGGATGAACCGGATGTACGGGGATAGGTGACACATGGAACCAATAAAGCACTAAGGTTTACTCTTTGTACAAGAATGGCATAAGCAACAGTCTTCACATCAAGTCCCTTGATTAGTCATAACACAAGTTCAAGCATCAGTACATATAAGCATAGGTCACCATAATCATCCTAACATAACAAGCATAGGTGTTTGACATACATTGTTATCACCTGTCTTGTAGTTGACTGCTTAAGGTGGATCCAAAATGGATGGTAGAGGGGCAAGCAACTAAGGGGTGGAACCACAACTGCCTAGACTCCCAAATGGATGGTTGTCACGCCAATCAAGGCAACCTTTACTTTAGGTTATCCTAGTCCAGGACAACAATGGGGGAGACCCGGATCTGCTCTCGACAGGAGAGATCGAACCTAGACACCAGAAGAAGATCAGATGGGGCTTCAGGGTACTTAAGGTGCAAGGTGAATGGGAACCCTAGCTCTAGGGTTTAGGTACTAGCAACTGTCGTGGGAAACGTAACTATGACAGGGCAAGCACGAATAGAGTTGGGACTATCCAGTACCTAGAAATCAGACTCAGTAAAAGGTGTTTGAGCTATCAGTGAATGTTGGTAGATGGCAAACGCTAAGAGCCTAAGGGCAGCGCTAGCTTGGAGATCAGTGCTTTGTATGCATTGGGCAATGGAGTCAGCAGTAAGACAACGTTTCAGGAAACCCACTTGGGAAACACCTTGATCTACGAAACCAGAAAGCAATTGGTCCAGAAAAAACCAAGGTATAGGAAACCCAGCTCAGTAAATAGCTAGCGCTAGGGCCTAGGAAGACAAATCTGAAGCTTTAGGGGGTACTGGAAGGCTGATGGCTCAGCGTTGAGGATGAGAAGAGATCAGGGAGACCTGATCTACAAGCCCAAATTAGGAAAACAACAGGAAAATCAGATCTAGAAAAGTCAAAATCTAATGATGGGGCTAGGAGGCTGAAAACTGATTTTCTCAGATCTAAGGCAAACCAGGATGAATTAGCACAGCGTTGAGGGTGTTCTGGGATGCTTGGGACCCGATCTATCAGCCTATCATGTCAGATTTCAGAAAAACCTACTTCCGAAAAGGCCAATTTTCAATGAGGGTGCTAGAGCAGTTTCAGTCTATTTTTCAGATCCCGGTCAAACTGTTGAGCCTCTTGACAGCGTTGGGGTTGACTTGGACTGCCCAAGACCCGATCTATCCGTCTGTGAAGTCAGAAATCAGAAAAACTCAAAACCCTAGCAGGTCAATTTTTTCAGTGGAGGGTTATGCAGTTTTCTACTAAAAAATCAGATCTAGGTCAATCTATGAGGAATTTGACTAGCGCTCCAGTTGATTTAGTTAGGGGGAGGCCCGATCTATGAAACCCAGAAATGGTTTGGCAAAAGATCGGATGGTTCCCTGATTATTTGATTTTTTAGGTTTTTATGGTTTAGGAGTTTTCAGAAAAATAGTTAAATTTCAGCAAGGTACAATGGAATAAGATCAGAAAAGAAGAAACTACCTATGGATGTTACCTAGATAAGCTTGTAGAAGTTTGTAACAGTGACGATCCTAGCTATCCCGATCAATCCTGGAAGATCCTCGTGATTTCTATGGCCTATGCAAGCTCAAAGCCATCAAAGCGCCCCCTACCCTGCATGAGCAAATGTCAACCATATCAGATTTGCACATACAAAATAAAGAAACTGAATGCTACAAGACAGTAAAATGAAGTAATCATAGATCGCAATGAAACTAATGAAAACCCCCTGATCCAAGACGAAGAGAACCGAGCGAGTTGAGGTCCCCCTACAAAAACGCTCCAGCCAAAACGCCCTCCTATAGACAAAACAATGATAGCCACAAAAAAAATAGATCTCACGAGAATTTCCACGATGCTAGTAAGCTGAAGACAAGCTAATCACCATTTGAGCACATCAGATGTAAAGCAAATCCAAAAAAATTTCCACAGAAAAAGTCTTTCTATTATTTAGATCCAAGAGTCAAAGACCGTTTACAAATGAGAAGCTCTCTCCTTTAAATAAAAATGAGAGAACCTCGATCATAACCAAATCCTAACCACTTTCAAAACGAGTGACTAAGATTAAAAGATGAAATGTTCTAATCAATGGTTGAAATGAGCTCAACATACAATACATGGATCAATATAACCATAATTTATCAAAGTGGACTAACCCACCCATAAAAAGGGTAACCCACTAAACAAGAAATAAATGAAAGCACATGGTGGGTCCAAGGAGTGTTTGACTAACTCCCTTTGGGTGTCCCCATGGCACAATAAAAATATAACAATTTAATTCTTTGACTTTTGTGCCTTCTTGAGGAAATCGTGAGCCTCCAAAAAGAGCTCTAGAAAATAATTAAAAAATGCCCAAAAAAATAGGTGTGGGCCCAATCAGGAGTTGCAACTGCTGGAGAAGGTGTGGAGGACATCACTCTCATCATCATGACTCATCCCATGTCATTTCCTTGCCTCAGTAGCCCAAATCGATTTCTTCAATAGCCATTTAATCATTTTTTAATCTTCCTCGGGAAACGTGAACCTGCCAAAACAGCCTCCTAGGGTGCCTGCGTTGCCAAACTGAGCCCACCAGGCTCTCTGGGATGGGTACTATGGTACAAACAAGTGGTTACACCCCTATGTTCCATACAACGCCCTAGGAGATCCAACTAAAACATCTCCCTACTCAAACATATCAACCTGTGAAGAAAAACTGCATCAGAAAGGCAAAATGAGCCTAATCATATCTGCAAGTGCCCGAAACTGGAAATAAACTGTATCATTAGACTCAGAGAGTCCAAATCCATCTAAGGTGTATACTCATACCCCTCATAGGTCTCTATCTGATCATCAACCATATCCAATAAACAATATAACCCTCTGTAAATGATCAGACACCAATAATAACTCAGACTATCATCCATCTGCTGCAAGTGTTAAAAGGCTAAGGCATGCTCTACAACTCATTCAAGCAACAATCACAACAAGTAGCAATCATTTCATTGGCGGTACATCAACAAATACATATATAAGGCTTTATTTATTATTACTCAGACTTAGACTTTCAGGACTATACTCACTTCATAGCTGTAGTCATTTTGCTAGTGAAGGGTGAAGGATGAAATTGACAAGGCTAAGGCAAAGGATGACTTCCTACTCAACATCATGACACTTCGGATATGGAAAGGGAATACTCAGTATAACCAATGTCGGACAAACAACAACACAAGGAATGGCAATGCCTCACAAATGGATGAGTTGTTTAGAGAGTGCTTATTCAACTTAGGCATCATGTCTACATCAAGCTTCATCCAAGTTCATTAGGATCATCATTTTATTCCATGGCCTTTTTGGCCTATATGACCCTTTTGGGACTTCACTAGTGCTTAAAAGCACAGCTAATCGCAGCTTTCATCCGGGACATATTTATTTTAATAAGGTTAGCAATTTTTAGATATAGCACATTTTAAACCATTGCTTTTTGGACCTTTTCTTATACTCTTCAAGGAGTATTTTAGCATTTTATTGCTCTTGCCCTTTTTACATATGTTAAGAAACACAGTTTTACAATTTTTATTTTCATGGGGGCATATACAACATAGGCAGTACATGAGCTTTCAGTTTTAGCCAACAACATCTCAAGTGACTAAGGGGAGTTCTGCACAGTGCCAAACATTGGAACAACCGACCAGAATGATTTAGGCATACAATCCAACTTACCAAAGGCAAGTTTTGTCACCAACTCAGAGCCGAGACACAATATAAACAAGGAGGCTTGTCCAACACAAGTTCTAGCGGGGAAAAAGATCCTCCATGCCATAAGTCAAGAAGTCAGTCGAGTTGAAAACTAAACTGGAAGGTAATGGATGGGTGAAGACAATGAATGATGGAGCCAACACTAGCAAGCCAAAACAATGGTGGTAATGACTACCTCTATTCTCCCTAAGGAGGGTTAAAACGAATGAGTATAGATCAAGAACTTCCAAGTCTAAGTAGGGACATCAATACATAGTACAAAATACATCCAAGTCCATATAATTATGACCGCCAAATCATGATACCACAAGTTATTACATGTCACAAAAATCAATATAAGAGCAATAATAACCATAACACAATATAAAAAGCTGAATCATAATCATGAAATATAATCCATTTGAGACACCATCTATCCAATGAGAAAGAACTGATATAAAACTGGGCATCAATGACTGCTCTGTAATGACATAAATGGCTACATCGGTCCTCAAATCTGAGTGTCCTGAGACTCAATCCTTACATGGGAGAGTACAATAGTCCACTAATATAAACATGATCCATCAAAATGCTCATCTCAGCATCTCATATGTAAGAGATCTGACTGAAAATGTACTGTGTCTGAAAAATAGAATATGGTAGCCTGGCTACTATATATGTGATAACATACATCATAGAGCAAAATCAAACCAAAGAAACATATACCTAATCTCACCATATATACATATCTCCAACTGATAGGGTCCCTCTGTAACTGTGTGTACCAACTATGATCTGCTACTCTGTTGTAATGGACTAGGTCATCACTGAAATCATCTCAATGGCCTAATGAATCTCAGTCCTAGCAAGGAAAATCTGATGATCAAGGGTCTGGAATGGCTCAAGCTATAATGATCCATGCGGAAACCCCATGTGAAAAGTAGCTCGGAATAGAACAAGAGATAATTCTGTATGTTGCATCATGGTATCCCAGCTGCAAATGTATATGTGATAACATTCATTTCTTTGCAACAAACACCTTAATTCCCTAAGCCAAAGAGAGACAAAATTTACTAAAATTTACAGGACCACTTGCATAAAATTGTTACAATCATTTACATTTCTCTACTTTGCAAGCACTTTATTTTAACTTATTCATTTACTAGAAGTCATCATGTTCTTGTAAAATTGTTAAAGTAAATGAGTTGATGCTTTAGGAAAATATTTGAAGTTGATTATTGTGACTCCATAGCTCGAGTAGAAACGACACTGGTAATTTTGATTATTTGATTGTTTCTCTCTTGCATACATTACTAGTTGATTGTTAAAGGGTTTGCTTGACATTGAAATATTTGCATCACTGCACGTTGCTTATCATTTTTGTAATTTATAACTCCCAGAAAACATTCTTAAAAAAAGAACTTAGTAAGTAGGGACTACCCCCCTTTGCCTTTAGGAGTTGTGGTCTAAACGGAGGAGTTTATATAGGAGTTGTGGTCTAAAGACAGCCTTTCTCAATGGTAAGATTGAGGAAGAGGTTTATATTGAACAACCTGAAGGCTTTGTTACTCATGGGACGAAGACCCATGCATGTAAACTGAAGAAAGCCTTATATGGACTAAAACAAGCTCCGAGAGTCTAGTATGCGAGAATGGATGGATTTCTCCATAGCTTGGGGTTCTCCAAAAGTACAGTTGATTCTAACTTGTACTTTAAATTTGTTCATAATCATGTCTTGATACTTGTTCTATATGTAGATGACTTGTTTCTTACAGGTGATGAACAATTGATAGACCAGTGTAAGAGGCAGCTTACCTCTGAATTCGAGATGAAAGATCTCGGATTGATGCATTACTTCCTTGGCTTAGAAGTCTGGCAAAAGCCAGGTGAGATCTTCCTAACACAAAGAAAGTATGCAGTGGATATCTTGCAGAGATTTGGGATGCAGGGCTGCAAGTCCATGAGCGTACCAATGACTACCAACTTGACAAAGTTGCGAGACTCGGCCTCTAGTTCACAGAATGTGGACTCTACTCTATACAGACATCTCATTGGTTCCCTGATGTATCTCGTGCATACGAGACCAGACATCTGCTACACAGTGAATGCACTGAATCAGTTCATGTCAGATCCGAAGCACATACACTTGGTAGCCTCCAAACATGTACTCAAATATGTACGAGGGACTATCACTTATGGGCTCAAGTATACTTCCAGCAGTGGAGTATTGTTATCTGGATATTCAGATTCAGATTGCGCTGGTAGTGCAGCCAACCGAAAAAGTACCTCTGGTTATTGCTTCAGTATGGGATCAGCAATGATCTCTTGGTCCAACAGGAAGCAGGGTTCCATAGCTCAGAGTACAGCTGAGACAGAGTATATTGCTGCAAGCGATGCCTGCAAGGAAGCAGTTTGGCTCAAAAAGTTGTCATCTGATCTGTTTAAGCGAAATCTTGACTCAACGATCATCCATTGCGATAATCAGAGTTGCATAAAGTTTTCAGAGAATCCAGTGTTTCATGACAGATCGAAACACATTGAAATGAGGTATCATTTCATCAGAGACCTAGTGCAGAGAGGTGCTCTGAAGTTGCAGTACATTCGTACAGATGAACAGATTGCAAATATCTTGACCAAGCCTCTGACAACATCAAAGTTCGTGTACTTTCGTGACAAGCTTGGTATGGCAGAGAATGCCTCTCTCGCTGAGAGGGAGTGTTGATTTTCTGAGCAGCATTGAGAGCCCTTCTCTTCGGAGAATGGGACCACCTGGTCCGGGACCACGGTGAAGACTCAACCCAGTGTTGAGTGACCATTTTGTTGAATGGTAGATATCTAGTCTGGGACCATGATATAAACCCAAATCTGCCCTGGGTAGACTCAACCTTGTGTTGAGTAGACATCTAGTCTGGGACCACGATGTAGACCAGTCTAAGACTGGTAGACTCAGCTTAGTTTTGAGTAGCCATTCTCTGGGAGAATGAAGACACTGTAAGCCCTAGACTGGGTCTGGGCATGTGTGTGGCTCTTGGTGTGCTTCTCCAAGGATTAGCTACCCTTGGTTAAGTTACCTTAGTACCAGATCTAGGTGTCACACAGCGTGTGAGATAAAAGCATTAATAACTCTCTTGGTTTATGATGATGTACTTTTGAAATAAAATAAAAGTACCACAGGGGCACTTGGTAAAAGGCCAAAGTCAAAAGTCAAAGAATAAAGAAATAAAAGTACATTTTTGGTAGAAGTGAAAGTGAAATTAGGAAAAGAAAAAAATATTATTATTTTTATCTTTCCTAATCTTGTCCACCTAAAAGGACCACAGGTGGAAAACAAAATTAAAGGAGGTCTTCTTATAAAAGTCAAAGGAAAAAAATAAAAGTACCTTTTTGGTAAAAGTGAAAGTGAAATTAGGAAAAGAATAAAAATATTATTATTTTTATTGAAGGACTTCTTATAAAAGTCAAAGGAAAAAATAAAAGTACATTTTTGGTAAAAGTGAAAGTGAAATTAGGAAAAGAATAAAAATATTATTATTTTTATTTTTTCCTAATCTTGTCCACTTACAGGTGAACAAAGGCTATAAAAGAAGATCAAGCCTTCTCATTTGTTACACACACTTTTGCTCTCACAGGTGAAGAAGACTATCTTATGTTCAAACCCTCAGCTAGGGTTTTACCAGCAAAGTCCATCTTCAGCATTTTTGCACAGCTATCTTCAGCATTCCATTTTTTGGGTAGTTTTCAGCAGCCTAATATTTTTAGGCAGTTTTTAGCAGTCTGATATTTTTGGGCAGTTTTCAAACAGTCTAATATTTTCAAGCAGTTTTCAGCAGTCTGATATTTTTGGGCAGTTTTCAAACAGTCTGATATTTTTGAGCGGTTTTCAGCAGTCTGATATTTTTGGGCAGTTTTCAACAGTCTAATATTTTCAGGCAGTTTTCAGCAGTCTGATATTTTTGGGCAGTTTTTAGACAGTTTGATATTTTCGAGCAGTTTTCAGCAGTCTGATATTTTTGGGCAGTTTTTAGCAGTATGATATTTTTATGCAGTTTTCAGACAATCTGATATTTTCGGGCAATTTTCAGCAGTCTAATATTTTCGGGCAGGAGAGAGAACATCTCAGCTTTTCTAAGAAAGCCCTAAATTGGTAATTTTCTGTAATTCTGGAAATTGTGGGTAAAATTATCAATCTGATTTTTGATGAATTTTACAGTTACTGTGATCAAAATCTAGATCTGGATTTGAGGAACTTTTTGAAGAATTTCTTAAGCCATCTCATTTATGAGATGAGCTATTAATGCTTTTGGGGTTTTTGTTCTTTGAAGGTTTCCCCAGTGAAAAATAGTGTCCATGTGTGCTGATGTGATGAATGTGTTTTTACTGCACTGCTGATCCATTTATGTTTATCTACAAATTTTTTAAGTCTATGCTAATACTGAAAATTCTGTTAGACACTGAGAGGGGGAGTGAATCAATGTGAAGCCAATTTTATAACTTTTCTTAACTTGTCACAATTAACTACCAAATCATCATTACATTATTCTACCAATCTCGTAATCAAAACATCTTTCACTTCATCATTCACGTATCATAAGCATTTGAATCATTAAAAACCATAATACAACAGAACAAAACATCATATAATTTTGTAATCTTTTGTATTAGTTTTGGTCCGGCTACAACCGTTAGGTAAAATCAGCACCTACTGATACAAAGAGCACCTACTCTGCATCCAAGACCCTGCCTGGTTTTCTTAGACACTGCTAAGAAGGGTTTGACTCTTGAGGTATCCTAACCTCAAAAGCAAGACAAGCTTGCATTTACAGTTAAAGCATACTGTCACATCAACATCATCTTTGTGTCCACGTCATCACTGTCACATCACATCAGCACTTATCTCTAGCACCTCTTCAATCAGCATTAACATACTGTCTCATCAGTTGTTCATCATCATTCTGTCAGGCACATCATTCTGACAATAACAAAGAATGCATCATACTCTCCTTCAAATTGCTGCCAGCATCATACAATCATCCTTATACACATCATATCAATCTGCTCTGCTGCTTGTCAACATCATCAACAATTATGTCAGTCTGCATGCATCATCATCATCAAGGTCTGTCTAAGCATAAGATCACCAACAAGGTCTTTAACATCATCATAGGGTATGCTTCATCAAAGTGCACAAGGCATGTCATCATCAAGGTCTGTATACATCTGAACATTCAATCACAAAAGTCTGCTCATTAATCTCATCAATACTGATGCAACACTCTTCTGCTCAAGTGCGTCAATTTTGTTAGTCAACATTGATCATCAGCTGTACTGCTCAAGGTTCATGTCAAGCACAAGGGTCTGCCCAACACAGTCAACTCAATCAACCAAACATAAAGGTCTTCACAAATCGAACTGTCAAACAATAATCAAACTTGTCATCAATTTGTCTTCATGATGATGGATGTCATACTGCTGTAGGTGTCTATCATTCTGCCTCTACAATACAACTTGGACTGTACTGTACATATCACTGAGAATGTGTAAGCATCATCAAGTATATCTCAGGAGTCAAAACATATCACACCATATCATTGTATATTCATCACTGTCAAATTATGTCACTGTAAGCATTATATCACTTGTCACTTGACACTTCTTTTGCTGTAGGTGTCACAGTCACACTGTCATGCTCACTCAATCACAGTCAGGAATATCACTGTCAAGGTAGGCAAATCATACTTGTCAAGTTCACCACATTCAAGCATTAACACAGACTTGGACTGTCATCATGAAACTTGCACAAGCTTCATATTTTGTCAATCACTGTCAATACTTCAATCTTGGACTGTCTAGACTTCAAATAGAGGACTGTCAAGACACTTCAAGAAAGCACTGTCATCTCTTCAGGTGTTGGGCTAGGACTTCATCACAAAAGGTTCTAGGCTTTTAGCTTCATGAGTGAACTGTCATAGTCAATCCCAATATCAACATATCATCATCATACTTGTATATGGTACTGTATGAGTAACTAGGGCATCATCCAGGCGTCATTAGTATACCCAGATCTTCACATCACTGCATTTACAAACTGTGGCTGTCAAAACTTTAGACTGTGTTAGCGACAGTCTTCTTCCTTAGCTCGGATCTGTTGCAGTGGTAGACACCTCTTCGAAATCAAGACTGTGTGTCAAGTCAAGCTAACATCAATCTATGCCAAGATGTTTACCGTGAATGGTTTAACAAGGATCTCCAACATCGTAAGTATGAACTCAAGTGTCATCATCATCAATCATCAAGGTAGTAGAATGTACAGGGTAGCATCATCATGCATACATCATCCTTAGAACAAGTATGTATCATATCATTGAGTATGATCTTACCTTATACATGAGTTGTGTATTTCTCAAACAAAACCAACCTTAGTCTTGAAGATGACCTACACCATTGCTTGAATTCAAGACTGTTTGTTCAATCTCCAGGTCTGTGGACTGCTTCAAACCTCAAGGAATTCACTGTGGAAAGAACTCGGTTTCACCATCAACTAGGTCACTGTTCTAGGCATCAAAACTTGGATAAAACTCAGACTATTTTCACTTCCAAAACTCAGACTGTGTAAAAGCTGTAGATGTCTTCAACATTGGACTGTTTCAACCTCTGGATAATCACTGTAGTAGGCTCGTGACTGTCATAGACATTCAGGCTGTTTATGTAAGCTGTAGATGATAAAAAACAAGGTTAAACTTCACCCTCTGCTGCAAAAATTTTGATTGTACTAAAACCTTGATTACTGCAATAAAATTCGGACTGCTCTATATGCTAGGTAACATCACATTGTGATGTGCTGGTGTAAAAAAAAAACTCAATTTGTTGCTTGACTGCTGCTACAAAATTTCAGGACTGCTCCTCTGCTGCTGCCAGAATTTCCTCAGTCATCTGCTGCCAAAAAAACGGACTGTTTTCCTTCTCTTCAAATTCGGGTCTGCTCCTTTAACTGCTGTAATTTCGGACTGCTGCCACAAACCCCACGAAAATACCAGACTGCTGCAAATTCAGGACTGTGGAAAAAAATCTCAGGTACTGCTGCACCCAAATTTTCCTCAGTCAAAGTTTGCCTACTGCTGCTGCCCCCGAAATTTACCTAAGTCCAACGAATTTGACCTCAGAGCTCTTGCAAAATTCACACTAAAAAATGAAACCGTTTGTAGGTTATTTATACTGGTTTTTTCGTAAAAATTTGCAGCCGACCTACATAAAAAATCATTTTAATTTGAATTTGAATTTTATTTATTTTTTAATTAATTTTGGAGCCGACTTGTGTTTTGTCACACATTCCTTTGCTTTTATTTTATTTTGTTTTACAACCTTCTTACCATAAGCAAGGGTGTCCTTAAGTCACCACAAAATGGTCAACATTAGGGTGTTGTTGATCATACTTTATCAAATTTACCACAAGTCTCAAGGGTTTCATCAAGGACCAAGGACCCTTAGCCAAGGGTATGCACTTGACCTCAAGATCAAGGCATGCGTGCCATGCAAGTGTGTCCACCACATCGTCATCAAGGAACCCATCATCATAACATGTATGACCAAGCACCCCATCATAGGGCATGCAAGCAAGTGACCAAGTGTTGTCACATGTGTGTGGGTGCCTTCATCATGCCATCTAACCACATGGGCTTCACGACCTTTACAAGGGCATCAAGGTATTCATTAGGGGTTCCAAGTATTCATGGGCTTCTTCATCATACCAAGGACATGTTCATAGGTTCCATAGCATGTCAAGGACCATACGAGGTCATCATCATCATACAAGAGCTCCATGAGCCCGACAAGGGTTTCAGGGTCATCAAATCACCAACTGTGGGTCCAAGGACATCTTTAGGACTTCTTCATCAAGCAAGGGGTTTCATAGGCTTCTTCAACCACCTGAACCACACAAGAGGACCTCCAAGGGTCAAGATATCTTCTATGGGGATGCTAGGTCTTCTTCTAGGGTACCATAACATCATCATAGCATGAATGACCACAGAATGGGTCATTAATGCCCCTCCAAGCCATTTAGGGCTTCTCCATCGTCTACCAAGGCTTCAGGACCATTTCCAGGGTCTTCAATGTCTTCAGCAAGGAGGCGGCTTCAAGATTCGTCCTTGTGGGTACAAGGACCTTGTAAACTGTGTACAAGGTGCTTCAAGGCACAAACCCACTCTGTAAGGGATCAAGGCACTGCAGGTGGGACTTGGTGGCATCAATGACATCCCGTGGGGCCACTGCAAGTCCATGTTGGCATCAATAACAATTCCATCAACAAATTCAACACTCTACAAAGTGACCATGGCAACTGAGGTTGAGCCTAATGCAGCAGCAGAGAAGATCAAGTGGCACAATAGGAGTGATGAGGCTTATGGTCTCTTGTGTCTCAGTATTTCCAGAGACCTTCTTTTCCATCTAGATGGATTGACATCCCCAAATGAAGTATGGGAGAAGCTCCAAACTTTATTTAGCAAGACAGAAGAAATGAGGGGACATCAACTAGAGAATGAGCTTATCTCACTGAGTCCAAGCAATTTCGAGTCCTTACAAGCCTATTTCTCCAAGTTCAAAGCTCTTGTTATTCAACTAAAGCAGTGCGGTATTGAAAAAAAAGATGAACAATTAGTCTTGGCCATACTTTCGAAGCTTGGCCCTGACTATTCAGTGTTTGTTTCAACCTTTCATGCCACCAAGTTAACAGTTCGAAACTGGAAGATGCCTTAACTTGCAGATTTCATGGAATCCTTAACCCAGGAGCAAGACAAGTTGGTCATGATGGGCACTATTAAACCTTACAAAGATCAAGATTTGGTTGCTGGAGATTCAAAGATGGATTCCAAAGGCAAGAAGAAGGCTAATCCAAAGAATCCTACTGATCAAAAGAAAGACAAGTCCAAGTCTCATAGGAAAAATTCCCAAAAGAAGAAAGGTAAAGGTGAGATGAGCAAGTCTGCATACTGTGGTAAGGGCTTTCACGCAAAGAGCTCCTGAATGAAGAAACAAATTGACATGTTGACTCAACTCCTTGAAAAGCACAACATCTCTCTTCCTGAAGGTGTAAAGAAGAAGGAAGGAGGGTCAAATTTTGAAGACAAGGAGAGAGTTCATAAACTAGTTGCAAGCACTGTAAGATCTTCTTCCTTTATCATTGATTCTGGAGCTTCAAGACATATGGTTACGACAAGGGAAGCCTCCTCTCGTGATTCTTTGAATGGTCCTAAAATTGTATTGGGAGATGATTCTGAAACTGAAAGTAAAGGTAAGGATAGAATAGATCTTGACCATGGTTCCTTCAATAATGTTTTGTATGTCCCAAGTCTTGCTGCAAATCTCTTGTCAGTCTATCAGATGACCCACACTAGGTCTCCTAAGAAGGTTGTCCTCACTCCCAATGATGTTGAAATCACTGAAATTTCAAATGGTAGAGTCATAGCAAAAGATTTTGTTGATCATAGCTCCAAAGAGTACAAGTTCTCACACTTCATGCCCTTCTCAAACCCCTATGCTCTCCTCACTCATGCTAATGAAGCTAGCAAGCTATGGCATGAAAGGTTTGGCCATCTAAACTACAAGTACCTATTTGATTTGTGTGACAAAGACATGGTCATATGGTTGCCCAAAATCAAGTTTTCTAAAGGAGTTTGTCAAGGATGCATCCTAGGAAAACATCCAAAGCACAGGTATGAGAGAGTCAGTCATGAGCGAACCTTTGCACCTCTTGAGTTTATTCACGGTGATATAGATGATCATTTCCCTCATATGTCAATGAGTCAAGCCAAATATGTCCTAATCTTCATTGATGACCTTTCCAAATATTGTTGGGTCTTCTTCCTCAAGTACAAGTCAGAATTTTTTGACCTCTTCAAAGCTTTTAAAGCCTTAGTAGAGAACCAGTCTAGAAGAAAGCCCAAAGTCCTCAGATCCGATAATGGTAGTGAATATGTCAAGTCTGAATTCATACAGTTTTGTGAAGATGCAGGTATCCAAATGCAATATTATATTTCTTACACGCCTCAGCAGAATTGTGTTGCTGAGAGGAAGATTAGATCTCTCAAAGAGATGGCCACTTGTAAGATGGAGTCTAAAACTTTGCCACCAATGTTTTGGCTGAAGCAATCACTTGTGCAGCCTATATCCAAAATAGGGTGCCTCACAAATCCTTGGATGGAATCACTCCTTTTGAAGCTTGGAGTGAACACAATCCTGATGTGTCACACTTCAAGATTTTCGGCTCTAAATCTTGGGCTAGAATTCCACCTAAAAAGAGAAAGGCCTTGGAGCCCCAAAGCCAAGAATGCCTATTTGTTGGGTATTCAGAAGATTCCCAAGGGTACAAGCTCATCAACATGAGCACTCAAAAAGCCTTCATTGAAAGGAGTGTTTAGTTTGAAGAAGAGCCTATGCCAACAGCAGAAATTGGAGAATCCTCTTCACCACCACCACCTCTGATTGTAAGTGAAGACTCTAATAAGTTTTATGAATCCGATATGTCTAATAATGAAGATTTAATTGCAGATCCAAACACTCCTACAAGACCAAAGTGAGCACCAAAGACCATTCAAGCAGCTGGGGAACTAGCTGGGAATCCTAGTGATCCTAAATGAACTAGATCTCAATTCGAGAGCGCCCTTTCTATCAAAGACCCAATCTTTGTTGAGAAGTGTTATTTGAAAGTTGAATTTGATCCACAAACATATGAAGAAGCTTCAAAAGATCCAAGATGGAAAACAGCCATGAAAGAAGAATACCATTCGCTCCGGAAGAATGAGACATGGGTACTAATCAATCTCCCAACAGGTAGAAAGCTAGTGAAGTGCAAATGGGTATTCAAGACAGTTTGTTGTTGATGGCTCTCCTCTGAAGTATAAGGCAAGGTTAGTGGCCAAGGGCTTCTCCCAAGTCCAAGGCATTGACTACAATGAGACCTTTGCACAAGTGGCAATGATGGACTCTATAAGACTAGTTTTGGCCATTGCAACATCCAAGCGATGGGAGGTGCATCACATGGATGTGAAGAGTTCCTTTCTACATGGAGAGCTCAAGGAAGAGATATATATGCAACATCCAGAAGGTTTTGTTACTAATCCATCTCTTGTGTGCATGTTGAAGAAATCACTATATGGGCTAAAACAAGCTCCCAGAGCTTGGTATGCCAAGATTGAAGGTTTTCTGCTATCACGGAACTTTAGTAGAAGCAAGTTTGATCCAAATGTCTATTTGAAGTTGATTCATGGTTCAATCATTATTATTGTCTTTTATGTGGATGACCTTTTGATGGCAGGAAGTTCCATGAAATAAATTGCATCCTTGAAGGATGCTTTGAACCATGCCTTCTCCATGACTAATTTGGGACTGTTGAGCCAATTCTTGGGGCTTGATATTTCTCAATCAGCTCTTGGAATCAAAGTACATCAATCCATATATGATTCAGACCTGCTAAACAAGTTCAACATGAAAGATTGCAAGCCAAGCAAGACTCCTTTCCTCCCAGGAGTTAAGCTTAAAGAAGCAGATTCAACTCCCCTGGTGAACAATACTATGTACAAACAAGTAGTTGGTTGTCTTCTCTATTTGACTCACACTCAACCTGATATTTCTTATGTAGTGAATGTGGCATCTAGACATATGGAGCAGCCACATGCTATCCATTAGAGGGCAGCAAAGAGAATCTTGCACTGTGCAAGGAACCAAGACACATGGGATTCACTATGTTGCAAAATCTAATCTAGATTTAGTTGGTTTTACTGATTCTGATTGGGCTAGTAACAGCACTGATAGGAAATCAACTTCTGGAAATGTGTTTATGCTTACAGATGGACCAATTTGTTGGTCAAGTAAAAAGCAAAGCGCCATTGCACTTTCTTCTACAGAGCCAGGATATAGAGGAGTTGTGAATGCAACTACTCAATGTGTATGGTTGCACGGAATACTTCAAGAGTTTGTGATTGAGTCTGGCACTTCCACAGTCATTTTCTGCAACAATCAGAGTGTTATTCGAATCTCAATAGACCCTGTTCAGAGATAGCGAACCAAACACATAGAGATCCATATGCACTACATGTCACATCATCTGTGATGTGGTCCATTCGAGATCTATCTTCATCGGAGATGATTGTTGATCGCCTTGTTGGATAAATCTTCTCGTTTTCTACTTAGGTTGTAGATTTTGTGTTCTTTCGCTTCTGAATTATAACTCCGAAGTTTATGTTCATTTTGACCCTGTTGTTGGTCAAAATGTTTTTTGTAATTTGGGTGTCGATAAGGAGTTCTTGTTGTTTGTTTTTCTGTTGTATTGACTTCCTTTTGAACTGTGACGGGGACCGAATTTGTATTTGTTTCTTCTTCCTCAACTTGAATTTGTTTTCTGGAGAGTCTTGATGCTTCCTTTTGGATTTGAACTAATTTGTTTTCTAATAGATTATTATTATTCTGAATCTTCTCGAAACTTTCGTCTTGCGACTGTTTGTCATCTTTTAACTTCTTGATTTGTTCCTCTAGTTCTTGATTAAAATTTCTCAGATGATGGTTTTCTTCTTGTTGTTTTAGTATTCTTCCTTCGAGGTCTTCATTGGAAAGTTCCATCTTCTGACTATTTTTTAGTTTCTTGATTTTCGTAAGTAATGTCTTGTTATAAATTCTTAATCAAAATAGTTATGAATTGTGATGAATTATTAATCTTACTTTACTTTCTGCATCTTGCTTTTCATAGGTGTCATTTTACTATTTAGTGCTCCCACTTTGTATTGACATCATTTTGTACCCTATAGTCCCCTTGAACTACTTCAGTGGTCATTCATTGGACATTAATAAATTATCTTATTCACAACACAGACTGAGACTCAAAACAACTATGAATCAAATGCCAATAAAGAGATTAAGACATTAGTTGCACATCACACCCTATGCACTCGTCAAAGTATATCAAATGTGAAAATCCAATGACCATTGCAATATACATAAACTTGCAATGCACAAGGAACAATCTGTAACAAACCTGTTACTGCTGATAAAAGAGGTGCCATCAGCAAAATCTGCGGCAAGCTGTGATTTCGCAATTTCTGATTTTGCACAGAGTAATATACCTGTCGAAAAAAACAACTAAGGATTAGAAAATGTATGGAATGTTAGTGTAGAGGTAAGACATGCAATTACAAATCAGGGCAAGGGACGAAATACTCTCAATAGTAAAAGGAGTTCAGAAATAAAAGATAATGTTGAAAGAAAAGCAGAACTGGTTTAAATTATTGTTGAAAAAATCAGCATTGGAAAAAAAAAAACCAAGGGTCCAGACTCCAGACATCGGAACATTGGAAAAATTGGACAAAAAAGGACGCAAAAATCAACGAAAAAAACGGCAAAAATTGGCAAACGCAGCAAGCATTAAAAGCTACAAAATAAAATCATTTTTCAATTTTTTTCAATATAAACCAATAGAAACAACAAGTAAGCACAATGGCACATAAAAATGGAAAAAAACAGCAATATATATGACGTAGTGGATGCCAAATCATAAATGATACACTAAATTCAATACTGGATACTAAATCTTGATCATTGTCCAATCAAGGACTCAAAAGTGGACAACCAATACAAAATGATATCAAATATATATAAATGTATCCTAACATCATGAATCATCTACAATGATAAATCTAGCAGCTAGCTCTCAATTCCCACCCCTTTTACAAGAAAAAGTAATGGTTTGTTTGCCACTAGAAGGTCCCGCATCATCCTTCTGAAAGCGACTGTTGGGCATGTGTGTGCCAAACTGTTTAGAAGGTGGTGCTGAGGTTGCTGCATCACCCTCCTCAATGTCAGAGCCTCATCCATAATAGGTGTCTCATACTCCACCCTCCACTAAGACATTATGCATATTTCTTCATCGAGGATGCCTTTCACATTCTCCAAGGCAGATTTACATATTTGAAGCCATTTCTCACCTTGGGATGTCATTTCACAATGGCCAATACATTTCTACATATTTGTAGGTGTGTTTCACTTTCACCATTTGGAGGGTAATGTAATCCTTTTGGCATACTTCACAAGCATGAATGCACAATTTTAGGAGTGTTGTAATGTCCCATTTGTGACAAGCAGGGAAATTAACTAAGACTGATGCACATTGGATAAAAAACATACTATTAGCGGTTATATTAAGTCATTAGTGAAAAAGGGTCAATCTTGTTACAGATAGATTGGGCCCAGACGGAGAGAGTGCAAACCTTGCTTCTCAAGGGCATCATCTGATGCAAATGTAAAGATCTGCGACACATTATTCAAGCAAAGTTTGGTGTCCATCTCTTCCGCCTTGAAGTCATCTTTTACTTGGTCTCCTTCCTTCACAAAGTCAAAGCATTCAAAGATTCAACCACCGGAAGAGACAGGTACCCCTACCTTGCACTCTATTCCTCGGAGGCTAACACTTCAGCTCACCCCATGGGCCGAGCACGAAGTTGGTATTCAAAGGCTTCTTGGCTTCTCCAATCAGTGACCATTTCCAAAGAGAGCCTTCCCCCATTCAGATTCTCTCCTAATGCGTCGTGCCATCTATGGCTTCCTACATAAGTACTGAATCAGTTCATCAAAGAGGATATCTATAGATTGTACATTCAGGTCACTTGGACTTCAACTTGGACGAGTCTGGGCTCGAAGATGTCCTTCTACCTTGAACAGTTATTGGAGTTACATGATGGCATCATCGTCCGCCTCCCCTATACACACGCAAGCATTAGATGCACTCTCTCAAGATTCCTTTGGGACAACTCTGGGTGGGATCTCATAGACTCCAGGTGGAGACTGGCCATCATTTACCACAATCTTATATAATCTGCCAAGTATGTCACCTGTAGGAGCCAGAGACAAAGGTACATCCCATTTTTAGGTGCCCCGTATACTATGAGATCAGAGGACATTACCACTACCTCTATAGAGACGTAGGGGGGTCCCTCCTTACTTTCTTTTGACATCAAGACCAAAGATGCCTAGCCCTCTTCATCAAAAAGATTTACAGCTACAAAACTCAACTCTTAGACACCCTACCTCGCCTTGGGACAACCAGGAAGATCACATCATATTTTCATGTTGATACATCGGAGCGGAACAACAAGAGGTGAGTTGAGTGCCATCGTCCTTTAGATAGTAGAGCGATGAGACCTTGGGTCTCCCTTCAACCACTGCCTCTAGGAGATCGATTAATATCTTTCAAACTGGCTCGGAGGTGTCAAACAACACATTGGTCCACACACCCTTAGAGCGTCAAAAGGACTAGCTCTCAGTAGACCTGGTGCAGGGCACCTCCCACTTATCGGATGCCTTCTCGGCCTCAGCAGAGCAGTCGAAGATCTATCCAGAGTTTTTTTTCCTTCAACCTCGGATGATAGGAGTATTCCTCGCTTCTACATCCCCCCAGGATCTCCCAGCGAGACACCTCTGAGGCTCCAAAGGACTCCGACAATGATAGCAAGCCAGTGCACCAATCGCCCCCGTCAGCGTCAATTATCTCAGACGTTCTTGACTTCATCGGCCTCATTGTTTGTCTTCTCATACATCATCACGCCCTACAGCGGCTTTCTACATGTTTATGAGGGCGTGTAACTGCTAGTATCTTTCTTTCTTCATTTTAATCTTATTAGGTTTAGCTCCAGCATTGTCTAGGAGTGGTGTTTGCACTCCCACATTGTACTCGTACTATTTGTATCCTGTTTAGTCCCATTGACCCACTTTTGTAGTCATTCGTTGGACATTAATAAAATTATCTTATCTTGTCTTATCTTATTGCCCCAAGCAAACACTCCCTCTACCAATATGGCAATACAGCATCTCAAATGATGAACCTCAGCATTCAGAACCTCTCAGAACTATGAACCCATATGAGTTTCTTCTCTAAGCTTCAACTTGCAGTTCATTTATCTGCCCAAGTTTCTTCTATTTAGTCTTGCCCCATGCAAACACACTCTACCATTGCTTATGGACCCAACAAATTAACAGCGGTTCGTCTGTAGGTTTCAGTGCCAATTTGTCTTTTATCTTCATTTGAGATCACAAAGACTAGAAGCTTATGTATTTAATGCATATTTACTATAATGGCTAAGAATCCACAACAATGGAGATTCAACGAATATAAACACAATCTATCACAACAGATGGAAAGAAACCCAGGAGTTCATTAAGGTCTATCAAAATGACTACAACCTTTGCAGTCTCTGGTATATCCTTCAATTTCTCCTTGCTTTTATGGACCAAAATGCATTCCAAAAATACTGCTTTCCCTTGGTAATTTCTTGATATGTATACGATAGACCCTTTGAAAACAGAGTCTCCTAATTCAAGATAAAAATCAAACAAACTTTGTTACAAAGCACAACTATTTGTCAAAGTGGATTATAGGTACCAGATATACTAGTAACTATATAGTATATGAGTATATAGGTTGATTACTTAGTGTCACCTCGGAACTTCTAAATTGGGATCACATCAATAATACACGAGACGACAATAAATGGAGAAGAGGTTTTGATTGTTTATCTGACAAGATTTTGAATCAGTTACAACTACTATCCAAAGGAACCTGAATTTACTTCAGCAACAAAGCTAGGCATAATCAGATAACATTGCTAAGAAACCTAGCCCAAGGGATTAGCTAAACTAGCTGTCACCAATGTTGCTGAGCATTTGGCTAGTTCTGTGCCGGCCGGTGCCTGGTTCAAATCCCCTTGGGTGCACACTAGCCTACACCAACAGGTCTACTAGGGATGCCATCCACAAATGTGAGGAAGCATCTGTTGAGTTTCCCAAAGAGGTTTTCCTGGGAAAGAAAAAAAAAATCCTAAGAAACCTAACATAAGGTCAAGTTAATGGAAACTGAAAGTACCTGATGTGCCTCTACCTAGGCGGTGAACAGGAACAGGTTGGGATTCTTGCAAATCAACAATGGCCTTTCCAGCTACTGATCTATATTTGCTCAACTGGTTAGCATTCCACTTGAGCTGAGTTAATACAGTCCGCTGTTGGAATAATCCTCCAGGTAGCACTTGCAGGCCTGATGGCTTATTCACTGCAAGCTGAATCTCATAAACCATCATATTAGTTGTAAAACACCATACAACATTATATTACATGTTAACAACGTCTCAACATAACCTGAAATACAACACCTGGACTCAATCATTGGCAGTACCCAACTTGGCTTCCTGCTGAGATGTCATCTACCAGAAACTAACACACTAGGAACTTCAAAGTTGATTATACTAATGAATTGTACTACTATGAATAATTAGAAACTTGAATGTGTAGTGTATATTTCCCAAAATATATTTCTTATGGAATTGGATTGAGTCTAAAAGGCTACAAACTCAAAATAATAGTACATTGTCTGCAATCTTCTATCACTGTAAATCTTCAAAGCTAGAAAGACCTACACTCTATGCTTCAGCATTGTCACCTCAAAGTTTTATCACCCAAAATGTGGTATTACAGAAAATTACCAAGTGATCATCTTCAAACAGAACATATAATTTATAGGGTGTAGTTGGTTCCCTCCATGAAAGACGATGATAAACCAATTTGGATCCTACCCTGCATATCCCATAATTGCAACAGATAAATAAGGGTCCACAATATACTAGAAAAGAATCCAATCACACTTCAATCATAACAATAAAAGTTGGAATGTATACAGACAAATTTTAATAACTGCCCAAGTTCCAATCCTAAAAAGCATGCAGAAAGATTATCACATTTTGATTTCTTTCAAAAAACCATGAGCTGGGTCTTGTATGGAAAAAGATGAAAACTTAGGAAACAGTGTCATTCCTCACACACAAAATTGTGGACATGCCAAAAATATAACATATTGTCGCACATATTTGCTAAAGCAAAGGACCACTCAACCTATAACAGAAATGCTGGTTGAACAGAAAATTCTGCAAAATATATATATAGAAGTGTAATTGATTATGAATAATGAATGATTACAATGTTCTCATGACGATATATCTTTATAGGCATTGACTGGTCATGAGAGTGAATAGGTGTGACCTATGACTCTTCATTTAATATTTATTTATTTATTTATTTATTTATTTACTAATAGTATTTATTGTTGTTGTTGTTGTAGTTATTATTAATATTACATTTTTGTTTAAATTTGTTACATTGCCATCCTCTTAAGGAATGCTTTGTCCTCAAAACGTAATAAATTGGGTTCTCTCTTACTGACCATGCTTCCCTGGTGGCAACATCTTTGTCTTTCTCTACTTGTAGAAGTTTGCCTGGGCTTCCAATTTGACAATTGGCAAGATTCTTTTCCAAAATGTGCATCATACCCTGAATTCTTTTGACTTGGTTTTTTAATTTAAATTATTAATTCTTCTTGGGTATACACTTGTCTTGCTTTTGTTGTTGTATGCCTATTTGCACTTCTTCTTTTTCCCAAGGTCCCATTTCTCCTTCCTTAGGAATGGACCCTTCATTACCATATAATTTATAAATGTTTAATGTTTACCGTGTAAGTGAAATTCCATGAACCGTCTTTTGAGGTTGGTGGTGTAAGTGCCCAATTGTGTAAAGCATTCTGCTATATATATAAATATATGTAACACATTCTGCACCTAGTACCATATCCATCCCATCAAGTGGTAGTGCATAGAATCCTGATTGTAGTTCTAGTTTTTGTATTTGAACATGTATTTTATGACATCATCCTATGTTGTCGAACTGATGTCCATCTCCAAACTTAACAATAAGGTCATTGGTGGAGCACACGAAAAGATTTAACTGTTTAGAAACATTGATGTTGCAATGTTACCAAAATTGCCAATATATCGGCAGCATTACGATATATCGTGATGCTAACCCCTTGGCGATATATCGGTCAATATATCCCCCTATTTTTTGGCAATTTTTACCCGATATTATCAGGAGTTTTTCGCGATTTTTTCAAAAATATCGCGATTTATTTCCCTCTTTTTGCTCATCTGCCACAGTTCGGAAAATAATTTCGTTGTGCCCATAAAAGAAGGTCACATTGTTTACTAGTAATTGGCAATGTTAAATGGTAACATTAAATTCTTAAAGTAAAAGTGACATTTTCCTTATCTTTCAATTTCTATCATTTTACTTAAATTTTTAACATTACAATTATTTGTTTCAGGATGTTTGAGAGTGGCACCAACCTCATCAGACTTCATATGCAAAAAGTAGAATTTTAGATCACATTCAGAATTCAACAGGCTTAACAGTTTTCAAGATTTCAGGATTACAAAGTTTCTACTGGATTCTATAATGTACAAGGGTATGGGGTTAGCATTTAATCAAGCACATCAACCCCTATGTCTTGGTTGTGTTGATTGTTGAACTCCTCTGTCATGACCTTAATAAAAATGTACACTTCACTCAAGCAAAATCACTTATTAAGCATGGGAATTTTTCTCTACCTTATTTTAATGATTGGATTATGAAGTTTCATCAAAATTGTAAGGTGTTGAGTCATTGACTAATGTCCTTGGAGGATCAACTTTGAGAATCGAAGTAGAGGCAAGCACAAGAGCCTAGATGAGGGAGGTATAGTGTGCCATTGATGAATGGAATCCCAATATAGGCAATGATTCATTGACATGTATCATTTATGATTTATGTTTCACATTCATCTTTTTTAATGTCCTTGCTCATTTATTAATTTAAAATATACATATACATACATAGCGATTTAAAATATACATAGAGTCCATGACAACCCCCACAACTGCTAGGGCCTTCTAGCCCTGGAGGCAAAGCCATTACCAAAGCGATTACCTTTGCCCATAAAAAGGATAGAGGGAATCAATAGTTTATTTACTTGATTTCATTGTATATGAGATACATTGATTGTATTTTTTGGTGATTCATGAGTTGGGGACTCAGAATTCAGGACATGATTCATTTTTTATGTGTGATGTATCACTAGATGTCTTATACATCTTATATATCAGTTTTCTTTCCATATTCATGTGACAAAATGTTTATTTGATGTTCTCGTTGCTTTAGATTTTTATAAAATTGAAAAAAATGAACCTTTTTGTATTTTTTAAAATTTGCCGATATATTGTAGATGTTTGCCGACATTTTCACCAATAAATCAAATCCGATAATTTCTTTTTAGACCCTCAACGATATATTTGCTGACACAATGTTTGTAACACTGGTCTATATAGTTATGAATAATGCCAGAATCTATGAGGATTGTTATTTTTCTATTTTTTTATGATTCCCTTGAATTTCAGTGTCTGAGGCTGCGATTCTTTGGTCTTAGCTGTAGGTGAAATTGTCATTTTTTGTGCCTCTTTTCTTGGAACCTTGATTTCATGATTCTTCCTAAGATAAGGTGGGACATATTTTGTTGGTACTTCTTGTGTTTGGTTTTTTTAAGTAATATTTCTCTTTTGCGACACATCATCATTATTATTTGGTAGTATTCATGAAATCGATGATAGCAATATTTTTTGCGGTGATTCGTCATTGTCCGAATCTGAGTTGTATGCTACGGTGATTCCATTTTCTAGATTCAATAGTTCTACTTGCTTTCCATCCACTATTCTATAGTAGTGTAAAGACATGTCTTCACATCTATAACCTGGAACCTGTTATCACGCGGATCTGCACCCACATATCTGCCCAACAAGTATAGGCCTCCTAGCCCTGCCACGACCCGATGCCTCTCCATTTCGGATCGGTGTTTTTCCAATCCAAGGGGGGTGTCCCTGAGTGTTTCACGCTGTAAACTGATCTGCAAATCTGATATAAATATAAAGAAAAACAGCGTACTGATATCTATTATTTGACTGTCCTAAATAGTTTAAGAGGGAGGGTAAATTGTAGGTATTAAGTTTATATAGGCTGAGACTGTATATTAGGACTTTTGACCGAGACAAAAAGGAATGAAAAAAAAACCAAAAACATGCGTATATGGGTGATCGAAAAAACAAAACATCAAGCAAAGAACCATCAAACATTTACCATAGATTAGATCATTAACATCCACGAAACAAAATACTAACACTGTAGATTTTTCACAAGTTTTCAGCCACAGGTTTCAAGTAAAATTTATATCACTGTTTATGACATTCTCAGAAAAATAAAGTGCTGGAAATAAACAAAAAATTTCAGACTTAAAACACTGCTGTAAACAATCTTTTCAGTGACAGGAAATAAAAATCAGCACGCCATTTAATCACACAGAACACTAGGATTTTTGGCCAATGGCCCTGGAAAAACCCACTAGGGGAAAACCAGTCAAAGAGAGAGTATTTTTATTTTTTCAGGAGAAATTTATCATTTACAACAATACACAGAAAATATCAAACCAGCTTATCTCAACCCGGAAGATAAATTTCTGTCTCGATTTGCGTGCCGAGCAGCAAAAATCAAACTCTGATTTTTTTTGTTTTTTGCCTCGATTTCTGTGCCACTGTACGGACCTCGAAATCTATGCCCAAAAAAAATTTCTCGAAAATCGTGCTTGCTGCCTCGAAAACCATACCGTACGGACTGTACGGACCAGCAATAAACGCTGTTATCTTCACCTCGATTTATGTGCCCTCTTTGCTGCTGTCCTTTCCCTTGATTTGTGTGCTGCAAAATTTTTCATCTTGCTCAGGAAAAATGGAAACTTTCTCTCTCCTCTTTCTCAGCTCTCTCTTCTCACTTCACTCTGCAAAAGTGAGGCAAAATGCCTTTCCCATGCCTTTTTGAGAAAACCCTAGGGTGAGTCTAATCCAAGGATGGAGATTAGATTAGATCAAGGGCTGAAATTAAATGATCATATTTTATTTATAAAATATTAATTTCACTCACCCACTTAAATTTATCAAAAAGTGACTTTAATGCTCTAAAGTCAAATTAAATGCTTTTACTTAAGTCATTTAATGCAAGGGTCATTTTATGTTCCCTCTCTAAGTGACTAAGGCAAAAGTCACTAGGGGAACACTTCTCTAGGTACAAAACTAACAAACACAAAGCATAATCGAAATCTTATTACTCATTTCCAAAAGACTGTTTGCATCATTATGGTCGGCGTGCAACAGGCTGCCAATGCCCTCCTCACCAATAAATGCAGATGGTGGTCAAAGATGGGGAGTCGAAATCTTATTACTCGTTACCAAAAGACTGTTTGCATCATGATAGTCGGCGTGCAACAGGCTGCCAATGTTCTCCTCACCAGTAAATGCAGATGGTGGCCAAATATGGGGATGAAAGGGTCTCTACTCCGGTCTCTCGTGCTCCAAGAATAATGTCCAACCCTTTACAATGAGCCTTGACTTTCATTTTATAGGCTTTTGAGTATTCTAGGTTAATGTGCCCTAGCTTGTGAGTGCATGTATGGTGCCAACCATCCAATGTGTCACTGCTGTTCAATTCTAGCATGTGCCCTGCCTTTTTCTTAAATAGCCTAACTACTAGCAGTTATGCCCATTCAGCTTACTGTAATGTCAATCAACTGCCAGTGAATGAGTGAATGTTTCGATGTATGAGCTAGCATAGAATGCACCCTCCTTTGAATGCTAAAATTGGTGCCTAAGTCAACTGGTTCGAGTTCGTGTTCGAATTCGGCGACCTTGAAATTCGAAAAAAAATCGGCACTTCAAATTTTGGCGATAAAATTCGGCATTAAGTTCGAATGACTAAAATATATCAAAATTAAAAAATATATAAACACTAGTTGACTCCAAATCCAAAATCTCTCCTATAACCAAGTTTCATTCTTTTCAAATTCTCATATAACCAAGTTTCATTCTTTTGGAACCATTTCCTATAAATGAAAACAGTTTGGCATGTGATGAATCCGTTTCCAGGAAAAGGAAATTAATACTTCATACAAAAAAAGGCCAATAAAAATGTAAAAAAAAACAAAGCCACATGATTATATGAAGGGCGTATGGCAAGAAAGAAGATGGTTGAAGGGCCCACAACCACAACAACATCATTTTTCACTTTCATTTGGCAAGTGATGGATCCATTTCCAGGAAAAGGAAATGAATACTTCATCCAAAAAATGGCCAATAAAAATGTAAAAGAAACAAAGCCACATGGAAAAATGAAGGGTGTATGCCAGATTTGAACAAACTGTTAGCAGAATGCCACTGTTAGAAGGACACCAGAAGACTAAACTTCTGGAACGGCCTGACCAATTAGTCTCATACAATTTGAGAAAACACATTAAAGTAAATTTTTGAAAATAGAATCAAGGCTACATACTACAGATAAAAATCTCTCCTATAACCAAGTTTCAACGAATTTCAACGAATTTCCACGATTTTCAAAAACGATTTTCAACGAATTTCCACGATTTTCAACGATTTTTTAATAAATTCACCTTGCAGTTCAAATTGGCGTTTCTGATCGGCGAATATCATCGAATAAAATCGGCAGCCTCAGAAATTCGGCGATTTTCGAACTTAAAGTCGAAAAATCGCCGAACACGGTGACTTAGCCCACGTGTTTGAAAATAACTGTGTTCAACTGAAGATTCACTCTCATGCAACCTCAAAAATAGCGAGCACCCATACTCATGCACCTTCAGACTGCTGTAGAGAGGACAAAGCTGTTGGTTTTAACTGCTGTGATGAGACTGGGCTTGCTGCGCCTTCATTCAACCGATTATGCATGCTCTGCTTACCATAAACACCATTTTATCTATTGTCCACTCGTTGCGTGATCTAGTTCACAAGCCATGGAAGTGTGCTCTCTTCTTCTATCAATACGCATCAACTATTTTCCTGCACACATGGAAGTTAACCAATAGTTGCATGAGTCTCTATTAGCATCTCGCAGTAAAAGAGCACAACTTTAGCTGACTCAGTAAGTGTGCTTTTCCCAACTGCTAGTTTTTCCTCTACATCATTTGCTTTATCTCACACTCATTGAACAACTGCTTCAAGAGCTTTCTCACATGTTACACATCAGTTGCAGCAATATGCTTTGCATGTTCTACAGGATATTCAGAAAGACATAAACAAACACAGCTTTGTAAAAATGTAACGGAAACTGCCATTATGTTGCAACCATTAAATGCACTGGGCCGACTTCTGTTGGGCACTTCTTTCAATAGACTTCATGATTGCATTTTGAAACTGCTCGTCTACATTTTCAGCCACCCAATGACACAAATTTACCAAGCTGATTGATGCCTCTTTCGTGTATCGTTCAAGAATCCTTGGTAGAAAAACTTTCTTGTGATTCTAAATGCCAATACTTGCCTGAAAGAACTCCTTTTTAGCTGTTTCAAGCTCATCATGCACATTCTTGGTAGTGTAGATACGAACCATGGGATCTGAATGAGTTTCACCACAAAGAGCAAAGAAAACAAGAGGATCAGGATCATCAAGACCGTATCTCCACCCAAAAGTGCATCTTACTTCTCCTGCTTTGATCCTAGCTCCAGTGGAAAGGAGTGTTTCAAGCCACTGTGCAGGATAATATGTCCTACAACATAAAATGGAATGCTCTATAGTATTGGCACTCACAGAATGACTTCCAATTTTGTATGCAGTCTTCTGGAACAAAGTCATCCTCTTCAAGATGTTTCTTGGCATCCCATATGCTAAATATTAAAATATGCATGCATGACCAAGGTGTCATGGATGTTGATCCATAATGCCAATTTTGACTCCCTTTGCAACTAACTTGGATCAATTCTTTCCAAATGCTCCACCACTGATCTGAATGTGGGAAGCATAGGTAACATATGCTTATTGATCTTTGTCTGCACATATCCAAGGTACTTCCACCATAGAGGCTAGAGGAGAAACCATCAGCTAAAGAAGGTGGATCAAGGCACATTCTGAGCCAGATAAATCTACAGATCAGATCTCAACTGGGCTTTTACAAGTACTCAACAACTGTGATATTATCCCATCAGTGAAACAGGTCAAAGCCAAATACATCTAGTGTCTGCCATCTGTTGCCGCCTAATTCGCACCTCGGGTCATGTGGCAGAAATCTTCAAGCTACTGGGTGAGACCTTGGGGGCAAGCAAGAGTCAAGTGTTGCCACTTGATCTTAACTCCTCCGTCTAGGCTCTCTCCTAGCGAAGCCAATGGGGGGTGGTCCCTATTAAAACAATCTAAGGTTGTTTAATCTATGAAAGAAAAACAACTAATCTAGGAGATATGATGATACAAATACTGAAACTAAGATACCTGAAAATAACTTATATCACTAGCATGTAAAATAATATTCCATTCAACACATCAATTAATTTAAATATCAAGAAAAAAATAGATGATGCAATATAGACCAGTGCTAATGGAGTGCTTGCGTGTAAAAGGGTTGCTAGTGATGTCTCGATAAGTATTGCAATTGTCTCAGTTGGTCAGTTTCAAAATTATTAAGTGAGTCATTAGGGAGTGGGTAAATTGTTGATCAATTTTATTAAAAAATGTGGTAATGATCTAATTATTAAGGGAAAAAACGGTATTCCAGATAAACCCGAGGGGTACGAGGAATATGTCCGGATTTACTCAGAAGGGGCTCTCACAGTGGCGTGTGGGCCAGATGGAGTCGTGGGGTTGTGTTCAACACTACACCACAAGGGTGTAGCCTAACAGGGCACCACGGTCACTTTCTAGTAGATAAGGTTTCACTTGAAGAATTTCCTCACTAACGAGTAATTTCGAGTAAGTGCCAGATTTTCACTTTTGGGATTAATTGAAGTGATAGACTAATTACTAGTCACTCCAATCCCTTTCTAATTGTCCCACCGATCCAGCCAATGGCCTGCAATGTTCACAAGAGCATACGGGAATTGAAGCCTTGTTTATTTTAAGAGTTTTAAACTTTAAATATGAGTTAATTAAAATCTCCGTACCGATACTCTCGTTTCCGAGAACATAGTCGGATTGGTTCATTTTAATGCAAGAAAGTAAAAGCTTGAAAAATTTTAAAAATAAAAAGACGTGAATTTCCCCTGGGGGGATGGGGTGTGGGCACTAGGCTGCCCACTTGCTTCTCTTTTTTACAATGATTACAAAGGAGAAATACTTGTGTTCCTTTGTAGAATAGGAGACACAAGTTTACATATTTTGGGGTTTTAAAATCACCCAAAGAAGAGGTAGGAAGAAAGGTGGCTCCTTAATGGTTCAAATCTGAGAAATTTCACCAGAATGCCTCTCTACCTGATCGTCAATGGATGCAAAACAACCAACAAAGTTATGCTAAAAATGACAAATTTATCAATTAAAACATTCAAAAAAAAAACATAAAATTTAAGTTCTTTCAAAAGGTAAAATTTGCAACTTTTGACAAGTACTTTATTGAAGTTAGATCTATAACATATAACTTTGAAAGCAAATCTGAACTGTAAATGTAAATCAAATTAGTTTGCAATTTATATTATAGCACTAACTTGATTAACAATTCTAAGTAACCAAAAAATCTTAAAATTTATGTGATGAAAAGTGAGAGAAAGAATGCCCCAAAAGCTTGGAAACTTTGAGCAATGGAGTCCTCAAGTGGAGAGCGAAGGGATTTAGATCTGCCAAATGAACATGGAGGTGTGATGGAATTGAACAAGAACCAACACTCCTTTACGCTAGATTTCCCTGCACAGTTTGAACAATGACTACACCAAAGAGTTATATTCGAGAGTACCTATGGAAAAGATTAGAAAGCATGCATACAAACAAGTAAAGCATACACCTCTAAGATCTATTCACATAAATAACTCAAAGAAACAAATAAGAAACTACTTATTTGTCCTCTTCTACCAATTACCATTAATCCTTCAAAGACCAGTTAGAACAACAAAAAATGTAGCAAGAAACCGATACAGTTATACCTTGTGTAACACAAAAGATCACCACGCACTAATGCCCCACACAAGTATGCCTCCAAAGCCTTTTATTTCATTCAACAATGATCAACAAACTGATTACAATAGATAGAGACGTAGAGGTTCCACACACTTTCGATCTAAAACAAAGAGAACTTGCCTCCTTAAATAAGAAAAACCCAGCAAGAGAGGGGGCCGCACTTGCTCAATAATGCGCTAGGGTTGAGTGAAGTGGATGTGAGTTGTATCAAGGTTGAAATAGAGAGTAAACAATAGCAACATCCAATGACGAAGATAGCACTTGCTAAAACCCTTCACTTTTTTCCAAAACAAGAGCTTTTGCCCTCATGCTTGCATCCCCACTTGGAGAGATGTGCCCCTCTCTCCATGAGGAAACTTCTGAAACTTGAAACTCTTCGATATGGCAAGTTTTGACTTTCCAGTATTTCCCGGGTACTTGCCACTTTATTTTGCCAAGTCACAGACACTGATTTCAGCAAGTTTCTTTTATTTTTTTAATTGCCGAATTTTTTAATTAACTCATTTTTTTGGTCTTTTTGGGGTTTTTCGAGTAATAATTATTTTTGGAGATAAATAATTACTCAAAAACTGAGGAAAGTGGGTTTAGGGGTTAAGTGGGTGTTTTGAGTTAGAAAATGAGCACCCCCATGGAAAAAACAACCTCCTAGCCCCACTTTTATGACTTTTTGAACTTTTACAATTGACTTATTAAAAATAAGCCTATAAAAACGGAAAAAAAATATATATATATATATATATATATATATTATATATATATATATTTTTCCGGAAATTAAAAAAAACCTATGGGGGACTTAAGACATGTTCATAATGACTCAAAATAATGATTAGCATGGTAATATACATTGGCACCTAGGTTTTAATAACCTCCCAATGCCTAACCACCAAGAAAATTATTCCAGCTTTGGAGGCTTGAGTGAAAAACTCAAAAATTATTTATCGTTGAAAAATGATAGATAATTAACAAAGAAAAAACACCCTGGAATAATGCATTGATGATTAAGTCCTAGGAAACCAAGCCTTTTACATAAAGTCATCATGCTAACTCATTTTATTACTTTTCTCCATGGGGTATGAACATGTTAAAAAATAAATAAAAAGGGCCTAATAAGGCCTACATGGACTTCTAAACTCAAAATTTAAACATGTAATTGTTCATCTTTGGTGGCTCACTTGAAAGTCCAACTGAATGCAACTCAGGTGGTAACACCATCCATGATGGTGAAGAGTCTCTCTGCTGTGTATTTCTGTATTCTGAGGCTCCGTGAGGATCCTAAATCAGCTGTCTTGGGCAACGTTCAATCTTCAAGTCAACTAGTGCCACAATGCTGCCCAAACTTGCTGCTAGAATGTATCAAAACAGGTCTGAAAATTGATTTAATAGCCCAGAATGTGATCAGATCTGAGAGTGATGCCTTTTTACAGTAGTTTTCATGCATAAGACTTGAAATGAAGCTGGTTGATACTGTTATTGTGGCTAGAACTGTTGCGATCTAGCCCATTCTTGAACTTAACGTTGTTTACAGCCTCTTTTGCTGTTGTTCAAACATGGGCATGCCCAGAGCTGCCCCTTCACTGCTATTTCATATGCACAGATTTGCTCAGGATTGGAGACTAGGCCATCTTAGTGCTGCAATAGGCTGCTAAAACATATTCTAAACCTTGTTAGAAGCTCAAATGCTACTGCAGACAGGTTTTGAAGATGTACTACACCTAATGTGCCTCCAAAAGCTGATTGACTGACACATGTCCTAACTCCATGCATTACTTCAACGTGTCATCGGAATAAGAGGGGGGGCTTAATATAAAATATTATTTGTGAACATGAGTGCCCAAAGATGAGCCCCTCCAAAGTAGGTTAACGAGAACTAGTTACGAGACCATAAGCAGCCCCCTAATAAAATATTATTATTTGTGAACTTGTGTGCCATCATAGGAGCCCCTCTAAAGTGGGTAAATAAGCCTCATAAAATCAAAAGGAGTTGGCCTCCAAGGAATCAACTCAAAGTGCTAGGAAACCTTTCCAAATTATTAAACTTTACTTTAACTGTTGTCCAAAGCACTAAAGATATAGAAGTTGTCATGCCTGTTTGTACATTGCAGACTTTTCTCAATCCTTAGGTTCTATAAACAAGGCAAGATGTTGATTTTGACTCAACATCCTTTCACCATCCAAACTCTGACCACCACCCCCATTACTTGCTTGAAGATTTTGGCATTGACCCTGCACATGTTACAAAAAATGAGATGGTAATAAAAATAGCAGAACTGTAAAAAGATGGATGAGCATTCTCGTTTAGACTTGCTTTTAACAATCTTGGCATCCCCTAATAGTTCTGGCAAGAGCCTTGATGCATGCATGTCATGGACCAACAAACAAACATGAGCGGCCTGATGGAATCTTGTTGGATCTCGAATCTTAACCCTCCAGTAGTGCAAGCACAACTAGGGGTTAACACAACCCAATTTTTACCACCTCGGCAACAATTGTTTTCCTTCTTTCTTTCTCTTCTTGAATATTGATTTTGAGTGTTGTAGAAGTGATTTGATGCACTCTAACTAGTTGTTTTTGTCATCCTCCACACCAACTGTTGAAATATTGTAACTTCGGAAGATATTCTAGATGTATTGTATTCCTCCTTTTGAAGATGAGTTTGGTCTTGTTGGAGTCATTGAAAGATACAATGTAAACCTCTGGATGTAAGTCGGGTCAATAGTACCCAAGTGTCAATATAATAAATGCTATTTGTGATGTCCAGTTGGACAAGTCGGCCCAGTCAGGTAGGGAAGTTGGTCCCACTAAGTTAGAGGTCAAGTCAACAAAAGAATATAAATAGGGAGGCGATCCCCTTCATTTGTACTCACTCACTCAAGCTGTTTTGCAAGAGAGAGAAGAACTAGTGCGCCAGAAAGAAGCTAGAAGCAGTTGTCTGGGTTTTACATTGCTCTGGTTGAGATCTATACTAAGGAAGTTTTGCGGGGTTTTCTCCCTTATGGTTTCCCCGAGGAAAATCTTTGTGTTCTTGTGTTCTTGTGTTTTCTGTGCATGTTGTTCTTTCAGTGATCTTCTAGTGATGATTTGTTTTGAGATATCATCTAAGCAAATTGATAAAACTTAACATGGTATCAGAGCCACCCTGAAAGGAAGCACTGCATAGCTAGAGTTTGTCATTGTAAACAAATCCCTCGACAGATCAGCCAGAAAAGAAGGCTCCCTCAACTCACCCCTGAAGAGCGCATCTTTCTGTGAAGAATATGTACTGATCTCTACTCTAACAGGATCAGTCTCACCAGGAAATGATACCTGGTTAGTAGACAGTGGTGCATCCAAGCACATGACAGGTTACAAGGACTCACTATCATGCCTTGTACAAAAAGAATCACAACACAAAGTAATGCTTGGAGATGATTCCCAATATTCCATAAAAGGAATGGGAGAAGCATCCTATAAGTTGGACTCTGGAATGTCCATGAAGATGAAAGATGTCCTATATGTCCCTGGACTAAAGAAGAACCTCCTGCCTATTCAGCTTTAGACAAGAGAGACTTCAGAGTTGCCTTTATAGATGGAAAAGTCCTCATGTGGTCAAAAGGAAAGAACATAGATGATGCAGTAGAAATTGGAGTTGAAGGAGGACTCTGCAAATTGAAGGGACATGCAGATTCAGCATCAGCAACCAGCACCATAAACCCATGTGAGCTATGGCACAGAAGGCTTGCTCATATTCATTATAAAGCTCTACCAATAGTAAGAAAGGTTGTGACTGGTCTACCAGAAATTCAGATAAAACATGAAGGAGTATGCAAAGGATGTGCACAAGGAAAGAATACTAAGAATCCCTATCCAAAAATTGATAGCAAAGCAAAGGGGATCTTAGACATTATCCATTCAGATATATGCGGGCCAATGCAAACAACTTCATTAAGCGGGTATGTTTACTATGCTTCTTTTATTGATGACTACTCCCGCAAGACTTGAATATACTTTTTGAAAAAGAAGGATGAAGTGTTTGAAAGGTTTAAATAATTTAAGGCCCTAGTAGAAAATCTCTCTGAAAGGAAAATAAAGATTTTGAGGTCAGATAATGGAGGAGAATTCACATCAAATGAATTCAATGATTTCTGCAAGGAAGCTGGGATTAAGAGGGAGCTCACCATTCCCTATAATCCTCAACAAAATGGTGTGGCAGAAAGAAATAATAGATCTATCATGGAAGCTGTGAAAGCTATGATACATGATCAAGATCTACCAATGTAACTATGGGCAGAAGCAGCCAGAACAGCAATATATGTACAAAACAGAATCTCCCACAATGCTCTTGGGAACAAGACTCCAGAAGAAATATTTTCCGGAAAAAAGCCTAAGGTAAGTCATCTAAAGATATTTGGTTGTCCCTTTTACATTCATATTCCCAAGGAGAAAAGAACAAAGCTTAATCCTTCAGGTAAGAAGGGATTGCTCGTAGGATATAGTTAGTAGTCAAAAGCTTATCGAATCTATATCCCAAGATACCATCAAATTGAACTTAGCACTAATGTCACATTTGAGGAAGATACAGCTTTCAGAAAGTCAAAAAAGATAAGGAAGATGAAGAGGAACATGAAACTCCCAAAGCTGCAGAAAGTCCTAAACCAGTTAGGAATGAAGAAGAAAGTCAGATACCTAAGGATCGTGATATGAACGAACCTCGATTCCAGAAGAATTACCCAGTGAAATGATTTCTCGAAAGAGAAAGCCTGCCTAGGCTCGTGATGTAATTGAAGAAGCAAAAAGGCATGGTGCCCCAAAAGGAACCATTAGAGAAAGGAAGAAACCAAAGTCATACCCCAATTACATGGCTTTGATGAGTGATCTAGTAGATAAAGAACCAACATGTTTTGAAGAAGCAACAAAGCAGAAGGAATGGGTTGATGCAATGGTCGAGGAATACCAATCCATAATAAAGAATGATGCATGGGAAATAGTACCAAGACCAAAAGACAAGTCAGTGGTATCCTCGAAATGGATCTTAAAAACAAAGCACTCCACAAATGGTAGTATAGAAAAGTACAAGGCAAGATTCGTAGCTAGAGGGTTCTCCCAAAAGAAAGGAATTGACTATGAAGAGACCTTTGCTCCAGTAGCTAGGTACACTTCAATTAGAACTGTCCTTGCCTTAGCATCCAACAAGAAGTGGAAGTTACATCAAATGGATGTAAAGACAGCCTTTCTAAATGGCTTGGTAGAAGAAGAAGTTTATATTGAACAACCGCAAGGTTTCGAGACTGACGATCGGGAAGCTTATGTATGTAAACTTAAAGGGCATTGTATGGGCTAAAACAAGCACCCAAAGCATGGTACGGAAGAATCGATGGATTCCTGATGAGTTTAGACTTTACCAAGAGTAAGGCAGATTCTAACCTCTACTATAAGGTTGAGGATGATGGGCTTATGATATTACTACTATATGTGGATGACTTATTCTTGACAGGAGACCATCAACGAATGCAAGAAGAAGCTTGCTGCAGAATTTGAGATGAAAGACCTTGGATTGATGCACTACTTTCTACGTCTTGAAGTATGGCAATTTCCAGATGAGATTTTCCTGAACCAAGGAAAATATACAGTCGAAATTCTAAAGAGGTTTGGAATGTTAGATTGCAAGGCTATGACTACTTTGATGACAACAAATTTGAAGTTATTGAATGAGATACTTTGGAAAATGTAGATGCCACCTTGTGCAAGCAGATTATTGGTTCGCTGATGTTTTGTTGTAAACACACTAAGTCAGTACATGGTGAATCCCAAACATATTCACCTAATAGGAGCAAAACATGTGATGAGGTATCTAAAGGGAACTTTAGATTATGGGCTCAGATATGCATCAGATTGTGAGATCAGACTATATGTGTTCACAGATTCAAATTGGGTAGGAAGTGCTAAAGATAGAAAGAGCACCTCAGGATGTTGTTTTAGCTTGGGATCAGGCATGATCTCATTGTTCAGTAGAAAGCAAACCAGTATTGCACTTAGCACAGCAGAAGCAAAATACATTGCAGCTTGTTCAGCTTGTAGCGAAGCAGTATGGATTCGAAAGATGTTGGCAGGTTTATTTGATGCAGAGATAGATGTTACCGATATCCTTTGTGATAATCAAGGTTGTATTAAGATGACAGAAAATCCAGTATTTCATGATAAGTCAAAACATATTGAAGTAAGATATCACTTCATTCGGGACATGGTTAAGAAAGGAGCTGTAAAGCTCAGGTATGTTCCTACAGAGGAACAAGTAGCAGATGTGTTGACTAAGCCTCTGGCTCATGTAAAGTTTGAATACTTTCGAGACAAGCTTGGTGTAGTCCAAAAGGACCTCTCTCGAAAGAGGGAGTGACGGTAATGGAAGAAGGATGCAGGGGTGAGTAGCTCAATCTATAGTAGGGTAAGTCTGGCTAGGATTGTTTGGCCCGAAAGGGTTAGTCAGACGAGGCTTGTTGATCCTAGGGGGATTAGTATGTCTAGCTAGATCAATTTAACCCAAGTGGGTCTGTAAGCCAGGACAAGGCTTGTTGATCCCCAGGAAGATCCATCTGTCTAACTAGGCTTGTTGGCTCGAAAGGGTTAGTAAGTTAGACAAAATGTCCAAATGGATCTACCAGAGAACTCACCGTGATGTCGCTCCGAGATAGTTAGAGGGCAGGATGGTTGTTACAATATTGCTATACTATTGATTGTTGAGATGTTTGCTTTCAGTAGTGTTATACCGATGATTGCTTCACTATTGTTATACTGATGACTGTTGAGATGTTTAGTTCAGTATTGTTATACCGATGACTGTTGAGATCTTTAGTTCAGTATTGTTATATTGATGACTGCTGAGATGTTTTGTTCAGTATTGTTATACTGATGACTGCTGAGATGTTTGATTCAGCATTGTTATGTTGGTGATTGTTGAGATGATTGGTTCAGTATTGTCATACCGATGACTGCTGAGATGTTTGGATCAGTATTGTTGTACTGATGACTGTTGAGATGGTTGGTTCAGCATTGCCATGCTGATGATTAATGAGATGATGATTTCAATATTATTATACTGATGTTTGTTGAGATGCTTGACTGATGATTGTCGAGATGATAGTTTCAGTATTGTTATACTAATAGATGTCGAGATGATTGTTGAGATAGCTTCAGTGTTGTTACACTGGTGATTAATGATTGATTGTTGTGATAATTTCAATATTCCCATACTGATGTGACAGGCTCAGTATTCTCATACTGATGATTGTTTATTGATGATATGATTGATAGTATCCCTATCCCAATTTAGCAGATTCAATATCCTCATACTGATGAGTTTGTTTCAGTATCTCTATACCGATGATGATGTTTGATGTTGATGATGATGATGTCCCAACATCTCTATGTTGGTAATGCAGATGATTTGGCTTTTAGCACTAACATGCTAATGATGTTGTTGATTATTTCAATATTTACATATTGATGATGCAGATGATGATGTTCAGTATTTACATATTGATGATGCAGATGATGATGCTTCAGTATTCACATACTGAAGATGTAGATTATGATGTTTCAGTATTTACATACTGAGAATGCAAATGATGATGTGTCAGTATCCACATACTGAAGATGCAGATGATGTTTTCGGTATCTACATACTAATGATGATGACGATGTTACAGTTGATGGTTCATTTTTTACACAATGATGTTGGCAAGTTGATGATTCAGAAGATGTTCCAGTATTCACATACTGATACTATAGAAGATGGTCTAGAAGATGAAGCAACAAATGATGATGATCCAGAAGATGATTCAACACTCATATGTTGATGCTGCAAAAGATGATTGAAGATGAAGCAACGGATGATGATGATCCAAAAGATGATTCAGCATTCATATGCTGATGTTGCAAAAGATAACCCAAAAGATGATCCAGCAGAGATCGATGATGAAGATGTATGATGATGTATCAAAACTTCCTATGACATATAGAGTCTCACCAGTCAGTTATACAGTTGTAATAGTAGCAGTTGCTACTACGGTTGAATACCTTCCTAGTGAAGAGGGAGTGTTGAAATATTGTCACTTTGAAAGATATTCTAGATGTATTGTATTCCTCCTTCTGGCGATGAGTTTGGTCTTGTTAGAGTCATTGAAAGATACAATGTAAACCTCTGGATGTAAGTCCAGTCAATAGTACCCAAGTGTCAATATAATAAATGTTATTTATGATGTCCAATTGGACAAGTCGGCCCAGTCATGTAGGGAAATTGACCCCACTAAGTTAGAGGTCAAGTCAACAGAAGAATATAAATAGGGAGGCGCTCCCCTTCATTTGTACTCAGTCATTCAAGCTGTTTTGCAAGAGAGAGAAGAACTAGTGCGCCAGAAAGAAGCTAGAAGCAGTTGTCTGGGTTTTACACTGCTCTGGTTGAGATCTATACTAAGGAAGTTTTGCGAGGTTTTCTCCCTTGTGGTTTCCCCGAGGAAAATCTTTGTGTTCTTGTGTTCTTGTGTTCTTGTGTTCTTATGTTTTTTGTGCATGTTGTTCTTTCAGTAATCTTCGAGTGATAATTTGTTTTAAGATATCATCTAAGCAAATTGATAAAACTTAACACCAACTAGTGAAAATCTTGGACTGAGCATAGAGGAGGATGACAACGATGATGGAGGCGACAGCAGTGAAAGTGGTGCTGATTTCATTGATTCCAACATTAAGGAGGACTATTGACAGATCAAAATCTTCCATCTTGATCTATCCTATTTTGTATTTGTTAGTGGCATTCACACATCTATGTAATCAGTAATACATTTTGATTTTGATGACTTATAAGAAATCTCCAAATGTCAATTTATGGTCCTATTGTTAAGTTTTCTTAATTGCTTAGATGGTATTCTAAAACAATTAACAATCTCAGGATCACTGAAAGAACAACAAGAACAGCAACACAAAGAACACAAAGATTTCCCTCGGGGAAACCACACGGGAGAAGCCCTACAAAACTTCCTCAATATATAACTCAGCCAAGACAATGTAAAACCCCAAGACAACTCCTCTTCTCTCTAGCGCACTTCTTCTTCTCTCTCTAGCGAACTTGCTTGAGTGAAAAGTGTGTCCAAATGAAGGAGGAACCTCATCTATTTATATTCATCAAGTGAGTTACTTAATTACCTAACTAAGTTGGCTAGGTTCTCTAAATAGGGTCGACCTACCTAGAAGGACTCAAAATAATATTTATAAAATACTTTTGTGGGTACTATTGCCCCAACTTACAACGGAGGTTTTACCTCATGACTTTTTCATGACCAATTACATCAAGAACATCTATGAATGGAGGAATAACAATAATACAAATAGAATAGCTTTCGAAGTTATATTATTTTAACACTCCCTCTTAACTAGGAAGGTATTCTACATCATCGACAACAACCACAACAACAACTGTACAACTGACTGGTGAATCTCTATATGTCATAGGAAGTTTTGGAACAGCATCATATATCTTCATCATCAATCTAGAACTGCATCAGTATGTGGATACTGGAACATCATCATCTGCAGCATCAGTATGTGAATACTGGATCATCATCTACAACATCAACATGTAAATACTGGGACATTATCATCATCTGCATAGAATGTTGAGACAACATCATCATCATCTGCATAGAATGTTGAGACAACATCATCATCATTGGCATCATAGAAATGTTGAAACAACATCATCATCAACAGCATAGAAATGTTGGAACGACATCATCAGCAAGTGATCCAACTCATTCAATCAAAATGGATACCTTTCTCAGCTGAAGAAGGAAATCATGTTGCCTTTCACTTTGCCAAAATCTCTCCAAGAAGTTTTGGAACAGCATCATATATCTTCATCATCAATCTGGAACTGCATCAGTATGTGGATACTGGAACATCATCATCTGCAGCATCAATATGTGAATATTGAATCATCATCTACAACATCAGTATGTAAATACTGGGACATCATCATCATCTACATAGAATGTTGAGACAACATCATCATCAGCAGCATCATAGAAATGTTGGAACAACATCGTCAGCAACAGCATAGAAATGTTGGAACAGCATCATCATCAGCAGCATAGAAATGTTGGAATCAGCACAGAGTGTTGGAGCCACATCGTCTTCATCAACATAGAAATGTTGGCATCAGCACAAAGTGTTGGAACCACATCGTCTACACCGGCATAGAAATGATGGCATCAGCACAGAGTGTTGTAACCACATCGCCTACATCAACATAGAAATGTTGGCATTAGCATAGAAATGATGGCATCAGCACAAAGTGTCGAAACCACATCGTCTACATCAGCATAGAAATGTTGGCATCAACTCATTGTCTTGCCCTTAGGACATCTGAAGCAGCATCACGGTGGGTTCTCTAGAGGATCCACTCGGGCATTTGTTTAACATACTAACCCTTTCAGGCCAAACAAGCCTAGCCAGACAAATGGATCCACCTGGGGACCAAACAAGCCTTGTCCAGCTTACTAACCCTTTCAATCCAAACAAGCCTAGCCAAACATACTGATCCCCCTAGGATCAAATAGGCCTAGTCTGGCTTACTAACCCTTTCGGGCCAAACAAGCCTAGCCAAACATACCCTACCTAGGCTGAGCTACCACACCACTGCAACAGGAAACATACTACGTCATCATCACTCCCTCTTTCAAGGAAGGTCCTTTCGGACTACACTAAGCTTGTCTCGAAAGTATTCAAACTGTACACGAGACAGAGGCTTAGTCAACACATCAGCAACTTATTCCTCTGTGAGAACATACTTGATCTTTATAGCTCCCTTCTGCACCATATCCCGGATGTAGAGATATCTAATTTCGATATGTTTCGACTAAACATGAAACACCAGGTTTTCTGTCATCTTAATACAACTTTGATTATCGCAATGGATATTAGTCACATCTATCTCTGCATCAAATAATCCTGCCAACATCTTGCGAATCCATATTACTTCGCTACAGGCTGAACATGCTGCAATGTATTCAGCCTCTGCCATACTAAGGGCAATACTAGACTGCTTTCTACTCAACCATGAGATCGTACCTGATCCCAAACTAAAACAACATCCTGAAGTGCTCTTTCTTTCTTCGGCACTTCCTACCCAATCTAAATCTGCAAATCCATGTAATCTGATCTCACCATTTGATGCATATTTGAAACCATAATCCAACGTACCCTTCAGGTACTTCATCACATGTTTTGCTACCACTAGGTGAACATGTCTGGGCTCCACAATATACTGACTTAAGGTGTTTACAACAAAACATATATCTAGCCTCGTATTGGTCAAATACATTAGTGAACCAATAATATGTCTGTAAAAGGTAACATCCACTATCTCCAAAGAATCATCATTCAAAAGCTTCAAATTTGTTGTCATCGAAGTAGTCATAGCCTTACAATCCATCATCCCAAATCTCTTTCGGATCTCAACTACATATTTTCCTTGGTTCAGGAAAATCTTGTCTAGATACTACCATACTTCAAGACCTAGAAAATAGTGCATCATACCAAGGTCTTTCATCTCAAACTCTGCAGTGAGCTTCTTCTTGCATTCGTTGATGGGGTTATCCTCACCTATCAAAAATAGATCATCCACATATAGTTATCATAAGCCCATCATCATCAACCTTATAGTAAAGGTTGGAATCTACTTTACCGGTAAAGCCCAAACTCATCAAGAAGCCATCAATTATTCCATACCATGCTATGGGTGCTTGCTTCAACCCATACAACATCTTCTTTAGCCTGCATACATGAGTCTTCTGATCATCTGTCTCAAAGCCTTGCAATTGCTCAATGTATACTTCTTCTTCTATCACTCCATTTAGGAAGGTTGTCTTTACATCCATCTGATGTAACTTCCACTTCACCTTGGATGCCAAGGCAAGGACGGTTCTGATTCAAGTGTACCTTGCGACTGGTGCAAAGGTCTCCTCATAGTCGATTCCTTCCTTCTGAGAGAATCTGTGGGCTACAAATCTTGCCTTGTACTTCTCTATATTGTCGTTTACTGAATGCTTTGTCTTGTAGATCCATTTCGAGGATACTAGTGACTTGTTCTTTGGTCTTGGTACTACTTCCCATACATCATTCTTTATAATGGACTGGTATTCCTCGATCATGGCATCTACCCATTCCTTTCGCTTTGTTGCTTCTTCAAAGCATGTAGGTTCTTTGTCAACGAGATTACACATCAAAGCCACATAACTAAGGTATGGCTTTGGCTTCTTACTTTCTCTGATTGTTCCTTCTGGGACACCGTATCTTTCTGTTTCTTCAATTATTTCACGTGCCTAAGCAAGCCTTCTTTTGCGTGAGTTCATCTCACTAGGCAACTCCTCAGGTCTCTAAGGTTGTATCATGTCATGATCCTCAGGTATATGTTCTTCCTCATCATTTCTGACTGGTTTGGAGATTTTTGTAGCTCTAGGAGCTTCATGCTCCTCTTCATCTTCTTGATTCTTCCTTGATTTTCTAAAGGTTGTATCTTCGTCAAATGTGACATCTCTGTTGAGTTCAATTTGACAATATCCTAGGATATAGATTCGGTAATCCTTTGATTGCTCACTATATCCTACAAACAATCCCTTCATTCCTGAAGGGTCCAACTTCGATCTCTTCTCCTTGGGAATGTGTATGTATACCGAACAACCAAATATCTTCAGGTGACTGACTTCGGGCTTCTCTCCAGTAAACATCTCTTCTGGAGTCTTTCTTCCAAGAGCACTGTGAGAGATTCTATTATGTACATATACTGTTGTTCTAGTTGCTTCTGCCCATAGATACATAGGTAGATCTTGTTCATGGATCGTGGCTTTTACTACTTCCATGATAGATCTATTCTTCCTTTCAGCCACACCATTCTGTTGAGGATTATAGGGGACGATGAGCTCCCTCTTAATCCCAGGTTCTTTACAGTAATCATTGAATTCACCTGATGTGAACTCACCTCCGTTATCTGATCTTAAGGTCTTGATCCTCTTTTCAGAGAGGTTTTCTACAAGAGCCTTGAACTCTTTGAATTTTCAAATACTTCATCTTTCTTCTTCAAGAAATAGATCCAAGTTTTGCAGGAGTAGTCATCAATAAAGGAAGCATAGTAAACATACCCGCTTAGTGAAGTAGTTTGCATTGGTCCGCATACATCTGAGTGAACAATGTCTAAGATCCCTTTTGCTTTACTGTCACTGCTTGGAAAAAGGTTCTTAGTGTTCTTTCCTTGTGCACATCCTTTGCACACTCCTTCATGGTTTATCTAGATCTATGGTAAACCTGTCACCACCTTGCTCACAATTGGCAATGCTTTGTAATGTATATGAGCAAGTCTTATGTGCCATGGTTCACATGGGCTTACGGTGCTAGTCATCAAGGCTGAATCTACACGCCCCTTTAGTTTGTAGAGTCCTCCTTCTTCAACTCCAATCACCACTGCATCATCTATAGTTTTCCCCTTTGTCCACATGGGGACTTCACCATCTACGAAAGCAACTCTGAAACTTTTCTTATCTAAAGTTGAGATAGAAAGGAGATTCTTCTTTAAACCTAGGACATATAGAACATCCTTCATCTTCATGGACTTTTCGGAGTCCAGCTTATAAGAGGCTTCTCGCATCCCTTTGATGGGATATTGGTAATCATCTCCAAGCATTACTTGGGAATCCTTTTGTACAAGACAAGAGAGAGCATCCTTGTAACCTGTCATATGCTTGGAGACACCACTATCTACTAGCCAAGTATCACTTCCAGGTGAAACTGAACCTGTGAAGGTTGAAATCAAAACATATTCTTCGCAGGAATCTTCATCTTCTTTAGTCCTCTTCTCATCTTTTTAATCATCATCTTCAGCTTCATGGACTTGGAACCTTTGTTCCTCTTCATGAGTTGTTCTGCCTTCAGGGGATAATTTATGGAGATGTGTCCCATCTTCTGGCAAGTGAAGCATTGAAAAGCTGAGAAGTCCTTCTTGACCCTCTTACTCTTTTGTGACCCTTGAGTTCTATTGGGAGGATGATCATGACTCTTCCTCTTGTTCTTGCCTTTGGTATGGGCTGCCAAAGCTTGATCTTCATTTTCATTCAGCTTCTTTTCTTTGACTGCTATTCTTTCTTCTTCTTGAACACATTCTTCCCATAACCTTCGGAACTTGGTCAACTTTCTTCTAGAATATATTCCTCGAATGAAAGATTCCCATTCTCTTGGGAGATCATTCAAGGTGGTCATTACAACTTATGCTTCTTCTACCATGTCACCAATAGCTTCCACTTGCTCCTTGATTTGTGATACTCTTGTGAAGTATGATTCCATGGTTTCTGACTTCTGAACCTTAACACTCTTGAGTTGATTTCTCAAGGTCATCTTCCTATTGATATTTCTTCCTTCAAATAGGTTGGACAGGCCATCAAACATTTCCTTAAGTGTTCTCCTTGAAGATACTTGAGGGTTCAAATGATCTTTGATGGAGTCAGCTATGATCCTCTTGGCCTTGATCATATCCTTCTTGTGCTTGGCCTTTGCTTCATCTCTTTTTGGTTCTGCAGCTTCCTCCTTTATGAAGCCTTTGAGATCATTCTCTTCTAGGATGAGAATGATCCTATACTTCCATGCTCTGACGTTCTCGACACCCTCAAGCTTCTCATCCAGCTTGGTATTGTTTGTCATCTTAAGCAAGATGAGAACCTCAAATGGAAATGGAAGAGACAATACTTACTTGGTGTTGAGGCCTGGAAATTCACAGGCAACAACAGTAAGGGATTCTCCCAAAAATTCTATTGAGCATTAAGGCAATGAACCTATAAGGGGTTCTTAAGCTTGCAGTGTCATATTCTCCTGTCGGCCTGGTTCTAAAGTTTCTTCCAGGCATGAGCATCCTCTTGAGGGTTTCGACGAGGTCCATCCTGATGTTTCTCAGCCAATCTTCAGTTAAATATATTTGTGCTTCTGGCAAGTGGTAGGCCAGGGCTACATATCCAGGGCTATAGGCAGCATAGCCTTGTTTATCAACATTCTCAAGAATCATGGTGGTTACATCTGCCCTAGGCAGAATCCACCCAATCACTTCAAAGCATGGGAAGAGCTCCGGTCTTGTAGCAATCTTCATCAATGAAGACCTTTCTATTTTGGTGTATATGCTTTCTTCCTCAAAACCTATATCAGGCACCTCTCGACGCGTGATCAACCTGTAGATGTCTCCCCACTGATACTCAGGCTCTACACCAGTTATGCATTTGGTGTCTTCATAAATGTACTCGATCTTGGTGATGACTTCAACGTCGGGTTCCTCTTCGACCACAGGGGCCTTCTTCTTTTGACGCTTAGACATTTTGAGTTCGAAGGAATCTTCCTGTCACATACAAAATTGTAATTGTTAGGTTATTTCCAGACGAATTGTAGAGATTGAGATAACAATGTAAACATTTTACCTCATCTGCGTTAAACATGGCGGCAGTAAATCAGCCTAAGCAAATATGTTCACACCAATACTCCTGTCTAATACTGAAATCGGCTCAATCAACAAAGCTTGAGTGGGCAACACGGTCTACATTAAAATGAAGCAACCTCGGGCTCTTTGTGGGCGCCATGACGACTGCGCTACGCGGAACAACAGAGGCACTAGCTCTTGCCACTAAAGGGGCGTTTCAGGAGATAGCACTATCTATGTGCCTTCTATGGTCCGTCTTTAGGCTGGGCGCTGCCATACTGCCCCAGAGCGGTTCGGGTTCGAATTCGACCGTGAACCTGGTCGCTCGAAATAGAGAGATAAAAACGAGGTCTTGGTCTGCAAGATGTGGATAACCGGAGCAGAGGAAACCAGTCCGACATTCCCCAGGGAGGCCATGAAGACCTTCCCCGAACAGCCAAACATAAGATGGGGCAAACTGGTGCAGACAGCGTAACGGTCGTCTGCACCGGTTCCCCCAACCATCGAGTGCAGGGCAAAAGGTCATAACGGCCACGGAAAGGGAACACCCCGTGGGCAACAAAACTCCCATACTAACAGTACCAAGACTAACAGTACCAATCACTTCAAAGCATGGGAAGAGCTCCGGTCTTGTAGCAATCTTCATCAATGAAGACCTTTCTATTTTGGTGTATATGCTTTCTTCCTCAAAACCTATATCAGGCACCTCTCGACGCGTGATCAACCTGTAGATGTCTCCCCACTGATACTCAGGCTCTACACCAGTTATGCATTTGGTGTCTTCATAAATGTACTCGATCTTGGTGATGACTTCAACGTCGGGTTCCTCTTCGACCACAGGGGCCTTCTTCTTTTGACGCTTAGACATTTTGAGTTCGGAGGAATCTTCCTGTCACATACAAAATTGTAATTGTTAGGTTATTTCCAGACGAATTGTAGAGATTGAGATAACAATGTAAACATTTTACCTCATCTGCGTTAAACATGGCGACAGTAAATCAGCCTAAGCAAATATGTTCACACCAATACTCCTGTCTAATACTGAAATCGACTCAATCAACAAAGCTCGAGTGGGCAACACGGTCTACATTAAAATGAAGCAACCTCGGGCTCTTTGTGGGCGCCATGACGACTGCGCTACGCGGAACAACAGAGGCACTAGCTCTTGCCACTAAAGGGGCGTTTCAGGAGATAGCACTATCTATGTGCCTTCTATGGTCCGTCTTTAGGCTGGGCGCTGCCATACTACCCCAGAGCGGTTCGGGTTCGAATTCGACCGTGAACCTGGTCGCTCGAAATAGAGAGATAAAAACGAGGTCTTGGTCTGCAAGATGTGGATAACCGGAGCAGAGGAAACCAGTCCGACATTCCCCAGGGAGGCCATGAAGACCTTCCCCGAACAGCCAAACATAAGATGGGGCAAACTGGTGCAGACAGCGTAACAGTCGTCTGCACCGGTTCCCCCAACCATCGAGTGCAGGGCAAAAGGTCATAACGGCCACGGAAAGGGAACACCCCGTGGGCAACAAAACTCCCATACTAACAGTACCAAGACTCGCCTCCGCATATATACATGTTACGACGGAAAACGGCGTGAAAACCCTAACCGCGGAAATAAACAATTAAACATCCAGTCGAACGGAATGAGACAACGAGTACAAGAGCCTACCTGGCACTGCTGCGTGACTGGTGGGAGGAAAACCGTTGAGTTTCCACGGCGGAGCCTCCTAGGAACGGGGTACCGACAGCGAGGGTCCTGGTTAGCTCGAGGGACAACGACAGCGCAGCGACAGTTCAAAATAACAATAAAATAATCAACTACCCGCCCCCATATATATATCCGGTCAACCATAAGCGGAGGGAGAAAACATCAGGCGGTGAAAACACAAGGATCAGAGATCAGATCGGCATTGCCTCCCGTAACGTCGGGTGGTAAAACAACTGGGAGAACCGCCGAGGCATCAAGGAGAGACCAAACAACAAAAGCATCGGAGCTCGCAAGATTAGACGTCTGGGCAATAGAAGGATAAGGAGCCGCAACGGCGGAAACATAAAAGACATCAAGTTCCGCAAACCATCAAAATCGGGGAAAAAACCAACTTAATTACAACTGCAGAAAAGTAAACTCAAACCACCGGAAAGACAGTGCTTTTCAACGCCGCAACGACGGACGCCGAAAACTCAAAGATCAATGAAACGAAAGAGCGGGATTGAAAAAGTTAATGCAACTATCGGGAGACTTCGTAGTAGAAACAAAATGTTCCGACGGGAATCCAAACGACGGCCGATTGAGACAAAAGTGAATAAAGGCATCGAAGAAAAATATCGGAGCTGGTTGCTTATTACATCTCCGCAACGGCGGGAGCGCAAGTGACTAAACTTCCGACTCAAACACTCAAAAATGCATTCGATGGCAAGGTAAACTTAAACAAGTAGTGAAACATTTATGGCATTAGGAACAGTCTTTCTGTAGAATCATCAAACCAAATCAAAAGTCAAACCAAAATAAGCAAAAGGAGGGTCCCGAAATTTTTTTGAATTTTGGGAAAATGTTGCAGCTGCAACACTTGGAAAAACTGCTTCTGGGTAAACTCCTTTGGGATGACCTAGGGTTAGATGGTGAAACCCTAATTTTTCAGTTGAGATCACTTGTAGGGTTGAGTGTGGAAAAGATGCGCCTCCCAAAGGCGAGCTAGACTGTATCTTGCTTTTCCTGAGCTTGATGATGGAACCTTGAAAAACTGAAGCCCTAGTTGTTCCCGGTAGTAGTGTCAAGCCTAGAAATGAAACTTCTTAGAATTCAGTTATGTTTTCACAGAAAGATGCGCCCTCCGAGGGCGAGTTGAGTGAGCCCTCTTTTCTAGTTGATTTGTCGAGGGAATTGTTCGGAATAACAAACCCTAGTTGCACAATGTCTCCTTTCAGGGTGGCTCTGATACCATGTTAAGTTTTCTTAATTGCTTAGATGATATTATAAAACAATTTACAATAGCAAGATCGTTGAAAGAACAACCAGCACAGCAACACAAAGAACACAAAGATTTTCCTCGAGGAAACCACAACGGAGAAAACCCCGCAAAACTTCCTCAATATAGAACTCAACCAAGACAGTGTAAAACCCCAAGATAACTCCTCTCTCTAGCGCACTTCTTCTTCTCTCTCTAGCGAACTTGCTTGAGCGAAAAGTGTGTCCAAATGAAGGAGGCGCCTCACCTATTTATATTCATCAGGTGAGTGACTTAATTACCTAACTAGGTCGGCTAGGTTCTCTAAATAGGGCCAACCTACCTAGAAGGACTCAAAATAATATTTATGAAATACTTTTGTGGGTACTATTGCCCCAACTTACAACGGAGGTTTTACCTCATGACTTTTACATGACCAATTACATCAAGAACATCTATGAATGGAGGAATAACAATAATATAAATAGAATAGCTTCCGAAGTTATATTATTTTAACACTCCCTCTTAACTAGGAAGGTATTCTACATCATCAGCAACAACCACAACAACAACTGTACAACTGACTGGTGAATCTCTATATGTCATAGGAAGTTTTCGAACAACATCATATATCTTCATCATCAATCTAGAACTGCATCAGTATGTGGATACTGGAACATCATCATCTGCAGCATCAGTATGTGAATACTGGATCATCATCTACAACATCAGTATGTAAATACTAGGACATCATCATCATCTGCATAGAATGCTGAGACAACATCATCATCATTGGCATCATAGAAATGTTGAAACAACATCATCATCAACAGCATAGAAATGTTGGAACAACATCATCAGCAAGTGATCCAACTCATTCAATCAAAATGGATACCTTTCTCAGCTGAAGAAGGAAATCATGTTGCCTCTCACTTTGCCCAAAATCTCTCCAGAATAAAATCCCTCCTTAAAGACTGGCCTAAATTTAAAAAGGAAAAAGAGAAACAGGCCCTAAAACAAGTGGAAATGGATATTGCAGCGATCCAAAATTCTGAAGGGGGTGGTTTCCTAACTCAAGAAGACAAAGAAAATCTAAGTATCCTGGAATCTAATAGAAATAAATATTTGAAAGAACAGGAGGAGGTCTAGAGATTAAAAAACAGAGCCACTTGGCTTGAAAAAGGAGATGAGAACTCAAAAAAAATTTAGTCATTTGCGAAAGAAAAAAAGATTCAGAATGCCATATGGGAATTAAAGAATTCCAAAAACGAGGTGTGCTCTTCCTTTGAAAACCTTGCTTGTCTAAGTAAAACACACTTTGAATCCCTTTTCAAAGCAGACAATCAAGCGACTATAGCGGAAGTGATACAGATTTCTCAATTTTTTCCAGGACAAATCTCAGAAGATGATAATACAAAGCTGATGGAAGAGATATCAAAAGATGAATTAAAGGAAACACTGCATAGTTTCCATAAAGATAAAAGTCCAGGACTAGGCGGATGGACTATTGAATTTTTCATGGCTCTCTATGACACAATCAGCACTGACCTTCTACACCTGGTGGAAGAAACTCGAGTTAATGGACATATGCACCCCCCCCTCAACACCACTTCCATTGCTCTCATCACAAAATTGGAACACCCCGATACTTTGGAATACTTCAGGCCAATCTCCCTGTGCAACATTACATACAAAGTTGTTGCAAAAATCATAGCCCGAAGACTCAAGAAGATGCTTCAAAAATTATTTCACATGAACAATTTGGTTTCCTAGAAAACAAACAAATCCATGAAGCTATAGGGGTCGCTCAAGAAGGGCTTCACAGCATAAAAATCAGAAAGTTAAAGGGAGCTATATTAAAAATCGACCTTTCAAAATCTTTTGACAGAGTAAGTTGGCTTTATCTAAGACTCCTTATGACTCATCTAGGCTTCAACTACAACTTTATTAAATGGGTCTTCTGCTGTATTTCTACAGCATCTTTGCAGTTCTAATAAATGGATCTGCCTCCCCTTTTTTCACCTCGGAAAGAGGTCTACGACAAGGATGCCCTCTCTCTCCTTTACTCTTCCTGCTGGTGGCAGAAGGACTAAGCAGAGCAATAGCTTATGCAAAAAGACGAGGCTCTTTCTCTGGGATCGGAATTGCAAATAATTTTAACATCACACATCTCCTCTTTGTGGACGATATCCTTATTTTTTGTGATGGATCGAGCAAGGACGCTGAAAAACTCTCAGGAATCCTGACCCTCTTCAGCAAAGCGACGGGCATGAGGCTAAATGAACAAAAATCCACCCTCACTCCTATCAACATTAAGGGTACAGATCTTCAGAGCTACACAGATCTTTTCTCTTTCAGCATGAGCCCCCTTGATGATGGGTTAAAATATTTGGGTTTCAGACTGAAACCAAATAGCTACAGGAAGGAGGACTGGAATTGGTTGCTGGAAAAATTGGAAAAAAGAATCAATATTTGGAGTCATTGCTGGCTCTCTAGAGCCGGTAGATTGGTTTTGATCAAATCAGTGTTAGAATCTATTCCAGTCTATTGGATGTCTCTGGCCTGGATCTCGAAATCCATTTTGGAAAAAACCCGAAAGATATGCTCTATATTCCTTTGGTCAGGGAAAAATGAATTTTTTGTTCTTCCTTGGGTTAAATGGGACCAGATTGCTAGACCTAAACTTCTTGGTGGATGGGGACTCAAAAACATCCAATTCTTTGCAAAAGCATTGGCTACAAAAGCGGGATGGAGACTCATTACTACTCAGAGCCTTTGTACTGAAGTGATGTGTAAAAAATATATAGCCCCAGAATTTGTTCTTGACTAGATCATAAATTTCCCAAATATAAATCCTCATCTAGGCACAATCATTTGGAAAGTCGTCTGTAAAGCTTTGCCTGTCATAAAAAACAGTTTAGCCTGTAAAGTTGGAAACGGCTCTCAACTGCGTATAGGAGCAGATCCTTGGCCATCAAAATCTCCATATTCTCCCACTGCCACTCATACAACATCTCAATCAGAAGGGATTCAACCACCTAAACCAGATAGTTGATCCGGGGTCTTCAAACATCTAGCAATAGGGGTGGAAAGAGGCTATTGTTCTGTAAATTCCTAAGAACATGATTGCATATTGGCATAACTATATAAACAGACTCAAAACTGCACACATTCGTCTCACCGAATCTCCCGATGAGCTCATATGGGCACCTGCTACTTATGGTCAGTACACTTCCAAGCTTGGTTATCAGCACATCAGCTCCACAGTTCAACAAGGAGACCCACCATGGTGGAGGAAAGGTATCTGAAAACTGAACTGTCCACGGAAAGCAAAATTGTTTATGTGGTGTGTTCATGCAAGCAAGATCCCGACATGGGACAAAATGAAAAAACGAGCAATTGAAGGCCCGGGATGGTGCATCCTTTGCAAAAATGAGGAAGAAAACATTTCTCATCTCTTCCTAACTTGCCCCTTCTCACAACACACATGGAATGTTTCTCGAACTCTTTTAAATACCAATCTGGATTGGCAAGGACAAAATGTGGAAGAAGCTTGGAAATCTTGGACAAACTCAAACAATTTTGCAGCACTGAAATCCCTTCCCCTCTTAATTATTTGGAGTATCTGGATTGCAAGAAATTCAGCAATTTTTCAGGAAAAAGCCTCCATTCCAGATCTTATTGCTAGACAGGGGATTGATATCCTTTCGTACCATCCACAAGTTAAAGACACCCTGACAGTACATATCATTACGGAGGAACACTCTTCCTCTCACAGGATCTTGTTTGTGGGGAGGGAGCAACACTCTTCCTCTTACAACACCATCACTTCCAGCTTCAAATGGGTTTGGGAAAGGGAACAAACAATTTTGCAGAACTCCTTGCTCTAAAGCTTCTTCTTTGTTTTGCCTTCGAGAAAAATTGCATAAACATTCAGATTTTTGAGGATTCAATGGTTGTGATAAATTGTGTCAATAAAATTCAAAAATGCAGAATTTTAAATCTCTGCTCATTATTTGAAGATGTCTGCAGACTTATGGAAACTTTTGACTCCATAATCTGTCGTCATGTGTACAGAGAACGAAACGCAGAAGTGGACAAACTCTCAAAGGAAGGATTAAAGCTGGAACAGGGCACATGGAAGATTTTGGAAACAATTGATGGGGACCATTATGATAATTACCACAGACCCTTCATGGACTTACAACATATATAAAAGCACCATACGAAAATTTCTAAAGTTTTTTTATAAACACAACTTCATGTACAACAGCAATATGGTAGCACTCAAAGAGCCACACAGTCGGCTCTGCTTTTTTGATAGCTGGACAAGTCCTTATATTTTTTTGGGCGACATAAAAACTCAAAAGACATACATAGAAGCAAATGGATATATATGGTAAAAAATCCATGCAGTTTTTTTGGACTGGAAAATAATTGATATATTGGAGCTGCAAGGCTCATTCATCTTGTAAATGTATGCATACATACATTCTACGGATGTAATTTCATTACTATAATAAAATTATGCTTTTTTCTACAGAATGAATATATATATATATATAATGTGTCCCTTGTTTTGTTTCTAGGATTGTTGTGTCCCATGTCCGACACTCGTATCCACATGCCCTCCATGTCCCATGTCATCGTGTCATGTGACTTAGCAAATAACACACTATTAAGTAAAAAATAAACACCAAGGTTAGACTAAAACAAGCAATAGTCCAAGTGTGTGAGTCATCAAGAAAGTGTAAATCTAATATCTCATATGTCATGTCCAGTCCTAATCAATAAAATATAAGTTAATGCAAGACCCAAGTCAATATGTTTCAAGTCATGTAAATAGTCCTAGTAAATAGAATATAAATTGATGTAATCAGCCCCCCTTTGCTAAAGGATGATGTAATAATGACATCAGCAGATTGAAGAAAAGTTCATTCTAGAGGAATCTTAACCCCCCCTCTTTTGTAAACATGCATCAAAGTTAAATGTAAGAATTAATCTACTCAGCTACGGATCTTCATTAGAATTTTTTGTGGAAATCAACTAGCCTTGTTTGCAGCTGTTATAATGCAATACAGATCTTTGTTTAGTTCCAGTAGCTGATTTTTTCAGTTTCACATCTGGTTTTTCACATTTTTATGGTAGATTTAGTGGTTTTCTGCTATATTATTGTGAATTTACAGCAATACTGGTTCATTCTAAATGGTAACTTATCAAATAAAAAAATGTGTTAGATGAATCCAGAGTTATATAACTGATTTGAGAGCATTCCAAAGATAGACTGAATAAGCAACTTAAAATTATAATGAACCATCCTTCTTCCTTGCAGTCCATATTTACTGATCAGCCAAAAGAGTGTGCCGAAAACCATTATGAAAGAAAGAAAGCTTTGAGGCTAACCTGAGTACAGTGTCTGGCACATTTACAGTTTTCCCATCAATGGTGATCTGTCCAAAGAATTGTCCATGTAAGATTGTATTTGAAAGTTGCCCCTTGATTCTCCTTGTGCCACAAAAGTCCTATATAATCTGGAAGATTAGCAGAAGCTCACCTGGCCATTGTGAATCCGCTGCAGCCAACTGCTCCAATGTCAAGACATTTTCCCAGATATAACCCCTAGTATATTGCCTCTCTCTTTCTAGAATCTAAAGTATATTGAACAGTGTTCAGTTATCAACATTTAAGTAAAAGAAGGACAGATCTTCAACTTTGAGCTTTGAAAGATGATGTGACATAAGTAAATACTGAATCTAAATATGAAATTAATTTAGCACTCAATGAGTGATGAATTAAAAATACATTAAAGGATTTCCAAGATGATTTAAGAAGATCGAAATTTTTTAAACATTTCAAAATTATAAGCAAATCTACATCCTAAGCCAACTCTTGTAATCGTAGGCCAGATCATATCTAATGTTACTAAACCATCCTAACTACTATTAGCATAGTTTAAAGTTTTAACTAAGCTAAGCTAATGGCTCATTGAAAAATAAGATAAATGTGATAAAATAATTTTCTTAATGGCCATGAATGACCAAAAAAAGCAGGTCAATGGGATTCAAAAGTACAAACCAGTAGTGAGAAACTGTGGGAGTGCCAAAGCAACTTTGTGCAATTTTGAATATACAACTCTCTTCACTGAAACTCTTGTACATGTTTGTGAGTAAATTCCATATGGTATCAGAGGCAGGTCTATTGGCATCTTATGAATCACAATCTAGGAGAGGATATCTCCCTGATAAAAAAACATATCTAAGCAACTGTAGAACAGGTTTATTTTGCTTTATTGCCTGTTGTAGTAAAGTCTTTTGAACATTTGTGTGATAAAAAGGTAAAAGGCAAAGATGAGCAAAAGAAAATCATGCATGGAAGTGGAACCCAAAGCTTCTATAACAATGTTGGGCATATTATAGTTAGTGCCAAGTTGCCAACCATGGAAATAGTAAATACAATTTGGCTAGTGGGTTAACAGGTTGGATGTAAAGAGTGCTAAAATTCAGCCACGAGGGGCAATTTGTAGAAAAAAATGATCTTGTAGATGGGAATCTTTACAGGTTATGGTAGGCTTTAAAAGCCTAGTTCTTCAAGATTGATATAATTTGCTACTGCAGTTTAGAAAATAATCATTATGGGAGTTCAAATCAGTTTTTGCATCTATTGTAGGTGGGTTGAAATTTTCAGCAAATATTGACTCTAATACGGCCTAAGTCACACGGTTCGGGTTCGGGTTCGGGTTCAGCAAGGATTAGGTTCGGTTCAGGTTCGAATTTTCCGATGAGGTTCGGTTCAGGTTCAACAATAGGTTGGACTATATATATATAAACTTTCTTCATATACTCCCCCTTAACTAATTTTCTACACCCCATAGCCCATAGGATTCAAAGCACTTAGGTCACTATTCATAATTTCATCATATATATTTATTGTTTATGACATTTCTGCTCACAGATTTGTGCTTCTAAGAGTAGGTTTTTGTGGTTTAACAGCTGATTTACATGCTTCCTATTGTCCGTCGAATGCACACTGTCAGCAGAAATCTTTTCGACTGTTGTTTCCCAAGTGGGAAAGGTGTGGCCCTAGGGGCAAGCTAAGAGCCAGGTGTTGTCACCTGATCCCAGCTCCTCTGTTTAGGCTAACTCCTAACGAAGCCAAGGGGGGTAGTCCCTAAAAAAGAGTTGTCTAAAGCTCTTTAAAATGTTTTTGGGTGGAAGATGTGAATTAGTGTTGTTTAGGAGTTTTTATGATATACACAATAATCAATTAAGTAATCCACGTTGCTATTTGCAAAACACGATATAAATTGAATAAGAAGACTGAAATTAAAGCATCCACAGCATGAATAACTTAGAATAAACAGGGCAAATGGTCTAGATCAAATAATGCGGAAGAATTAAAAGACCAGTGAAAAATGGAGTCAAAGTGCTAGGGATGCTGAAATACAAGTCTCAAAGATGTTCGTGAGATCGTTTTGCAAATGTTCTTGGTCAATTTTATTGTGTATTTTTTAGATGATCTTGTTTATTAGGTGAGAGGAATTTCCAACCGGTACGCAAGGTACTGGAAATCTAACTGAAAATATTCTAAGTGGCCTCATTCGAAGACATGTTGGACCGTCCAGTTTGCAGCGAGGCGTTCAATAATTTTCTCGCCACTGCAAACGAGGAGGGCTACCGAGCGCCCCCAATAAAGATTTTCCCACTTAAAATATTATCGCGTTCAACGCCGGTTCGTTGGTTATGGGGTGGTAAATTTTATTATCATTGTACTTGGAATTAGATGTGAGAATTAGCAAGTTACAGTGCTTCTGGGTATCTCGAATGGGTAGAGCATACACACTGTAGAATAGTAAGTTCCAATTTTACGGGAGAATGTGAGTTGCAAATTTTATTAGCACACAAAGCTCTCCGACAGAGAGTGCTCTTGATCCACCTTATGGTGAGATTCAAGAGTCTTATCTAATATACAATGCGAATGCAATGCAACAATGCTCTCCAACAGAAAGTGCTCTTGACTTTTCTCATGGCAAGTTCAAGAGACTTTAGGTTCTTTTTATGATTTAATGATCAAAGAGCAAGATAAACATGAAAGAGATAACATGCAAGTGATGAAATTTAATCTAGCAATTAGTGAAAGTAAAAAAATAAGTCTAATGAAGCAAACCAAGCTAAGAAAAATAAACAAACGCCACAAGGCACACTTCCCCAAATAGGGGAAGTAGGAAAAACGTGGGAGGCTTGACCCCACTAGCCTTTTTTTATTAATGAGTTACAATGAAAAGGATTTTAATCCTTGAAAAATAAATCTTGAAAACTAAAAAAATGGACAAGCCTTAATGGCTTTTACAAAGGATGTATTTTTTCAGTTTGTCTTCTTGGTTTTTTAGCTTTTTTTTCAATTTCCTCAAGTCTTGTTTTTTTGGTTCACTCCCTCTTTGGTACCTACACAAGAAAGCCAAACACTCATGCACCCATTATTTGTTAATAAACCAAACAAATCTAGATGCCAAAAAAGAATGAAATTATTCTAAGTACAAAATTACTCTTTTTAAATGCATTTTTTTAGTCTTTTTTGAAGTAAAACTAGGAAAAAATACATGCAACAAAGAGAAAAAAAGCTGAAAATGATGAAGAAACGGGGCAGCCAACAAATGAATAAGATGGCTGCAAGAAATGAAGAAAGGGGGCAGCCAAACAGAGAGAAAGATGGCTGCAAAAAAGTGAAGAAAGAAGAGACAAAAAGTGCCAAAAAAGTGGCTAAAAAAGTGGAAAAAAAGGGCAGCCAACAAAGGGAAAAGTTGGCTGCAAAAAATGAAGAAATGGGACAGCCAAACAGAGAGAAAGATAGCTGCAAAAATTGAGGAAAAGAGAGCGAAAAAAGTGAAAAAAAGTGGGCAAAAAAGCAAGAGAAAAGAAGGTGAAGAAAAGATAAAACAATGAGGGAGAAAAAAGAAGCAAGAGAGGTGAAAATGGTGTAGAAAAAGAGGCAATAGAAAGCGAAAAAGAAGAAGCAACAGTGGATATTATAACCAAAGAAAAAGTTTTAAATTTTGATTTGATGTATGAAGGATAAGAAAGATCCCCCTTTTAGCCGTGTTTTTTGAGTTGGAATTGAGCGCTTTGTAGACCTTGCATGGTGAAAGTATTACATTAAAAACTCTTGTATGAAGAAACGGTTGAGCTTCAACCCCTCCTGTTTCGATGATACCTGAAACACACACTCAAGCAACAGCAAACAAGATCAAGTGCTAGAATGTAATAATCAAATAAATTCCTGAAAAACAATGGTATAACTGACTACTTCCTGTTCAATTCAGACATTCACTAGATATTGAATAGATAACCAAATTAAGACGCTAAATGGCTACCCTACTATGCTAGATTTATAGCCCTCCTAAGCTAACAATGATCATATATTTACCAAAGAAAGAGAATAAGAAAGATATCACCTCACAAGATGAAAATCATGAACACAAAGAGCCCATGCATAGACCTCCAAAGTCACTTTTATTCCATTAAACAAATATCAGTTACAAAATGGGCAGAGTTCTCTTGCAAATTCTCCATATGCAATTGGGAAGAAGAGGCCCTTATTTATACAAAAACAGAGAAGCTAAAACCCTAAGTTGGACTTGTTGAATTATTGTAACTTCGAAGAATATTCTAAATATATTTTTTAGTGGTCCCCGATGCTCCTATCGAGAGAATCACTTGTATTTCTTTGTACCCCGATGTTCCTATCGAGAGAATTACTAAAAGTCATGAGGAAGTCCCCTCCGTTGTAAGTCGGGTCATTAGTACCCTAGTTGTGGTTACTCGAGCCTACATAACTGAGTTAGAATTACTCAAGCCTACATAACTGAGTCAAATATTAAGTGAACGAAAGAATATAAATAGAGGGAGGCGCTCCTCATTTGAGACACACACACTCACTTGTGTAGTGCATAAGAGAGAGAGAGAAAGAGTTGTAGCTGGAGAAGGAGGAGGATCAATTTTTGGGTTTTACCTTTTATCTTTTGGGGCATCTATATTGAGGAAGCTTTTGCTAGGTTTTTCCCATTAAGGTTTTCCCAGGATAAATCTTTGTGTTCTTTTTTGTGTGGTTGTTCTTGTCTATCTTTCAGTGATCTTTTGGCTTATGGTTATGTTGTTATGATGCTAAATGTTTTAAGATCTGATATAACCATAAACAACTTAACAGGAATCAGCATCAGAAGAGGCACACTACGGTGATTTCCTTGATTTGATGAACTCGGCATGATGATATCTGAGTTAAACTGCAAGCTTGGAAGGTGAGAGTGGGGAGGTGGCCTCCACCTAGGCAAGGCGCCCCCAACTCCCAACATGGGAAGCTCCACCAGCAAATGAGCATCCTCCCTCTAAGATTGACGTGAGCTAGTGAAGGAGGCGCAATCCCTTAATGAGGATGAAGTCTGGAGTTGTCTGATTGCTGAACTATGAGTTGTGGGTTGGCAGGAGTAATGAGGGGGGGTGAGGTGGCTCATATCCCCCTCGGGTCTTATCACCAAACCAACAGATGATCAACACTTAACCCAAATAGTGATCTAGCTAGAAGAGGGCGAATTTCCTGATGGAGAGTTTAACTACTAAACTCCGATACTGATCTGAATCTGACTTATGCTGATTGGAATCATCCCAGATGCTTTGTGCCGAGCTAATTAGCCCTTTATTAAATCAAATTTGGCCTTTTTTGGAGATATTTTGATTTTCTCCAATTTAATATTTTTAATTATTTTAATTAATATTTCTCATTTTTTTTGTTTTTTGAGAAATTATTAATTACAAGGCCAAATGATAGTCCGAAACCTAGGATAAGTGTGTCTAGGGGTTAAATGAGTGTTATGGCTTAAAAAACAAGTCTTTATTTGCCAAAAACACCCCTCAACCCACTTAATTTTTACAAACTGAAAATTTTCAATTAAACCATAGTAAAAATGGTTTAATTAATTGAATATTTTAATTATTTCTCTATAGTCAAAAAATTAAAAAATGCTATGCGTTCGGGAAGAAAATTTCGGACAATGTTTTAATGCATCCCAGGGCCTAGGAAATGACCATAGAACATACAACTAGTGTCTAGTAGGTTCATATTCTACAGTTGGACTCTAATAACCCCTTAAGACCCAAATTCAAAATCGGGCATTCCAGCTTTGGAGGAAGCGGGAGAAAAACTCATCGATTATACTCAGCTAAAGGCAAAGCATAATCGACAAGGGAAAAAACTCCCTAGAATACCTTAGTTGAAAATTAAGTCTCGAGGGACCGAGCCACTCAAAACCCCTACTAACACACTTTATTACAACAACCCCATGGGGCATGGTCATTTCAGCACAAAAAGGGAGAGCCCACTCGCTCATCAGAGGGAGAGCCCACTCCTCATCAGATGCTCCAGCTTGGATTTCCAGTAACAAACAATCAACAACTACAAAGAGGATTAAAAGCACCTGTGTGAAATGATATGAAGATAAGCAGCATTATAAATCCATACAAGAAATCATATAATATCTAGTAGTCTAATATATTTCACAATAAAAAGTAACCTAACAAGAATCACTTCCTATTTCACCGAAATGTAAATTTCCTTATAAAGACAAGTAATCCCAACAATTGCAAATATGAAAGAAAATTGATACAGGTCACCTCAATGATTTAACAAAGACAACATTAGCAATTCATGGATCCCACACCGAAAATGCCTCCAAATCCTTTTATTAACAATACTCATAAAAATATTACAATGTCTGTAAGCAGAGGTTCAACCTTCCAATCTATACAATGGCCAAACTGCCCTCACTATATAGAAACTCCAGAGAGGGGGGAGGGGAATCACCACTGGGAGCTGAAGTCGAGTGAGAAGAGAAATCAGTGGGATGATTGCTAGTTTAAGTGGAGTGCTCACGTGGAGGAGGTGCCACCTCCCATGAGGTAGGCGACCTCCTTCACCTACCAAGCCATGTCACTTAATCCAATTCGCAATTGATGAATCTACCTCCACGCCAATATAACTCGTATGCCAACCACCTTCACGCTAACTACATCTTGTACGGATTCATGACTGTGAGCAATGAATGAGACTTAGGATAAAATGGTAAGTAAAACATAACCTGTGACACCCTCCTTAAATGATGAGTCATACTCATACCACCCACTCTCTAGTCAAAAGCGTGGGCCATACTCCATTCTTTGAAACATGCGTATGGGTCAAAAACGTGAGTCAAAACCTTGGTTTAAAGAAAGGTAAGTGAAACATGATTTTAAATGACGCTTCTTCCCTAAGAAGGATTCACCCACATAGGGACCACCATGCCAAGTCACATTTAAAAATTAAAAGAATCACTTTTTTATTTTTTAAACTATTTTGACTTGTGCCAAAATGATGCATTTTTAGCATTTAAGTGTCATTTTGATGCTATCATAGCACAAAATGACCATAAGTGACCCTTTGAGCACCCAGTGTACGAAAAGCGGGTATTGGTGTAAAGAGTATGCTCTGAGCATTAAAACGAGCATCCCCACGCCGAATTCCGCCTCTGGATCAAGTTTTTATGCCATTTACAAGTTTTGTAATTAAACCATTAAAAAAGGCTTAAAACGGATTTAAAAAAATCTCGGAATTGGACGAAACTCTAGGGGGAACTAGCACATGTCCATACGACTCAATTCAAATGCCTAGCACGTTTATAAACATTGACACAGAGGCTCTAATAACCCCCTAAGGCCTAACCACCAAGATGACTACCCCAACTTTGGAGGTGTGAGTGAAAAACTTAGAAATTATTAGTCGTTTGTTCAACAACAAATAATTACCGAGAGAAAAAACACTCTGGGCTAGTCAGCTTGATGTTCAGGTCTAGGAAGCTGAGTCTTTTATAAAATTGACCATGCTAGCACATTTTTTACAACCTCCCCAAAGGGGTATGAACATGCGGTACAAAAAATAAAAAGGCCATGAAGGCTTGATGGACCTCTGAGCTCTGAGTTTGAACAAGTACTTTGTTCATCTTTGTCGACTCACTTGAAAGTCCGACTGAGTGCAACTCAGGCAGTAACACCAAGCATAAATCAGATTTCAAATCACTTTAAGTACTGCAATTTACAGCAGTAAATCTTCTCTATTATCTTCAATATGTGTTAAATCACTTAACATTTTCAACCCTATGTTATGTCAAATTTACATGAACAAGAAGTGTTGGAAATTGCTCAATCAAGAAGACAATGCATGTTGAAAATCAAATCTATAGTCACACAATTTGGACCACTGAAAACTCCATATATACATGAATGAAATACATGTGCATACCAAAACGCTATTGTAAAGCTGGTACAAACCTCCAAGCTCTCCAAAACCCAAGCCATGGTAACTTTAACCACCACCAAAGATCCACAACATGCAAGCTTCAACACTGACAAGTCCTCCTTGACTTCAACAAGATTGTATCACACAAGCTATCCACACTAGCACAGTTGTTTTCCTTAGGGTTTGCAAACATTAGCCATGTTGCACCACACAAGTCGTTTGAAAAACAACTATGGCACTAGCCTCCATGTCTACATGTCCATTCTAGAGTTAGAATCCTCAAACCCTAGATCTTCAACTTGTAAGTTTTTCTCAGTTTCAGCCACCGGTTAAAATGTCAAGAATTATCTCAGTTTAATGCCCAACCCAAAAATGCATAAGGCTGGAAATTACATAAAATTTCAGACTGAAATAAACACTGTTGTAACTCAACTTTAATGACAGGAAAAAAATTAAATGCACACCATGAAATTTTCAGACAGTAATTTTTGGCAACTTGCCCAAGAAAAACCCACAAGGGGAAAACTTGTTAGGAGAGAGAGAGAGAGAGTATTTTTATTATCAGGAAATTTACAGCAAAACTCAGAAATTTTTAGACCAACTTATCTCAACCCAAAAGAGAAAATTCCTGGCTCGTTTTTCGTGCCAAACAAGAAAAATCAAACTCAGATTTTTTCTGTTTTCTACCTCGATTTCCATGCCGCTGTACGGATTATACCGTACGGGTTGACTATACGGATCTCGAAATCTATGCCCAGGAAAAAAAAATCTCGAAAATCGTGCCTGTTGTACTGAAATCCGTACTGTACGGACCAGCAATAAATGTTGTTGTCCTCTCCTCGATTTTCATGCCCTCTCTACTGATGTCCTTTCCCTTGATTTGTGTGCTGCAAATTTTTTTCTCTTTCTCATAAAAATGGAAATTTTCTCTCTCAGCTCTCTCCTTCACTTCAATCTACAAAAGTGAGTGAAATGGCATTTCCTTGCTTTTTTGGTGAGAACCCTAGGGTTCATCTAATCCAACGGTTGAGATTAGATTAGATCGGTGGATGAGATTAAATGCTCACATTTAAATCTCATAAATATTAAATTCACTCACCCACTTAAATTTATCAAAAAGTGACTTTATTCTCTAAAGTCATATTAAATGCTCATCTCAATTCATTTAATGCAAGGGTCGCTTTATTTTCCCCTTTTAATTGACTAAGGCTAAAGTCACCTAGGGGAACACTTTCCTAGGTACAAAAATCAACACAACTCTTGGTAAATCCTCAAACCCTAGGTCTTTCTACATACAAGACTTATCTTCTCCTAAGGTTTCCTCATGAACCCTTGTAATGTCCTCTTTTGCCTAGGCATTGAGGACCAACCTGCTAACCTATGTGATTCCTATGGGTTCAAGCGGGTACTGACAGTCAGGGAATCAGCTGAAGATTGATGCCATCTACAGAAGATCTAGGGCATCAATATTATATCACCATTAGGTCGAAGAGGGCCACCAGAGCCAAAGGCCACCTACATGCATGACATTTGAGCTTTATTTGATGATGCATGCACCCGATTAAGTCTCCATGCGCATGCATGCAAATCAACTGCAAATTAGAAGTTAAACTGACCTAATTAGGAGCATCGGGGACCACTAAAAAATATATTTAGAAGTTAAACTGATTTATGTGATAATTGATTTGTGGAGTCGAATTGGAGAGCTCGGCGAGCTAAGTTGGGGTTGAGCGCATGCTCAGCTAACTGGTGTATTTCGGCAGTGAAATCTATCTACCCTAGTTCATCATCAGGTTGGATCATACAGGTTCAGCACTAGTTCATCATCAGGTTACATTCAGCAGTTATTTCGGGAGGTTGATTATTCATCCAGCCAAAGGGTTTCACCGTCACACCATGTCACCGTGATCAGAGAAAGCAATCACATCATCCGGGCTCCAACAGCAGCTAATTTATTTGATCTATATACTGGTATGTACATGCATTGATTTCTCCTATTTTATAGCATCCCCATATTTTTCTAGGGCACATATTTGCATGCAACTGCATGCATGCAAAGTTCGGGGTTTGCCTTCCTATTTGATTAAGGAGTAAATCTTTTAGCCAGCTACAGTATACCCATAAACCGGAAAATATCAGTTTGGGATATTACAATGGTATCAGAGCTAGAGATCTTGCCAGCCTGAGGTGGAAATTCATATAGGGAAATCCAAGCAGGTGTTCCAATTGCAATTATTTGGTAATTTATTATCAGTTTGATGCAAACTTCTTTGAGGATTCTTGGCGTTAAGGACTAATCAAATCACTTCATAGCTAAGATTTTGGGAGGGTCGAATTCATTACAGTCATCAATTCCGGAGGGCGTTCTAATTGGGCCTCAATTGAAGGGCATACTGATTTGAGAAGAGGCTGACTTAGTAGAGCCACGTTGCCATCATAAAACATTATGATACACGTAAGAAGAGAAGTTGGGTCGTCATTGCGATAGATCGTCCTCTCTGAAGGAAGGGGCCGATTAAATTTGGACGGGCGGATTTCTCTATTGAAGTGAACCACGAGCATTGGGAGGAACCGCCAAGGCGTATCAAAGTCTGATTTTCCTATTTACAGAAGTCGTGAGGAGGCCGTGCGACATTTAAAGGACCAGTTCTTTCTTTTGTGAAGGACCACATCAGTCTGGAAAATAGCACGCTTCCACCTTCATTACAGTACATACACGTCTGCATGTTATTTAGAAGCTACAACAACTACCAACAATACATCATATTCACCGAAAGTCGCAATTGACATGAATGTTGATCGATTTGGGATCGACTTCGCCTTGATCCAAAATATTGTCCGCCTGGAAAGAAGGGTCGTGTTGCTAAGAGAAGGTGGTCGGAGTTGAGAAAGACCCGATCTCCCTCCGTGCACAACCGTGGAGATTGGAAGGGCTGGTGGGGCCACCTTGGGCAGTCGCATTATCATCCAGCGGGCCACATAAATCGTGAAAAGAAAGATCATGTGGGTCGCTTGCTGGAGCCGTCACTTTTGGGAAGACTTTGAACAAATTTTCCCCAGAAAATCTCGCCGTCTCGGGCGCTAGAGGTGCAGGTTGGCGGTGGCATTTATGCTTTCTCCTTTACATGAAGCGGTGGAGCTCCGCAGAGACAGTATTTCGGCCTGTTTTTGTGTTACGGCAGTTTGATTGTTGGAAATATGCGAGCCAAGAGAAAAATCTTTAAGCATTTCAAAATTTGACACACTTCAAAAACGAAGTCAATATTTTTCAGTGGCAGCGTCCTGTACCTCGGACTGTTCGGAAGTTGAAGAAGATTCTAAAGGTGATTTAGCGTGCATTTTTACGGGTTCAATGAGGGATACGGGAGCAATCTTAGGGGAAATGATGGATATTTATGTTACAGACTGATCCTTTTGGTACCAGATTCCTAAAAGCTGTTGCGGATTACTCATATTTTACCTGCTGACAGATAGCCTGTTGGGGTTCTATAGTTGGGAATTTACTGACATCATTGGTGGTACTGGGTAATGCACTTTATAAACATTTATTTTCTAAAAGAATCGAATCGGGGCAATCTAATCAAGTTGCGATTTGTGTAATAATCTATGACATCTTCCAACTCCGCCAACTGCTGCACATGAACCATGTTATTGTAAGCACGATCATAGCTCTCAAGTACCGGTAGCATACGAAAAAAGTATGCTGTATTTTTCTGCCTATAGCTGCAAAGAAGAATTCGTCCAAAAGTCTGCATAAGAGGACTAGTTCACTAGGCGTGGAGGTACTGTGGTTACATTTGATTAACATTTTTAGTCTGAAATATTATATGTCATCAGTCTTGCCAGCTGTGGGCATGCAAAAATTATAAATGAATCCAGGATACCCAAACAACATTACTCACAGGAGACAGAGGAATAGAGACAGAGAAGAGGAGTTAGAGGGCATAAATTTGGGGAACAGAGAGTATCAGTTTGAAAAAGGCAAAGAAACAATGGCCGATGATGATAAAATAGCTTTCAATAGTCTCATATCAGCCATAAAAGAACTCACCACTGGGCAAAAAGAAATGATGAGCACCTTCAGACAAATGATTGAGAAGAATGGGCCCACCCCACACAGTCCCTTATTTCCCAACATTGATAGGGTATCCACCAGCAGTAGTAGGAAGTACTTATATACCAACATGTAGAGCCATCCCCATATACACAAGCCCTTCCGACCTACCATGCCTCAATTCTTAGATAGTCCAGCTGTAGTGCCTCTAGCACAAGCAGAACCAGAAGAACCCATGAGTGCCTATCTGAGAGAATATAGAGCTTTAGGAGAGGACTTCCATTCAGCCATGACCTTCACTGACTTATGCCACTTTAAAAGTAAGAACAAACCCAAAGCTTACAATAGGCCATTTACCCAGAACTATGAGTTACAGTGCACCGTAGGGAAACTAACTATCCCTACCTTTGAGGGCACTCGGGGTGGCCCAGCCAAGAATTGGGTACAGAAGTTGGATACATACTTCCAGCTCAACCCCATGATTGAGACAGATGCCATTAAATTGGCTACTTTGCATTTGGACGGAGAAGCACATGAGTGGTGGTATCACGGGTTAGTGACACTGGGTCACAACACCATCACATCGTACCCAGATTTTACACAGAGGCTCATTGAGCGGTTTGATCGGAAGGATCCTGAGGTCCACTTTAGAGAGCTGGCACAGCTCAAGCAGACAGGTAGTGCAGATGCATTTATTTCAGAGTTTCAAAAGATAGCAGTCATGGTGACAGATATGTCAGAGAGCAGGTTGATTATGTTGTTCACTGAGGCTCTCACTGAACCCTTACGGGGATGGGTCAAGTCTTATAGGCCCACCACCCTAGCAGATGCCATCAGACGGACTAGAGATTTACAGGATGCAGTATCCAAGGTTAGGCTTCCTCCCAAAACCAATTTCCCTATTGAAGATGAAGAGAGGAAACCCGTCCAGAAAGAATGGCCCAAGAAAGAGTGGATGGACAATAATACCCGACAGGACCTTAGAAGAAAAAAGTTATGTTTCACTTGCCAGGAGCCATGGGTACCAGGTCACAGATGTTCAGGGAAGGGAAAGGCTTACTACATAGAGGCTTATTCTGACAATAGGGAGGATGATGATTATCCGGATCAGGAGCAGAGAGAGACACCAGAGACAGTTAGGGAGTTTCCGCCCTCAAGAGGTACCATTGCTACCATGACAAGGGTTCCTAGATTCCACACTCTCCGAATCAGAGGTACCGTACAGGGCCACAGAGTGGGAGTGTTGATAGATGGTGGGGCATCCCACAACTTTATTGATGCTACATGGGTTAAAAGGAGAGACATTCAGACTGAGAGTTTTGATGGGTTTTCAGTAGCTGCAGCAAGTCACGCCATGGAGTGTAGTCAGAGGATTCCTCAATTAACAGTAACACTTGGGAATTATACAGTGATGAAAACATTCTCTATGGTGGATGTACCTGACATGAAGGTGGTATTAGGAGTTCAGTGGATGTATTCCCTAGGGAAGTATTCCACAAACTACCAGACCATGGAGATGGAGTTCAGAGGAGTAGAGGGACAGAAGGTAGTATTGAGAGGGATGAATACCTACCCTCCCACGCCAGTGACATCACACAGGATGGAGGCAGTACTCTGACAGGGAGATATTGAGGGAGCAGCAGAGTGTTTTGTTACCTTCAGGAAACTACCAGATAAGGCCACACAACATCCAGCAGTATTCGGAGACCGTCCAGCAAGTCGACCTCCAGATAGGGGATTTGAGAGCTGCCCCCCCCTTGATGATGAGGGGCAATTGATTTTGATTCCGGAGCGCATCCTACAGGTGCGAGAGCGGAAACTGAGGAACAAAATCATCAGAGACTACTTGGTTCAATGGAAAGATCTGCCTATATAGGAGGCCACTTGGGAGACAGAGCAGGTATTACAGCACCCAGCTTTACAGTTGCTTGAGGACAAGCAAATTCGAGCGAGGAGGACTGTAATGTCCTCTTTTGCCTAGGCATTGAGGACCAACCCGCTAACCTATGTGATTCTTGTGGGTTCGAGCAGGTACTGACAATCAAGGAATCAGCTGAAGACTGATGCCATCTACAGAAGATCTAGGGCATCAATATTATATCACCATTAGGTCGAAGAGGGCCACCAGAGCCAAAGGCCACCTGCATGCATGACATTTGAGCATTATTTGATGATGCATGCACCCGATTAAGTCTCCATGCGCATTCATGTAAGTCAACTACAAATTAGAAGCTAAACTGACCTAATTAGGTCAAAAGTTGGGGTTTTCGCAATTGAAAGTTATAAAAAATAGATAAAGTGAATGGATAAGGCACTTATGTGATAATTGATTTGTGGGGTCGAATTGGAGAGCTCGGCGAGCTAAGTTGGGGTTGAGCGCATGCTCAGCTAACTGGTGTATTTCGGCAGTGAAATCTATCTGCCCTAGTTCATCATTAGGTTGGATCATACAGGTTCAGCACTAGTTCATCATCAGGTTACATTTAGCAGTTATTCCGGGAGGTTGATTATTCATCCAGCCAGAGGGTTTCACCGTCACACCGTGTCACCGTGATCAGAGACAAAGCAAGCACATCATCCGAGCTCCAGCAGCAGCTTATTTATTTGATCTATATACTAGTATGTACATGCATTGATTTCTCCTATTTTATAGCATCTCCGTATTTTTCTAGGGCACATATTTGCATGCAACTGTATGCATGCAAAGTTCGAGGTTTTCCTTCCTATTTGATTAAGGAGTAAATCTTTTAGCCAGCTACAGTATACCCATAAACCGGAAAATATCAGTTTGGCATATTACAACCCTAGTGCTGCAACAAGTACAAAAAAAGAGTACAATGAATGACATGACTACAAAAGCTCCCTCCTCCCTTATACATACAAGTAGGTGAGGGAGACTAACATAAAAAAAGAAAATGTGTCCATACAAGTAACCAACAAGACAGATGCACATGGAGCATACTACAATACAAGGATTTACATGTGTCGAGCTAGGGTTTATCCAACCCTCAAAGTGAGACACCCTCCAAGCATGGTCCTCCGTGAGCTCAACACACCTCCTCCAAGATGGTGTGCTCTACAACAAGTTGTTAGACCCACACTCCCTCTTTCACAGTGATCCATTGTCCAAGTGTCCTCACACAAGCCGCTCCTCCTCTGACTATGTGCCACATGCCCTCTCATGTGCCCAATGCTACGCTTATGTTTCCCAATGTGGTCGGGAGGCTCCAATGCTCCTCAACGTATGTGTTCGAACTTCAAGTCCATCACCAACCTCCATGATGTATGCTCCTCAACAAAAACATCTAAGTGCCCTCCTCCAAGTGCAATGCTGAACAGATATTAATTCTTGCTGTAATTGTTTCTCTCTGCATTTATTTCTTTATTAGCGTGTCTGTGTAATCGATCCTTGCGTGTGTTGAGATTGTGTTTTCTTTCTACATGGTGTCTGAGCTGTAGGGAGTTTGCACTATGTCTGCCCTCCCAATTTGAATTCTCACTTGTTGGTGTCCTTCATAGGGAAAAATCTATTTTATTTTCATTGATATATGTGTATGTGAGCGCGCAATAAGAGTAAACCTGCCGAATTTGAAATTCCAGCCTAGGCAGCCCACTCCTTTCAGCTTCAAGCAGTTAGACTTATTGTAGATCAAAAGTATGTACACTCTAATGCTGCTTATTTAGACATTTGCTAATAGAGCTGCTTTCCACCTATAGAACTAGCAGAAAAGGAAAAAAGAGGCTGAACATTTTGGCGAGGGAATCAGGTGGTGGAATTTGTAATCAACTTGGGAAGGTATCAGTAGGTATAGCAAGTGATTAAGAACAATCCTTTTTACCAGAAATGCAAAAGTTCAAATCTCGTGGGGTAAGTTTTACGAGGTGATACTAGACTTCCTGAGTGTAAATTGTGCATGGAGCATATCTGTGCCTTCGGACTTCTTTTAACTTAAGACTTGGGTTAACATTCCGATCTTTGGGAATTAACATAATCGGATTAGTTGAGACTGTTTAAAGAAACAAAATTCACTGACTTTATCAAAAGCCCGGGCACAGAAATGCAATTTACCCTTTTCTCGGAGCCGAGCTCTTATACCGCGAACTGTAGAAATCAATCAGAGTAAGCGCTGGAAAAACATATATTAAACACGAATCAGATAATTTTAGACAGATTAGAAATAAAGCACCCGAACGCATGAAATCGTGAAGCCAAAGCCTGAATTTAAAAACAGCTTACGAGTAGAAGTGGATTTCACGGTGTCTCTGTAAAATAAGCCATCATTAAATTCCGGCCAAGGGATTCCAAACTCCATTCCGCAAACGTTTGTGGCAGGCTTTCCGATTTCTTTCAACACGTTTGTGGCAGGTTTTTTCCAATTTCTTTCAACGAAAAATGAGAGGGAGTTAGGTGTTACTGTGTCATTGAAACTGTTAAAATGCAAACAAAAAGCATGGGCCTTGTCGAGGAGAGGTTACCCCTAGTGTATCCATAATAAAAAAAATTATATATATACAAAGTATAATTGTTAATTTTGTGTGTGTGTTTCATTTGTTTTATTTTTAAGATAAATAATAGAAATGGTTACCTATTTAAAGGTTTATATATATTTACATTGGGAATAGCGTCAATTCACTCAAACTATGGTGAATTGAGGCTAGTCTCAATGTTGGATGAAAAAATGATGTGTCCATCACAAGTATCTTAAATTAAGATTGTGCAAAGACAAAGTCTACATTGGACTCTTATAGCCAACTTTGTTTAGTAGTGGCTCCCCTCCTTAACCCCTCTCTCCATGAGGTTTTGAACCCATGACATGATGAAGACTAAACCCCGCACAAACAATATGAACTATACCTCATGGGTTTTATATATATATAATTTTTATTTTTAATAAAAATAAAAAGTTTAATTACAACGACATGTAAGAAACATCTCTTCCACCAACTTTGTAAAGTGCATTTTACTTCTTTGTGAATGTAATACTTAGAAGATTTACAAACATAACACACATGTTTACGTTGATAGGCGTTTTTATTTGAGACTTGGGGTGGACTACGACCTATGCTTTTTCATCTACGAACGAAGATGAGACAAGTGTACTGTCGAGATTGATTATATGGCAATCGTTCAAAATTCGAAATAAACAATTCTTCAAGATTGATTATATGTGAGATATATATATTTTATCTCACATTCTTCTAGTTATATGCCATGAACTGTTAGTTATTCATTCATCAACTACCAACTATTATATAATATATATATGGTTATCCATTCATCAACTACCAAATAATATATATATATTATTTGGTAGCCATTCATCAACTACCAAATAATATATATATATTATTTGGTAGTTGATGAATGGATAACCAACAATTCATGGCATATAACTAGAAGAATGTGAGATAAAAAACCAACAGTTCATGACATATAATTAGAAGAATGTGAGATTTTTTAATTTTTTTTAATATTAATATATATATATAGTTGGTAGTTGATGAATGGATAACCAACAGTTCATGGCATATAACTAGAAGAATGTGAGATAAGATATATATATAACTGATAATTGATAAATGGATAACAGGAAGAATGTCGGTGATAACATGTAGCTAGGCATGGATAACTCGGAGTTAAACTCATTTAAGTAGAATAACATGAGGAATAATAAAAAAACAAAATTCGTTATCTCTCAACCATTTGATCCCTAAAGGTGTGATCCAACCACAAACTATGTGAGTGTACTGGTAAGTAAAAGGCTGATAGTGTCACATCCATTTAGATATTAATCTTTTAAAACCAATTTTAAATTGTCAAAATTTTAATATTTGATTTTTTTTTTTAACTAATCAATTTATTATTAGTTTGAATAATGATTTTAATATTTTTGGTATAATATGATGCTAGGTTAAAGAAGTGGAATTTAAACTAGTAAACAAATTATTACTAGTAATATCGATCACTTTAGAATGTCTCTCAAACATGTTTAACCATGGACCACTATTTGTTTTTCTTTAGATGATGAATATTAGTTTTCTAGATAAAAAGTAGTTAGAGTATCATGTAGCCAGAACGTTTAACAATTTTGCCATTTCTTGACCAAATTTTCCGCACGATTTCGACAAAATCTAGTAATTTTTTTAAGAAAATTTTAAAATCGCAAAGAACAATCTTTAAACTTGCATAATATGGGTGCCCGTGGAGTATTTGAGGGTGTTGAATCCATTTGTGTATTTAAAAGCACTGTTTGAACAAGACAAAATCCATATTTATGATATAAAAAATGTTGTCGAACTACGGTTAGAAACTCATCAAACAGGAAAATTCGTCGAATTTTTAGACTTCTCCATTAGAGTATTGATGTTTGATGTTATGTATTAGTAGATGTGTTAAATAAATAAGATATGGATAATCTTATAAACATTGCATGTTTTAGAGTTGCAAGGAAAAAGGAAGACATAGCACGCTCTATCACCACTTGGTATTTTGTCATTTAGAGAAATATCTTGATTCTAATACTCTATTTATATGCATTTAAGGAATGCATATAAGTGCAAGTTAGTTATGATATTTGACTTCTCATATGCCATCTCTACATGTATGTGTTTGAAAGTGCAATATCATGTTTATATTTGCGTGAAGTGTTTTTTTTTACTTTTGTGGTATTAGAGCAATATAAACAAGTTGTAATGTATATAGGGAAGATAATATGGGGTAATTAGGGAGCTATCCAAGGGGATAATAAATGTAATGTGGCAATAATCATGAAAAAAGCACAATTGGTAGTTGGTGCATAATAAATGATCCCTCTAGGTAGCTAGAAGAAATAATATTATCGTAAATGTTAGTTGGCATAGACCCCAAGGAATAGCCATGAGAAAGTATGAATACACGAGTAATATCGTTGTGTTGTATCGTAACAAGTATGGCTTGTAGAGTGATTACTCCCTTAAGGTAGGGTAACCCCATAAAATACTACTTAAGATACCAATTGTAATAAACCTTAATAGATAAAATATGAAGATAAACTTTTAAGCTTAACGATGAACCCTTAAACTCCATAATAAACAAAAATACTTCCACACAATAATATAGAGAGAGCCCATAAGGTGAGGTAACATTATCAAATACTCCTTAAGGAAGGATTCAATCCACAAGCCATCCTTGTTGAGAGTACAACTTCGGGAGTCATTCCGATGAGATTTGTGTTGTAATCAAGTCTGGAATCTATGTTGTAACTAGGTTTAGTTCTTCTCCTTGACCTTATGTTGTGTTAAGGTCTGAGACTTGTGTTATATCAAGTCCGGGACTTATATTGTTTAAGTTCACATGACATTGTCATATACGGGAGAGATACTTGTACTAGGATCTTATGGTTAAGATCATGACCTTATGTTAAGGTCTAAGACTTGTGTTGTATCAAGTCTGAAACTTATGTGTATTAAGTTCACATGACTTATGATGTATTAAGTGTCGAGGATATACTATGTGATGGATGGTTAGTCATGGTCAACAGGTGCTACAAGTCTCCTTTAGGGATTAGCTACCCCTAGAGTGATTTACTTTAGCATGTAAGTATATGACCTGGGGTAATACATATGACCATAGGTTTGGAACAATTCTTATGAGTATGATATGATATATAATTAATGAAAACACATATGAACCATGCAGATAAAAATTAATGTGAGCACATCGATAGAGAGAGAATTCAAATTACCCATGCATGCCACCAAGTGAACTCGAATTGATAAGACAATAGTTAAGTATTAATTATGATAAACAAGTTTCAGTTAATTAAGGAATCAACTCCTTGATTTATGCAAGTAGTTGTTGGAGATGACACTTATGGAGTTACATTTAGTTTTGTTCAGTTACATTTAGTTATGTTCAATTACATTTAGTTTTGTTCAGTTACATTTAGTTTTGCTCAGTTACATGCAGTTCCATTCAGTTCAGTTCAGTTCATTCAGCTAACAACTCAGTTATAGACAGTTAAACTCAGTGAATTAATGGAGGGTGCGTATATTCCTTGTGGGAGATAATTACGGAGTGCCAACTTGGCATCAAGTCAGTGAGGGCGCATGGTTGAAAATAAAGTAGTGTTATCAATGTTAACTACTTACTGAAGCATACAAATATTCTCTACCTTCCTTGTATGACCTAATTTGACTTTTTATTAAAGTGTTATGCACTTGGAAAGATCATCACAGTGTTCCATTTGATCTCTACTCTTTGGTGCTCTCGGAGAAGGCAGTCTGCTATTATGTTGTAATCATTCTCTGTCAATTATCAATCATACTCTAAGAATTTTTGCTGAGTTTCTTATCCTCCGAATCAGTGGAGGATTTTCCCAGGGTATATCCTATGTTCTATGGTTTGATTTATGTCTTTGGAATATTGATGAGATCTATATGCACTGTTATTATGGATTAAAGTTTTAAAGTTCAATTATCTTCATATTTTTGCTCAATCACTAACATGGTATAAGAGCAAGGGAGTGCAAGAGCTTAGTTTTGTGCAAACACTCTAAACCTCCGTAGATCTTAAAGCATTGAGCGAGAGCTAGAAGAAATGGCAACAATATCCGTCCAATCGAAAGATCAACTTGAAGGAACATCCAACTTCAATACATGGAAGACGAGGGTGATCAATATTCTTGAAGAGCATGATCTTGATTCTTTTTTAACCTATGTGATCGAAGAGCCCACCACAATTGCAGGAAGAACAAAATTATAAGAAGAATCAAGCAAAGGCAAAGATGATCATATGTGACTCCGTGAAGGACAACCTCGTGTCGGTGATCACACCATTGAAGATGAAAAAGGAGTGTTTCGACACACTCACAAATCTTTATGAGAAGAAGGTTCCTGCTCAAAATGATGGATTTCAAGAACAAGTTGTGCAACATGAATATGGAAAAGGATGAGACCGTGGCATCATTATTCACAAATATTTCACAAGTGAAGGATCAACTAGTAAGCATCGATGTAGAGACAGATGAGGATGATATTCTACAAACCGCCATCGACGGATTCCCCTCCTCATAGGAGACCTTCCTTGTTGTGGTAAATGGAAGAGAAGAGCAACCCAATTTCAAAATACTTTGGCATGATTGCATCCAAGAAGAAGGGCACATACAGAACAAGCTGGTGAGCACTAAGGAGGAGAATCTTGCCCTCATGGCAAGAACCAAGAAAGAAAGAAAACCTTTTGCTCCTAAGAACACTTTTTGTGCAAAGAAGAAAGAGATTCGTAAAGGTATGGACAAATCAAAACTAATATGTTTGTATTATAAGAAGGAAGGTCACTTCATACGGGATTGCAATGCAAGGAAAAGGAAAGGAGGAAGAGTCCATGCATCCACCTCCAGAGAAGGAGGTGATCCTTCTCAAGAGAAATCATCAAGGAAGAGGATCATCAAAAGGAATATTTCCTTTAGTGAAGAAGAGCATTCACTCTTGATTTCATGGGATCCTTATTCCCATGCAGAGACACACCTTCTAGTATATGCAGTAAGTTTTCTTTTTGCAGTGTTGTAAGTTGCAGTGAATAAAGAAGGATTCCACCTATCTTCGAAAGGGTACAGAGATCAAGAGGGAGCCCACGTTAACAATAAAGATGAGTACCTTACATTTTTTATATGTTGTTATAAATCAGATCTAAAAGTTTTTTATGTTTCATGATTGTCATATAGATCTGTATTCCTAGACTCATAATTGTGTTTAGCATATACATTTGTTTTCTATCCTTATTGTCATACTATCAATCTCATGAGTCCATATTTTGTGAGATGATACAGGACTGATATAAGACTTATGTAGGACTAATATATACTCATATAGGACTGATATAAGGCTGAAAACATCCTCCATAAGACATGAGATTTAGGGTTGCATGGCTGTTTCATAAACTGTGAATATAAGACTACATGGTTGGCCAGATAGAGGGCTTCATGCTTACCTCATGAGATATGAACATGGCGAAGTATATTTCTTTCATCAAATGAATTTTTTGGACTAATGTAGGACTGATATAGGGATGCATATCAGTATATGAGATTATAATGGGTCATGTTAAACCGATTGGTCAATATTAGTACATAACCATGTAAACCATTATCAGTATATTGAGAGTATTTCATGTGAATAAAATTCATGAGTATGAAATGGTTCTAACTATTAAAATCATTATTATAATCATTTTTCTTGAAGGGAAAATTAATATGCCCTTACCTAAAAAGTAAAGAAGGACATGAATATAGAGTCATTCATATGGGTGAGCCTGAAAGAGAACAGTTCGAGAGGTTCTTATGTCTCTTGGAAAGCAGACAAAATAGATGGCTTAAATCTATTTTGATAGATGTGAAGACTCCTAAAGATAGTATATCTTATTTAGGTTCATGTAGCAAGGAAGAGCTTCAGATATAGATGAGCATAAGTCTCCGTGATGGAGGGCCCATATTATAATTCTCACATTTACATGGTGAGAGGGAGTTGCTAGTCTCACTAGCTCCTGAAAAACCAGTGTAACTGGTTGATGTACCTCTTGTAAAAAGGAGATATGCATGATGCTCATAATTTAGAAGGAAACTCAAAACAATATTCAAGAATCTTGTTATGATTCTTATGATTAGAGGTGTGGAAGTCACCAGATAATATTCTCCTTAATTAAGGAAAATGTGTAACAGAGAACCTGAAGAGTTTCAGGATGATGGATTAAAAGTCCATGGCCATCTATATGAATAGAAATCTGAAGTTTAGATCAAATTTGGAAGATCTCAAAAAGTTAGCTGAGATTAACCTAGTTAGTCACAGGTCCCAGGATCAGTCATGTGATTTACAGTCTGTAGATATACATTCACATAGCATGTATTGTGGTACCTACTTGGTACAAGTGTATGTGGACTCATATATGTCTTGGTCAATGAAATAGAGTTTCAAAGATATATGAAATCTGACTAATATAGTGATCAGGGAAGATCACATGTGTTGCTCTAAATAGAGCATGTTGAAAAGGAGTAAATATTATTTGAGGTTTCTAGTTAGTTATATTCGAGACATGGTACACATCCATAAATGAGCAGCGTTTCCATCATTCTTACTAAAGCCTCTGTTCGGGACAAACTTGGTATAGTACAGAAAAACCCCTCCAGTTGAAGAGGGAGTATTGATGTGTCTTCATAAGAAGCAACAGATAAAATCCCCATCAGTTAGTCATGGTACATCACTTAGGCAACCAGGGGATGCAATATCTTGTGGAGAGAATCCACATGAGTAGAGACATGGTCAAAGTATCAGAGACTATTGATACTCAAGAAGAGTTATAGTCTATACTGTTAGAGAACAATTAAAACTATCGAAGAGGTAGTTGGGGTGCTACAATATAAAGAGAAGGATCACCGAGAAAGTGGTCATGACTTGAAGAACATCACAGAGAATGGAAAGCTCAAAGAGAACTTCTCCAGGTAGAAGAAGATTCAACAAGTCAACAAATGTTGAAGAGTGAAAGAAAAGATAAGTTTTTTTTTGTTATTACATATTTGTTGTATAATGTTGTATGTGATGGATTTAAATTCCATGGTTTCTAGTTTAGAGAAAAATTTATTCCAGATTGGATCTAGATGATGCTACTTTGTGTAAGTAGATGGTTGGCCTTTGAGCAAACCTGTTGTATTTTATGCTTACTACTAAGCATATGTTTGAGTACCTTTGAGGTGCATTAGAATAGGATCTTTATTGTATTTGATACATGGAAGACCTATTATTTGATTGTGTTATCCAGCTATTGTTTTTTCCTGAGATAAGCAATGTAGTTTGAGGCTAGTACTACAAAAAGCTAAGTGTATCGTGGCTAGTACTACAGAAGCAAGATGTATGTATGAGAGTACTACATAAGAAAAATGTGTTTTGCGGATAGTACTACATACTGAGGTGCAGGTTATATTGGGAAGCTACCTACTAGGGTGAAAGACTTGAGCCTATAGTCATTAGGTGTTAATAATCAAGCTTTCTTGAAAACCCTATATATGTTTTATGATAAAACACATTTGAGATGAAGTTTTGCTTCATTGAAGTTGTGGCCATGAATTCGAGTACATAGGTACGGATGAGCGGATTGCAAATTTGTGACAAGCCTCTATCTATGATGAAGTTCGGACACTTCTGAGGTAAGATTGGTATGGAAGAGAATGTCTCCCTCAGTGAGAGGGAGTGTTGAGAGTACAGCTTCAGGAGTCATTCCGATGAGACTTGTGTTGTAATCAAGTCTGGAATCTATGTTGTAATTAGGTACAAATATTCTCCTTGACCTTATGTTGTATTAAGGTATGAGACTTGTGTTCTATCAAGTTCAGAACTTATATTGTATTAAGTTCACATGACATTGTCATATTTGGGAGAGATGCTTGTACTAGGGTCTTATGGTTAAGATCATGACCTTATGTTAAGGTCTGAGACATGTGTTGTATCAAGTATGAAACTTATGTTGTATTAAGTTCACATGACTTATGTTGTATTAATTCTCGAGGATATACTATGTGATGTATGGCTAGCCATGGTCAACAGGTGATACTAGTCTCCTTTAGGGATTAGCTACCCCTAGAGTGATTTACTTTAGCATGTGAGTATCTGACCTGGGGTAATACATATGACCATAGGTTCAGAACAATTCTTATGAGTATGATATGATATAGAATTAATGAAAACACATATGGATAATGCAGAGAACAAGTAATATGAGCACGGAGATAGAGAGAGAATTCGAATAACCCGTGCATGCCACCAAGTGAACTTGAATTGATAAGACATCGGTTAAGTTCAGTTATGTTCAATTACATTCAGTTATGTTCAGTTACATTCAGTTATGTTCAATTACATTTAGTTTTTCTCAGTTACAATCAGTTCCATTAAGTTACATGCAGTTCCATTTAGTTACATGTAGTTCCATTCAGTTCAGTTCATTCAGCGAACAACTCAGTTAGAGATAGTTAAACTCAATGAATTAATGGAGGGCACATATCTTCCTTGTGGGAGATCATTATGGAGTGCCAAATTGGCACCAAGTCAGTGAGGGCGCATGGTTGAAAATAAAGCAGTGTTCTCAGTGTTAACTACTTACTGAAGCATGCAAATATTCACTACCTTCCTTGTATGACCTAATTTGACTTGTTATTAAAGTGTTATGCACTTGGAAAGACCATCAAAGTGTTCCATTTGATCTCTACTCTCTGGTGTTCTCGGAGAAGGAAATATGTTATTGTGTTGTAATCATTCTCTACCAATTATCAATCATACTCTAAGATTGTTTGTTGGGTTTATATCCTCCGAATCAGTGGAGAGTTTTCCGAGGGTATATCTTGTGTTCTATGGTTTGATTTATGTCTTTGGAATATTGATGAGATCTATATGGATTGTTATTATGGATTAAATTTTTAAAGTTCAATTATATTCATATTTTTTCTCAGTCACTAACAATCCTTGCTAAAATACATTAATGTCCAACATCCAACATATTTCAATACAATGATACTCACATGTATTTATATTTTCTTATGAGTATCCATAGGGGTCTAAGCCAACTATGTTTTATTATTATATTGTTTTCTTTAACTACCTAGTAGAATTATTTATTTCCCATCAACTACTAAGTGGCCCTATTACATGATTATGGTCACATTACATTCATTATCCCCTTGAGTGCCTCCCTAGGTACTTCATATTATCCTCACTGAGTACATTATGTTTCATTCCCCTTCACATGTTTCATCCCTGAAACATGGGACCAAGTCATATAATGTTATCTACTAAGAAATATAGTTAGTTGGTACCAACACAAGCATCCATCCATCCTAGTGAAATGTGGACACGATGTCGAATTATGGCATTTCCTGGTTGATCATGATTTAAGTTACTCCTTTGGTTCTATGTTTTCATCTTTATACTTTGATATCTCCATGCATTTCTTTTAGTCCTCCATGTGCCTCTATATCATTTGCCTTTCGGGTTCCATGTTTATTGATGATCCCAACCATTTCCTTAATGACTATTGTTTCTCTTGGTAGTGGGGGTGGCAATATGCAACAACCTTAATTATTGGTTCTTTGGTATTTTACTCTTCAATATGTTGTTCATTTGAGTGATGTAACTAAATAGATTTTTCTTCCTTTGTATGTATTTCATGGTGCTTACCCTTATGTACTTTCGTGGGATCTTCTTTTAACTCAACCTCGAACCCTTCATATGATGTGTTGAATATTCATCTAACATATTAGTAGGTATTGCACTTAGCTTCCCTACAATGACTTCTTCAGGTGCCCCCCTGGACCCTTCTTGTTTAGCAAGAGAGATATATTGCAATGTGATTTTATTTTTCTTATACCAAATCTTCATAAAAAAAATTTCACATTATTATTAACTATATCATCTTAAACCATCCAAGGATATCCCAAAACGATGATAATGATGGTTAAAGTTAAATGTATAATATCCACATCATCCATATTTATAGCATGAAAATATGTGTAACGTCCCCGACCCTCCGACCGGCGAAGAGGACGCTACCATAATACTATCTACCCAGGCATTTAGCCCCATAAAGCGTAAAGTAAAAATGCATTGAACTCCAGATACACAGATGCATACGAATTATCATTCAACGGAAGCAAATTACATTTAATTCAAGCATTCAACAAATTTTAACATGTTCATCATAATTCATATAAACCATACAGTTCCATGGGTGATTAAACAGGAATACTTATCTTCGAATGAAGCTTCCCGCAACCAGCTATGCTGCTACAACGTTCTTCCCAACCATAGGCCAGTGTGCTCCTTAATCTCTCAGTAACACCACCACCCCCGAGCTGGGCATGATTTTCCCAAGGAAAAGGAAACTAGCAAGCTCACACATAGCCAAAGATATGTCAAAACTCAGTCAAGCCAAATATATGTTTGGGTTTATCAGACTGCCAAGGGGATGGAAAGGCTTGTTGCTAAACTAGTGAGCTCAACCATAGAGCTATAGACACCTACACAAGATCTGACTTGGATTTCCCAACACATACACACCCAACACAAGGAATCATCCCCTTCTCTACTATACAGTCCCTCAGGCTATGCATTCCCTTCCAGTGCTATTTAGGATGTGAAGTAAGGGATAATCAACCCTCAAGATCTCTCAGTGAGGTTCCTCATGCACTAGATTTATCAGGCAAATTACCCCTTCCACTCTTAACTGATCCAGACCAAATCAAAGAGCATAACAACTCAAACCAAGGAAAGAGTGCACATAGAACAAAATGCCAATTGTCAGTCCTTGGAAAAACATTGGGAAACCCAAAAACGGATTTGCAGATGGAGAAAACACTAGGGAGACAAATACGATTTCAACAATTGTTTAATGACTTCCTAGGGCCAAAATCGACCTATGCAAAAACCCAAATCATGTTTTTGATTTCTGAAGGTGACTATGGCAATATGGGAGCCAAAACGCCTGTTAGGAAACCCAGAAATGTGAATCTAACTTCTTGGTCACTTAGCAAGGTAAAAACGGTGCTCAGCCATTAGAGAATCCATGAAAACACATGAGAATGTAAATCTTTCTTGCCCACTTGTTGAATAATAACCAAAACGAATTTCTGGCCATGCAAGTATGAGGAAAATGAGCAAAAATGTGAATGATAACACACAGGAAACTTCAGCTGCATGAAGGAAGCCAACGTGAAGGAGAATGGGTGAGGAAAATGGAAGTAATGGGTGAGTAATGGCTTGGGCATGCATTCCCAAGCATTTACTTGCCACATTAGTCAGAAAAAACGTTTTCTAAAATCTAATGACTTCTTCAATTCGAATTTCTGACTGCCGTACTCTTCCCCATTCCCATGCATTAACTAACTCAACCATATTTTGGAAGAATTAAATGATTGGGCACAAAAGACAAAATGAGTAGTTGAGGGTTTGATGGGTTCTCCCTTTGACATTTGGCTTTTCCCCATTGGCCCCAAAGGTTAAATATTTCCCCCTGCTTATCCTTAGGAAAATCATGCCCCCATCTCATTATTTATTGCATAGACATAGCTGGTTGTGGGTTTTTAATTAAATTGCATATTTACATGATGCCCAAAAATTATAATGTGCCAGCTAGCACGAAATATACCTTTGGCAACGATTTTAATTGTCAGAACATAAAACGATAAATCAATGGTGGGGCTTTTTCCTTTAGCTCCACACCGTGATTAATTACAATATATACATCATATACATTTTAATGCAAACGGGGTAAAAACCGGGGTGTTACAATATGAATGTAACACATTTATCCATAATAATCTTCAAATCTTTAAAAATTTGAGCATTCTCACCCTTAACCTATGTGCTTTGAACATGCTTTTCTTATACTTCCAATCTTTTATACCTCATCTAAAACTACCTCCATCTTGTCCTAATCAAGCAATTGCCACCGTATGCCAACATCATCTCTTAAATTCAAGCTTACCCGATATTTCCACAATGATCTCCATAATGACTTCCTTTCTTTTATGTATCCTTGGATAATAGGACCATTCCCTTTTCCTATAGAATACATCTTGCATTCAGAAAGTTGAAAATATAACTATGGCTTTAAATTGATAACTTAATTTTCAATGGAGCTCCTTGATGTGGTTAGGATTTTGAGATGGGAAATTTGCAAGGGTTGTAGCATAGTAAATATGGATCAAAATAATAATATACAATATATAAAACCAAACCCCCAAAAAATCCTCCATCCAATGGTGTTGGTTTGGTTGTAATTTGAGCAACCTGACAAAATATATATGCTATGTAATCGTGCAACCGTTACTGGAAACCCTAAAAAAAAAATCAATGATATCTCCACTTCACATATTTTGGGTTGGACCATTTTTTTCTTAATCATATGCTTTTTTCAACAGGGATTCATATCCATAGTTGATTTCTTCGTATTCTATACAACATTTCAAAAATGGATTTAAATACCATCATCCTATTTTTTCTTTGAAAAAACTTCAAAAGAAAAATCCTCCACTTGGGCACAAAGAGCTCTTTGATACAACTTGTAGTGATCGTTAACCCTTAAAATTGGATCACAACAAGATAGAACCATTAAACTTCAAAGACAACACAAATACATATAGATAATAATAGACACCGAGATATACAGATAAGCCTTAAGGTTGGGTAACACCATCAAATACTCCTTAGGGAAGGAATCAAACTACAAACGATGATTTCTATACAATACAAAAACATCCAACATCCAACATATGTCGATCCTATGATATTATTGTATTTCCTTTCTCATAAGTATTTTCAGAGGTATATGTTAACTACAACTTATTATTATATTGTTTCTTATAACTACCTAGTGCGCATATTCCATGATTATGACCGAATTATTTATTTTCTCATGATTATTCAAGGGGTCTATGTTAACTAACCCTTGTTATTATATTATTTATTCTAACTACCTAGTAGGCCTATTTATTACCCATCAACTACCAAGTGGGCCTATTCCATGATTATGGCCAAATTACATTCACATTATCTTTCCTAGGAACCCAAATTTATTATTGACCCTAGGAACATTACAAAAGTGCAACAACCCCACCAACTAAAGCCCCTATAATAACACATAGTAACACTTTCTTGTATAGAGGTTGAGTACGGAGCAATATCAACATTAGTACAAGAAGTAGTTTGGTTACACATGGTTTTAGAAGAACTTCACTACAAACAAACAGATCCTATATTGTTATGGTGTGATAATCTACTGTGTTCAAAATGGTAAAGAATCCAGTTTTCCATGAGAGAACCAATCATGTTCAGATTGATTGTTGCTTCATTAGAGGACATGTTTCAACTAAGAATATTAAGTTGGAATGTTCCCCTTAAAATGTATAGTGAGAATATATCATAAGAAATCATAGAAAAAATACAAGTTTGAAAAACACAAATTGCCTCTTAGTGTTTTATATAGGGAAACATCAAGTCAGGGGTGGTGGTAGAGTATTTATAATTTATGCTATGTATTGGAAGATGTATTAAAAAAATACGACATGGATAATCTTCGCATGCTTGTAAGTAATAAGGTAGGTAGAGCACCAACTATCACCTTTTTACCTATTTTGTCATTTGGTGAAATATCTTTGCTTGTAATTATATGTGTATTCATGCAAGGAATGCAGACAAGTGCAAATTGGTTCTAATGTTTAAACTCTTCCTCTACAATGCTCTCATGTCTATGTTTGAATGTGTAATATCATGTTTAATTATGTAGAGTGTATTATTTTCACTTTCAAAAGTAAACATACCTTTCATAGATCATTTAATGATTTCATAGTAAATTAAGGTAGATTCATCTTATGTCAATTTGGTAAGAAATGAGAGGAAATTTTAAGTGAAAACATCTTGCGCTTGAAGTGTCCAAGGTTAAGGTTAATTAATGATAGTTTTTTTTTGACATTATGATAATTATTAAAAAAATAGATGTTGGGCATTGGATTTTTTAGTTTTATTTCATTGGAGTTCCCCACACATATGTGATAAATGTTACAGAAAATTCTCTCCCACCCAATGTTGCAATGACACCTTACTTTTCTCAGTGCATTTCACAACATATTACCCCATGTTAGTTACTCATACAACAACATTCAAAATACTGTATTTGCATCAATGCAATAACACCCATTATTTTCAGGGCAAAATCAAAGGCTCGCCATAGAGCAATAAGATTAAATGATGTATGTACCTTGAAATTACTTGCAAATTAAAATAATGATGATGATAATGTTTGTCGCCTCTGAGATTGATAAGTTCTATCAAACAAATAAAGGGAATCATAGTCAATGGCCTTTAAAATGTCATTTCTATGTTTGAAAATGGTGGAAGTGAAAGTAGCAAGATCATTATGGTTTTCATAAGTAAGGAAGTCATGAAGAGTAGTTAAGTTATGAAACTTAATATTGTATTATATTATCAAAGGTAGGAAAAGTTAAAAATAAATAGTGTTCATCCTTGACTTGCTTCTATCACAAATTTGTTCATTATAATATCCATGCATTGTATTATTACTTTCACAATAATAATAATAATATCTTTAATGGTAACAAGATTTATTTCAGTACAATGTGAAGTAATAAATACACCAACAAATGAGTCATTATAACACAATATATGGTTGAATGGAAGTTTTAGAAATAGTGTGGTATGTATTTGTGCTTAAAATGTTAGAATGATAGAATGATGTGAGAATAAATTTATTGAATTCATGACTAAAATAGTTGAATGCGATTGCTTATACAAATGGAGAAATCAATGCAATATTTATGTACTTTAAATAAAACTAATAATAAAACTATTCAAAGAACCCCCTAATCACTAAACCAGCCCCTCACACCCGCCCAAAAAAAAGAGAGATGAAAACCAGGGAAAATAATGTGAACAACTGCTCACCCAAGGGTGGATTGCACTTGCAAAATTGAGCAGTGGATGAAGTTGTGTCTAGGAAACACTATTAGTTCGTTTGTTGTATTACTAAAATGATAAGATATGTATATGAGTGAGGGGAAACCTATACTTATACCAATAACAAGGTGAAATGCAAACCTAAAGTTTCAATTACTAGCAAGGGTGGATAAATAGTTATTACACGAAGTGACACTTTTACAAATATGACTATTACAAGATCATGACCATACACACAAAATAGCTAATGTATATAAAGTATAATACCATATAAGGATGTTGTGATTAGGTACACAATTATTATTTGAACCCTAGACCAATTATTATTAAAGTACTACCTTAACTAATTATACTAGACACATTTTTATTTCTAAAGAATAAAAAGAGAAAGGGCCATTTTATTGTTGTTTATGGCTACCCAAGAGGAGTGATGCTCTACAACATATGCCAACTTGGGTGTTCCACGAAAATTGCTTCATACTCGCATGTTGCTTCGTCTTCAAAAAGGTTCCTCCATTAAATCATGTACTCTATAATTTGTGAATATAAGACTAAGCATTACTTTCAGGTTCCAATAGTAGCTTGCTCTCTTTGACCATGAGAGGAACTTTGTTTTGGTGACCACCACATTGTTTATTTAAATAACGTGCATAATCAATTTAATGGGTTGATGTTACTTAACCATGTATTAAAAGAACACCTAGTTGAGTATATAGAATTGGTGCATAGGTTTATTAAGAAGAATTCCCCCCTCGTGTTATATTTTTATCATTCAAGCTAGCATTATGATCTTAGGATCTTTAATCGAGAGAATAACATGCACAACAATAAACACAAGAGACAAGAGACACAAAGAATTTTCCTCGGGGAAACCATAAAGGAGAAAACCTCGCAACTTCCTCAGAGATAGAATCAGTACCAAAAGTAAAACCTGAAAACATAAAGATGATCTCTCGACAGCAGTAGTCTCTCTCTATGATCCCAACAACTTCTCTCTCACTCATGCGCCCCAATGAGTGAGTGTGTGTGTGATAAATAGAGAGGCTCACTCTCTATTTATATTCTTTCGTTCACTTGAAACCCACTCCAACATGTCGGCCTCACTTAACAATTACTTACTAGAGCCGACATCTCTAGGAGTGTCTAATAACCCTAGTGCCCCACAACTTGTGGGGACTTTGCCTCCTTTGACCAACAAGGAGGGTTATCCTTAACACAATGGTGGGGACTATTGCCCCAACTTACAATGACTCACCTAGGGTCAACTTCTCAAGGATAGTCTAATAACCCTAGGGCCCCACAACTGCAGGGACTTTAACCCTTGACCAATAGGAGGGTTACCCACAATGACTTAACATGACTTGTTTACATTATTGAATCTCCCGATAGGAACATCGGGGCATGACATGACTCAAATACATTACAGTCACATCCCAGAATAAACATCGGGGTACAATACATAAGATATATGGATGAATACATTCCGAAGTTACAAATACATCAACAATCCCTATTAACTAGGAAGGTATTCTCTCAACACAATTTATCAGCACAAGTCTTCTTCTCTGTATCATCTAGATCATCATCGAGTCCTCGTCATGTTCAATTCATCTTCATCTTCAGGTCATCTTCATCTTGAAGTCATCTTCATCTAGATTTAGATCATCACTGGATCTGGATCATCACTCGATCTGGATCATCATCACTCGATCTAGATCATAATCACTGGATCTAGATCATCACTCGATCTGGATCATCATCACTGGTGTTATCTCATGATTCTTCTCGTCACAGGAAGTTCTACATAGCCATCCCTTTTTCATGTTGGTTGTAGGCCTAGCCTCCATGTAGGTCTTCTTCAGCGCTTATATATGACACCAAGTCAAAATGGCCCGCCCAACACTTACATTTGACCATGAGAGGAACTCATCCAACACCATTTCAGAAAGGCACACCCACCACTCACATCTGATCATGTAGGAACCAATCCTATAATCACATTAGAAAGGCCCAACACTCACATCCAATCATGCAGGAACACATCCCACAACCCTATCGGAAAGGCTCATCACTTATATCTAGACATGCGGGAACACATCCTGCAACCATGTTAAAAAGGCTCTGCACTTACATCTAGCCATGCGGGAACACATCCTGCAACCTTGCTAGAAAGGCTCTGCACTTACATCCACCCATGCGGGAACACATCCTACAACCATGATGGAAAGGCTCTGCACTTACATCCACCCATGTGGGAACACATCCTGCAACCATGATGGAAAGGCTCTGCACTTACATCCAAACACATCCCGCAACCATGATGGAAAGGCTCTGCACTTACATCCACCCATGCGGGAACACATCCTGCAACCATGATGGAAAGGCTCTGCACTTACATCCACTCATGCAGGAACACATCCTACAACCATGATGGAAAGGCTCTCAACTCCAGGTTGAGGGTTCCTGGTAACTGACCAGGTGCCTCCAATCTCCAAGAGAATGGCATCAGCCCTTATATCTGATCAAGTGGGAACACATCCCTCAATCACATCAGAATGGCCATGTGCTCACATCTGATCATGTGAGAACACATCTCACAGTCATATCAGAATGGCCCTCAGTCCTAGACCAAGTATTCATGGTAACTGACTAGGCACCTCCATTCCAAGAATGGCAATAGCCCTTATATCTGATCATGTAGGAACCAATCCTACAGTCAATCAGAATGGATTAGCACTCATATTTGACATGGAAGGAACCAATCCTCTCACCATGACAAAATAGCTCAGCCCTTACATCTGACCATGGAAGGAACCAATCCTCTCACCATGTCAGAATGGATAACGGACTCATCACTTCCCCTTGGAAGGAACTTCGATATGGAGAACACCAAGCTTCTCCCTAAAGTACTCAAACTTCACTCTGGCTAATGGCTTCGTCAACACATTAGCTATCTGTTTGTCCATCGCAACATACCGGAGCTTCACTGCTCCCCTCTACACCATATCCCTGATATACTGATACTTGATCTCAATATGCTTCGACTTATCATGGAACATCGGGTTCTCTGACAACTTCACACAACTCTGGTTGTCACAATGTATACAAGTAGCATCCAACTGGAGATCAAATAAATCAAACAGTAGCTTCCTCAGCCATACTGCCTCACAACTAGCTGAACAAGCTACGACATACTCTACTTCAGCTCTACTTAGTGCCACACAGGATTGCTTCCTGCTAAACCAAGATATCACACCTGATCCCATACTAAAGCAACACCCTGAAGTGCTCTTCCTATCGATGGCACTACCTGCCCAATCTCAATCAACATAACCCTCCAGGTTAATCTTTTGATTCGCCTCATACTTGAGCCCATAATCAACTATACCCTTAAGGTACCTCAGAATACGCTTTGTAGCAATCAAGTGAGCATGTCTTAATGTGTTTACAACAAATCAAATATCTGGTCTCGTATCTGTCAGGTACATCAAGAAACAAATCATTTGACGATACATCGTGGCATCAACCGTCTTTGATGAAGCATCACTCAATAGCTTCATGTTTGATGCCATAGGTGTGGTCATGGCCTTGCATTCCATCATCCTGAACCTCTTCAGGATCTCTATTGCATACTTCCCTTGTCCGAGGAAGATTCCATCCGCATTATGCCACACCTCCATGCCTAGAAAATAGTGCATCGACACATAACAGGAGCATCACTGGTCTTCCGCCTTCAACTTTGAAGCAAAGGTTGGAATCCTCCTTACTCTTAGTAAGGCCTATGGTCATCAGTAATCTACCCATCCTATCATACCATGTCGAACCTTAGGATCTTCTGCAGTCACTCCCTCTGAAGCATCATACTCCCTCTGTCTTCCATACTCTATGCACTGAAACATTATGTACTGGAGTGACAAGTAGCTTCCTCTGCTACTAATATTCTATGTATCCATATAGGATCACTGGATACCAAGATCCCCTATCTTGAACTTTTTCAAAATTTCTTCTCGCACCCATCTGTGAGCTTGTCATCCTCTATCAACCTTGTAGCATAGGTTCAGATCTTCATAAAGCTCATTATGTATGTGTTATCCCATGGGTGTCTTCTGAACTCGTACAAGGCCTTCTTTCATTTGCACACATGATTTTGCCTGTCATGTGTCTCAACTCCCACTGGCTGCAAATGTCTCTTCATAGTCTATGCCTTATTTTCGTGAGAAGCCTCGTGCTACGAATCTTGCCTTGTATCCCACGATGTTTCCATCTACTGCATGATGGAACTATGAACTTTCCTTCATGTATCAATACTGCATCCTAGACATCATTCTTCTTGAACTGGTCTTCCCTTTCTTCTTGGAAGGTTATGCATCAATGATGTCGCTGCATTCGTCATATTAATTTTTATCTTGAACTGTCATTACTTATTCTTCGGAACAAGTCTCATTCTTCTTTTCTTGTAGGTGATTATGTATGCTATCTTTCCTACAAGTCAAATGCATTTGTATGGTTAGAAACATTTCATAAGGAATATTCATACTGGAAAATTCTTATGCATAAATATATTATCATCCAACTACTTTAGCCAATACAACATTCATCCATATCTCACAGAAACTTTCTAGATGCCTTCCATCTCTACCAGGACAACATTGAGATTGTGCACTAATCCAATATGTTAGCAAAGAGGTTTCATTCTAGATAAATAGCAATGGAGAGTTGTATAGCACTACGAGCTACTTACCCATTACATGCATATTAGTAGTATACTGTCATTAATGCAAGCATTCTATCATGCATAATACATCAACTAAATATAAACAAATGCATAACAAAACAATATCATGAAATGACAATTGAATACTTATCTTTATTTGTTTCGTGCATAGACTCCTTCTTGATCCTTCCACTTCATCATCTTCTTCATTCATGACTTCATCATTTCTTATCCAAATGCTCAAGATGGATAAGAGGTTCTTCAAGAATTGAGTCCTTTGTATTCCTCATCGCTTGAGGGATCTTCTTTGGATGGTGAGAGCTTGATCTTCGGTTGCTCCCATCTTCTCTTCTCTTATTATGAGTCGAGCTTCTTCTTCTTCCCAAAGTCTGCTAAAAGTAATCACTTCCTTCTGGCACACATTCCATGAATGAATGAATCCCATGATCCTAGGAGGTCATTCAAGGTGGTTATCATAACTTCTGCATTCTCCACTTCTTCTTCTACCGCTTCAATTTGTTCTTTGATTTGAGAGACCCTCATAAAGTATGACTGTATGGTCTCTGCATTCTGGATATTCATATTCTTCAACTGGTTTCTTAAGGCCATATTCTGATTTATGTTCTTCTCTTCAAATAGCTTGGTCAAGGAATCAAACATCTTCGGTGTCTTTAGGGAGGACACTTGTGGTACAAGTTGATCCGTGATTGAATCAACAATGATCTTCTTGGCCTTGACCAAGTTCTTCTTGTGAAAGGCTTTTAGCCTCTTCTCCCTCTAGAACTAGAACCTCTCTACTTATGTAGGTGTGCAATTCATTTTATTCAAAGAAATCATATACTTCCATGCTTGGAAGTTGTCAAATTGAACAAGCTTATCATCAAGCTGATGTGATAGATCACTTTGAAATGAGAATCTCAAATGAAAATAGCAAAAGATTAGATCTTACCGATTTGAGGTGTCCGTCCTGGTTCCGGAGCTGGCTAATCTAGGGTTTGTCAGAGAAACCCTAATTTTCAAAACTTGGAATCTTTTAGATATGATTGGATATAAATATAGATCTCTTCAATTTGAGCTATCCAATGTACTCCTTTTCTGAAAACAGTGGAGGGAAGCTCCCGGAACAGGAAGCCCTAGTTTTCCAATTTCTTCTGCAGAAATGCCTGATACTGTTTCTACAATATCTCTGAAATTATTGGTCCTCTATGTCTACAAATTCGTACTAAGATATCCTCTCCTGTCCCTATTCCAACACCACAGGTTTCATCAGAATCGGTTTCACCAATTGGGACTTATGATCATTTTCCCAAGGTGACCTGTTTTAGGGCTATTCAGAACAACGAAGTTGTACGGACTTCCACATGTCATTGTTTCATCTTCTGGGGCTGAAACTTGGACCACAAAAGGTATAGTCCATGAAATTTCTAGAACATCTTCAAAAATTTAATTTGGACCTTTGTATCCCAAGATATAGCAATTATCCCCAGGTGTCCTGTTTAGGGATGAATCCTGGAAGAGGCTGGAACCTTAACTTGGAGGGATCATATCTCCCAGAATGTAGCGAATACGAGGGTGAATTTTGGGACACAGTGTAAATCAGGATTTTAGCTTCGGCCTGTGAAAGTTTCATCTCTTGAGCCTTATTTAATCCCAAGATATAGCGAATGTACCAAAACTTATTAGTTTTAGTATTTAGGGTTTTTCCAGCTCAGGGTCAAACTAGGGTTTGACTTTCCCGGAGTTTCGCCCAACCAAAAATATTGACCCAGGTCTCTAAACTTCGATTTTGATGAGGAGAAAAATCCTATTATGGGATCACTCAAAAATTCCTCTTCTGTAGAAATCCCTAATTTCCCACACCAAAAATTGAAAATGCTCGGAATCGAATTCCACTTTGACATAAAGATGCGCCCTTCAATGGAGAGTCATCCTAGCATACTTTTGTTGATGGATTGTGGAGAGAGACCCAAAAAGTAATAATCCCTAGCTTCTGCAGCTGCACAATGTCTTCTTCTCAGGTTAGCTCTGATACCATGTTAGATTTTTATCATTCAAGCTAGCATTATGATCTTAGGATCTTTAATTGAGAGAATAACATGCACACAATAAACATAAGAGATAAGAGACACAAAGAATTTTCCTTGGGGAAACCATAAAGGAGAAAACCCCGCAACTCCCTCAGAGATAGAATCAACACCAAAAGTAAAACCCAAAAACATAAAGATGATCTCCCAACAGCAGTAGTCTCTCTCTCTGATCCCAACAACTTCTCTCTCACTCATGCGCCCCAATGAGTGAGTGTGTGTGTGATAAATAGAGAGGCTGACTCTCTATTTATATTCTTTCGTTCACTTGAAACCCACTCCAACATGTCAGCCTCACTTAACAATTACTTACTAGAGCCGACATCTCTAGGAGTGTCTAATAACCCTAGTGCCCCACAACTTGTGGGGACTTTGCCTCCTCCGACCAACAAGGAGGGTTATCCTTAAGACAACGGTGGGGACTATTGCCCCAACTTACAATGACTCACCTAGGGTCAACTTCTCTAGGATAGTCTAATAACCCTAGGGCCCCACAAATGCAGGGACTTTAACCCTTGACCAATAGGAGGGTTACCCACAATGACTTGACATGACTTGTTTACATTATTGAATCTCCCGATAGGAACATCGGGGCATGACATGACTCAAATACATTACAGATACATCCAGGAATAAAAATTGGGGTACAATACATAAGATATACAGATGAATACATTCCGAAGTTACAAATACATCAACACCCCGTATAACACAAGTGAACCATGAAGCCAAACTGCCTCATGTTCATAATTTAGACATGTATTTTGATTCCATCTTCAATATAATACTAAGTGGCAATCCTTTGACAATGAATTCATGGACACTATAGAGAAAAGACAAGAATTCATTTTAGTGGTTGGTGGAGTAAGTCTATATGGAAATAACCCATTGAGAACCCGCCAACATTTACTATAAGATTTGTGACATAAAACATCCTTGAGGCTACAGTCTTGTACGACAAGTTCCACCATGTGTGCCACACCTTTACTGTCAATATATTTATAGCTTAAGTTGATGTTGGAAAAGTGTTTAGAAGTATGTATATGGAGACCCAGATGCTTAGCTTATTTTATATCAAGGATGTTCAAGATACTACAAAGATTAACCCTAACTAGGATGTTTTTTTTTTAATATTGGCTTAAAAGATGAAGTCGTCAAATCTACCCAATTCAATTATAGTAGTAACAAAGGAAACGTATTCTCTTAATCCCAACAATGAAAGGGTGTGATGTTATGGGTTAGGGCCGTTATTTTGGTTATTTAGGAAGAATATTCTCTTCAAGTCCACATTTAGAGATAGGTTGGTGTAGGCCTTTGGTTATAAAAGTTTGAGTATTTCGTACATGACCCTTAAACTAGGGTTGAGAGCATTTCCAATAAAAGGTTGATGGCGAGGGAATTTTGGGTGGGACAATAACTAAGAGGGTTGGTGTGTGAAAGTTTTTTGGATTTTCCCTCTTCCTTAACCCTCCTATCATATGCATAACCCTTTTTACCAAACCAAGTATTTTTCTCTTAATAACTTCAACATGATGTTTTCATCTTTTAGTTATGGTAGTTAGTTTTTGGGAGTGTTAGTTCAAACATTATCACTTTTGTTTATATTTTTATCATTGAATTTTAAATATAAATGTGCCATACCATATATGCATAAAAATTTTCCTTAGACTCGAAGACATGAAACATCTTAATGTATTATTTGACTAACATGTCCTTTTAGATTAAGTGAATGAGTTGAATATCATAAGGCTTATCCATGTTATAGTATTCTCTAAGTTAATGCATCTATACGTTATAGGGTGTTTATCATCAATCTCTCAACTGAAGTATGCTTACCCCTTCCAAATGTTGTAGAGAGAGACATATAAATTATTCTCCTAAATGTGTGTGTGTTGCACCATGTATGCTAACTTAACCTTGCTTTAACTACACATCCAAACTTACACTTCACCACCAATGTTGATTATGAGATCACCATATAAAGGTTGAAATTGAAAACATAAGAGTCACATGCTACGAATGATATCAATGCAACATTACCTTTAATCCTTGAAGGGTTCATGTCCTTATGTTCCTCCTTAAATCTCTCGTGATTGTGGAATGAAGACTTTAGACCAAATTACATGGTCCCTTTTCCTCGCAACAACTACCCTCGTTCCTTCTCCAAACTTCATGAAGCATTCTTGTTGCTCCACCTTCGTCATATATTGAGATATGGTCCTCGACATTTTTTCTTTCTTTATTTATTTAAATAAACATACAATACCATAAAAATATATATTGAGCTTTCGTACCGACTTGCAACATTCATGTTCATGAAATGGACCTACTACTACAACTATTAAATGAACCCAAAATATAAAATTAAAAGTAAGAGAATAAGAGTAAAAAACAAGGAAATAGATTGGGGACACCTACACATGCAAGGATCAATTACATTTACAAATCCAAGAAATGGAAAAAGATGTCTCCAATAAACACCAATAGTTGGTTGGTTATTTTGATGAAATGATAAGAGATCACATGTAATGCACCCCATGCCACACTAGACTTCACAACAATTTTTTTTTATATGAATATTTTTTTTGCATATTTGTTACATGCATAAACTTGACAAGTGAATATTAAAATCAATAATTATCATAAGTAAATAGCTGAAGCTTAAACTAATTCATAACATCCATAAATTCTCATACAAATGTATAATAAACAAAATCAATAATAGCAAAATCTTAGAATAATTTATGAGATTCATAAATACTCATGCCATTATGTTTGTTTGCACTTATGAAACATAAGTTAATGTTAGATTTATTATCAAGACAAGGTTAAATAATACTTCGACATGCTTTTTTTTTTTAATTCTTACTGCGTAGTAGAAATTTCCTTAGGTTTGTACTTCCCCATTTATTTTAGGATGGTACCCAAGGTAAACCGTCAACCCTGATTACAGGGCTTGGTGGGGACATTGAATGAGGCGCTGGCATAGCCACCCGTGTATTTGACCCCGAGACCTTCTGCTAGCATAAACAACTCTCAACCACTTGAGCTAACCCACCAGGCTAATGTAAATATTATAATATTTTAACTAATATTTCCAATTTTTTATATATAAGACTTTATTCCTGGGAACTTTGAATCTTTATTATGAACTGGGACTTAACCATATAAAATTATGCCAATTTTTTCCTTAAGATAAGGAAATTTAAAAAGTGAATCCAGAAAAGTGAACTTCTACACAAGCATAAAACATTATGCCAAAAAATTCATTAAAACAAGGAAATTCAATAAATGAACTTCGATGAGTGAACTGCAACACAAGCATATAAAAAATATGCCAAACATCCCTTAAAATAAGGAAATTTAATAAGTGAACCCTGACAAGTGAACTTCGACACAAGCATATAAAACTATGCCAAAGATTTCCTCAAAACAAGGAAATTCAATAAAGGAACTCCAATAAGTGGACTACCACACAAGGACATAAAAATTATGCTAAACATTTCTCCAATAAACATTATTCTTTTTATTAAGTCCGAAGTTCATTACGACAAATAATTCACCCTTAAAACTTATCGGGGCTTCTAAAATAAAAAAATAAAAAAATATTTATTTATTTATAATTTTCCAAGTTCATGTAAGACAAAAGACATATAATTTTAACAATTCCACCCATGAAATTTAACATGCAAACCCTACCATACAAAACCTTTCATTAATTTAGCCCAAAACTTTTACTTCAACATGAACACAAAAACATATTTTAACTTAACAATTATGGCCCATGGTTTTCCAAAACCACAAAACCTCTAAATGCAAAATACCTAAAAACGTGCCTTGGCACAAAGTGTGGTTATAATTATTTAATAAACAAAATTAGAACATTGTCTTTTATTCTATTTTCGAACTTACATAAAAGCTTCGACACAAACATTAATTTTCTTTAAATAACCCAAACTAACTTGTGGTTTTTATTAAACCAAAACAACATGTGGTTGTAAATAACCCAAACCAACGTGTGGTGTTTATTAAACTAAAACAATATGTGGTTGTAATCAACCAAATCAGCCTATGGTTTTCAATTTACCCAGTAGGCATAATGTGTTGAACATATTTTGGACACAAACATCTAAACTTTATTAAATAATTAATGGGTTGAACATATCTTAGACACTAACATTTAAACTTCATTAAATAATTAATGGGTCGAATATATGTGACACAAACATCTAAAATTTAAACTCCATTAAATAATTAATGGGTCGAACATATCTACGACACACAGCCAAACTTTATGAAATAAATAAATGTCATTTCACGTTCTCTTTGTCTCTCCATCTCTGCTATTTTTCCTCTGCTTCTTTCCCTACGTTCTTTGTCCTCATTTCCCAAGGTTCCACCATCCTTGCATGTCCTTGTCTCCTTTTTGCAACACTTGTCCAATATTTTCCATTAAGTTCTTAACCCCCCTTTTAACTTCAAAAACAAGTTTAAGGAATTAATTAGGGAAAGTATGGTTTAATCAAGTTATAAGGTGAGAAGAGTTAAATAGGGTCATACTTAGCTTTTAGGCTATATGACACCACCCACTCACTGATCTAGGTGAATACATGAGTCCCTGTTCATTCATCATGTTGCATCTGCCACTGCCAACTTAAATTTAATATTAACAAAACAATTACAACATGAGTTTTGCCTTACAGGCACTCATAGTCTTTTACAAAATTACATAAACAAAACAATGAGGTTTCAAACCAGGGGTGTTAAATCACACATATGAGAGGGAGAAACCCCTATGTATACCAACACAAAAGTAAAACCTCCAACTTAAAACATTATTCATTAATAAGAGTTCTTTGGTCCTTATTACATAAAGGTGATTATTTTACAAATATACAATATTATTACAAGAATATGAGCATAGACATAATAACTAATCTATGTTGTTGGATACCTAATCCTATGGGATTATGGTTAAATCATATATATTAGATTATTTGTGGATACAAGTTTTTAATTACCAAAAAATAAACGGAAGAGTCACGATGACCTCTTGGAAGATGAAAACCAAAGGCCACTCTTCATTGTATTCACATTAATGCAATTTCATCCTAGCTTGGAGTTACCTAGGCATGTTAGCGATATCATATACTTGGCATTTTAACTCCATGATTGTCGTTAGTCTGCCTTCTGTCCTCCTTCAGTCTGCTCCCCAACATACTGCCCTCTTTACCAACTATGTCGATTGCTACCTCTATGCATTACCTCTGCTATCATCTACAAACCCTAAACTTGTGTGCCTTCTATGTGGCATCTCCAATAAACCCTATTTCATGGTATTATCTTCGTGTTTTCTCTCTATGTTCTGGTACCTTCTGCATTTACTTGTATGGATATTTCTCTGCATTCCCTCGCATTCCTTGTTTTACTTCTTGTGACCTTATGTTATATTAGCCTTGAACGTTATTATGTTCTTTGTCATTGACATCATAGACTTTGTGGTTATGTTCTACAACTTATATTATTTTTTTCTTCTTTTACTCAATCTTTAAGCACAATTCTTCTTATGTTGTGGTCCTCATTTCCTTCATTTTTCTATCATATTCTTCATTGCGTCTTCTTTCACAATGGTTTATTTTGTTCAACCCTCCATTATATTAAATGCGGTATTTTATTTTCTACAATATCTCTTCATGATACTACTTATTCACTCACTAATTCATCAAAGTAATCATCTCTACTTCTAGAGATACTCTATCCTCATATTAACAACCGTCGTTTTGTCTACTAGAAAATCACTCACACTAACAATATCCTTTACTAAACTTTCCTTCACAAAGGCCAAATTCAATCACTCTTCAAGGGCATCTTCTCTTTAACACATGAAAAAAATATTATTTTGATACCACTTAATGTATTACATGAGGTCCTACAGATCATAATTACACAATAGAAGCACAATAACAATCACTCAATAGACAAAGAAATTCAATACATATTTATTAGAGAATGAATATGCAATCCACAATAAAGTTAACAACAAATAATTCCTCAAATTTTTATTTAGACAAATGGACAATGTTCATAGTCCCTATTACATTCAAAGAGATTATTCTTAGATCTCTAGATTAACCAACAACACTAGCAACTATAGAATACCAAAACAATGAGGATCCACAGGCCTTTATTACACAAATCTCTCGAGTATTTAAGCCATGAAGCCATGACTGTTTAGTTTCAAAGTATTTTCAATTCGTTGTCTATCCTAAACATGTATTTAATTAATGCATGGTAAATAAGCACCCCTTTCACTTAGATTTAACCCAAGCTTTGTGATTTGAATGTTCAAAGTTGACTTGGAAAAATGAACACATGGAATAAATTCTAAGTTTCCCGTCATGCTTTGTGTTTGGCTTATACACTATATTTTCTGATGAAATTTTGAGGTAAGGTATATAAATGTTTCCTCTACATGTTAATGATTTTTTACATCCTAAATCCAAGTATTCAAGGCACACTACTGAAAACACTAACCCCTAATTCGGTTGTCCTTTAGTCGAATCCGACTATCATTTTAATAATGAATATGAATAATAATAATATATTGGATGATTTAATAATTACAAGGGTAGCTCGCCTTTATAGGCTTTGAGCGTGTAAACTGAAGGGTTACACCCTTTCATAAGATAACTAACTAATCTAAATAATATTTAATTTTATAGTTGTTACATGTTACTACAAAAATATACAAAATTCTACATGCTAGTTTTGGACTTAGGTACACCAGTTTAAATCAATATCTATTTATGATATTTTGTGAGAATATAGAGGCATGTGTCCTCTATAGCATATCCAAAACTTAGACCTTTAATCCAATATATATGGAACTGTGCTAATTAAAATATATGACCTATGTTGGTGTTTAAAATCTTTGAAAACTTGAACTAAATCCTCCAAAAAAATTAAAAATTAGTTTTAGGGTGTGTAGGATTACCAAAAACCTAAGGATTCTCTTGCATCAAACTTGAAGTAAAAAACAAGAAAAAATAACCCTAAAGTAAAATTTAAGTTCAAGAAGAACACTTGCCTTCAACAACAACACTAACAAAAAACTAAACCCAACAACAACCTCAAATTCTCAAGGTTCCAATAGTAGACAATGCCCATAATAGACCATTGAAGGATAATTAGGATGCATTGGTTTTATATCCCCAACGTTAGTTACAACTGGGGGAAATCGAAGGTTCTAACAATATAATTAACAGAAAATACAGAGAATGTGGAGCTTCCATTTACCAAAAATTAAAATCCAATAATGAATATCATGGGAGGGACAAATAGGCCATCAAAATTATTTGACCAATGCTATCCCTTGGGTTCAAACCAATGAAGAGATCAAGCTTACCCACCAACTTCAACCATGCAAAATTATTTATGTTTAAGAGTCAATACGATCTTGGTTAGATGGTACAACCAAGAACCAATACCACAACACCAAATATTGAGGTAAATTGATGTTATTCAGAGTGGATATCAAATCCCAAAATGCCACTTCCCATAGTCCAAAGTTTAGCTCATGATTGTAACCAAATAGGTAGGGTCCAAATCATACTCGAAGTCAATGTCAAGTGCTACCATAACAACATACCACCAACTATCACTTAGGAAAGGGGTCAATTAAAAAGGGGAATACCACCATGGTGTCAAAAAATGACAAGTGAGGCAAGTCACTGACCAGGATGAGGAGAAGCTATCATTCAAAGTAACCATGCTCCAACTAGGAATTACACCATTAGTTCTTCCAATGGAGAAAACTAAGTGCAATATAACCCTCACTTCATCATGAACAAACATAGTCATACTAAAACATAACCATCGATGCTAAATGAGAGATTCTGCCAAAACCAATTATTGCATATAAACCCATCATCATGTTCATGTTCATATATGAAAACATGATTTCATGATGTGACCAACCTTCTTTCCATGGGGAATTCACTTAGTGAACCTCTCACATAGCACGTGCGATCGTGGGATATTAAAGAATACCCTTAATTTCAAGAGATATTAACCCAAACTATTTTTGTTGAAACCCCTTCCCAATACTTAAAACCTCCTCCCCACCCATTTTTATACCTCAATCCTTATAAAACACCCTACCCATCCCAACCTTAAACCCCTCATCCGCCCAATACCTACAATATATTGGTTCGATTTTTGATAATTTTAAAACCTACAATATGGACTAACGTAATAGGATATTGGCCAACAAGTGAAGCCCCCGTGCTTCTTTCATTTTCATATTTTGGTATAATTTCATCAATGTACATGTATTGTTTAATTTTTGTGAAGAATGCAACTTGAACCACTTTTCCAACCACCATAATACCATTAGGTAAAAATAGGACAATTTTAGAATCACAAGATCACTATAACCATAAATAAATATGAATAGTTGATAGATGTTACATAATCAAATGTAAAGATGCATAAACAAATATCAACAATTATTATTGCAACAGGGTGATGAAACCATGTAGCCATTCACATCACTTATTTCACCAATACAATTGAAATTCACCTTATGCTTCCCAACAATATAGATTGTCCCCTCATGTTACTGACATTTTTTGCCATCAACTAAATCTAGTCAACAAAGTGTTGCCAGGGACCCCTCCAATTTTGCCATCATTTGCGCACCTCTATCGATTCTCCTAACCTCTTTGCAAGTTGCGATCCTTTCCTAAATCTCTAGCTAAATTGACTTTGACTTGGTCGGGTTTCCATCATTAGAGAGTTTTGAGATCCCTAATAAAATGAATGTTTAATGGTTGAATACTGATGGTTCATTATTCAAAGTTACACATGATGATATACTCGTGGCATATTATAAATTATTTCAAATATTGCATGAATAATATACTTCAAAAAATCATTCAACAAAGTTGACATGAAATCTCCAAATTTATTCAGTAGTTAATAAGTTATCATGCTTTGACTCTCCTTTCTATTTATCTTCCATATTAACTACTTTCATAATCCCTATCTCTTTTTACACCATTATAAAAACTTTATATTTCTATATCCATAGCCTTTGAAGTTTGTACACATCACACCACTCTTTATGTTCTTAAATTTCTTACCACACACTTTCATAACTTTGAAGATACCAAAGTCGACTGGATGAACTAGATCTTGAAATCCTGGAAGCCCCTGTTGGACTACTCCCCCATAGTGAGCCGACTCTCGCATGGGTGGTATATCTTCCATTTTTTGGAAGAAAAGGATGCCTTACGGTTTTTAGACGGGTGTTGGCTCATTGGTGAAGGATCCTTGGTGCTATGTAAGTGGTGGGTGGAATTCGACCCAACTGTCTCTAGGGTGAGAAAACGACACATGTGGGTACTCTTACCCGATTTACTGCTGTCGTTATGGTCGAAAGATGTGCTTTATGGTATTGCTAATATCCTGGGCCGCTTCATCTCCTTGGATCCTTTAGGGTTACATCCCTTTTACAAGCGGTTTTCCCATGTATTGGTTGAGATTGATACGGTGGACGGGCTTCCTGCTGAGGTGGTGATTGACTAGGGGTGCGCTAAGTGGGTGCAAACCCTGGATTACCTACACGTTCCTTTTCGATGCCAAAACTGCCATCAAATGAGACATCTACGACTAAACTGTCCCCTTTGGCGGGGGTGTAGGTCCTCTACATCTTCTGTTGGTGACTCCCCAGGTATGGGGAACACTGCTAGTTAGATCACATATTTGCTGGAGGGACTACAGAGTGTGGGAGTTCTGGCACCGACTGATATGGGACACACATCTCCTTGGATTGATGTGGGACACACTACTCCAGGCCCTTTTAATACTGACCCTGCTTCCATATTTGTCGATTTCACGCTTTTTGATCTGGAGGTGATTGATGACATTACTAGAACGACCGCTGCAGGGCTTATTTCGTCGCTGTGCCCGGGGGAAGATGGTTTTGTTGCCCCATCTGACCTGGTTGACACCTTTGAGGGGCTCTCTGTTGGGTTTCTGGGGTCATCGGGTTTGGGTGATACTGCGGTCTCTAGGGAATCTTGCTTGCTGAGGTCTGTGGGTGTACCACCGGAGGTACTTGCTTTGGATTCTATCCTGGATTTACCACCATTGAGCATTGTTGCAGATGGGATATGCCAGTCTGGGGTCAGGTCACCCTCCAGTCCTCTATCAAACCCTTCTTTCAGTGACTCGACCTTACTACCAACATTACCCATCTTCATCGACCGCACTGCGGTCTCACCATCCACCCTACCCCTTGCATCTATTCGCCATGAGAACGTCACTATCCGTAGGGGTAGAAGACCCAAAGTTCAAGGTGGTAGCAGGGGTTTGACTTCTGTGGATTTGGACAACCACATCCCACTCTCGGTGCAGATTAAAAAGGTGACCTGGGGGGGGGGGGCAAACCCTGTCCAGTGTGCATCTAGGACTCTTAGAGCAGAGACATCCCCTTCACACTCGCCTTAATGCAGGTTTTTTCTTTCAATATAAGGGGTTTTCGAGGGTGAGCCAAATTGCTAGCCCTCAAGAAAGTGTTTGACGATTTGCAACAGGATATTATTTTCATTCAAGAAACTATGTGTACTCGTACACAAGCACTGTTGTCTTTCTCCGCCATTCGGCCGGGCTGGCAGTACTATGCTAGTGATGCTTCTGGGTTGTCAGGGGGATTGCTATCTGCCTGGAACCCTACGCTTGCTAGGTGCAAATCTTTCTTGTCGGTTGGCAGCATTTTACTTAAGGCTCAGATTAAGGGGACACTTGCTACTTGGAACTTCCTAAATATTTATGCACCTTACACAAATAGGATTTGCTTCTGGAACAATGTGGTTGCGATTGGACTACTTAGCTTGCCGTATCTTTTCATTGCAGATGACTTGAATTTTACCACCTCCTGGGCTGAGGTTTGAGGACCTTCAGCTCGTGTTGACCCACTATCCGATTTTTTTGTTTAGTTTATTTCGACCTCTAAATTGGTGGATATCTTGCCCCACAAGTTAGGACCTACAAGGAGCTATGGTCGCGCTGGGCATGCGGGTATATGCAAAATATTGGACAGATTCTTGGTTACAGAACTACTCCTCCCTTTACTCCCACAACATCGGATTTGGTATAGACCCACTGATATATCTAACCATTTCTCGATTTGTTTTTAGTGGCGAGAGGCTAGTAGAAGACCACCCACACCCTTCAGGTTCAACCACACTTGGATATAGGATATGGATTTTGAGGCTTTTGTTCGTGCACTTTGGAAAAAACTGGTGGTACCCATGGCGAGGGAAAGATGGATTTATTGGCTGGAAAGCTTTGGCAACTACAAGCTGAGGTCAAGGTTTGGGAACGTCATCAAAAGGCTATTAGGGCGACTGAGTCGATGGGTATTGAAACCATGATTCACGACCTTTTTTATCTACACCCATGGGGTACTCACGGTGGATGAATTGGCCCAACTATCTACACTTAAAGCTCGTAAAGATGAATTGTTGGCATTTCAGGTGGCGACAATAAGGTTGAAGAGCCGAGCGATTTGGATTACGAAATGCGATGCCAATACAAAATTCTTCCAGAATTTTGCAAATGGGTGGCGTAATATGAATACCATCTAGGAGTTGGAGGATGGGGAAGGCAATATTTGTGCGGATGACCCTTCGTTGAAAGTGGCTGTTGTAGACTATTTCTCTAAGGTCTTTCGAGAGGATTCGTCGATCTGTATATTGGATCAGCTGAAGGTTATTGAACATTTGCCTACCTTTTTTTATGCTACTCAGGCCGAGGATGTTGGAAAGGAGGTTACCCTGGAAGAGGTGGAGGTGGTTTTGAAGGGCTTCGTGCGGGATAAGAGCCTTGGGCCCGATGGTTGGCCATTTGAGTTCTACCTTTTATTTTTTGATGAGGTTGGGGAAGACATGAGAGCGGCGGTGGAGCAGTCTCGTCAGGAGGGTTTTGTTTCACGAGCTCTCAATGCTACGCATATAACACTTATCCCCAAATGTGATAGGCCCAAGACTTTTGCAGACTATCGCCCGATTTCACTTTGCAACCTAGCTTATAAGGTTACCATGAAGATACTGTTAAACAGGATGAAACCCATCCTTGAGAGGGTGGTCTTGCTGGAACAATTCGGCTTCCTAAAATATCGACAGATTCATGAAGCTGTGGGGATCCCGCAGGTAGCCCTACACTCCATCTGAACCGGTAATCTCGATGCTATGGTACTCAAGCTCGATCTGGTTAAGGCATTTTATAGGGTGAATTGGGCACTGCTCTGAATAATTCTTCTACAGGCTGGTCTTACACTGGATACAGTCAATTGGATCATGGGGTGTGTGGAGACTGCAAGCTTCGTGGTCTTGATAAATTGTACACCTACTACGACATTTGGTGTTGGTCAGGGCCTTAGGCAGGGTTACCTTCTCTCACCACTACTCTTTCTTCTGGTAGTGGAGGGCTTGAGTAGACCTATCTCGATTGCACGTACTTGTGGAAGGATTTCAGGAGTCTCGATCTCTGTATTGGTTACACTAACGCATCTATTGTTCGTTGACGATGTGGTTCTCTTTGGGAAGGGCACATTGGAGGAATGGCAGGGTTATAGAACTATCATCGACACCTTCTCAGCAGCTTCTGGTATGCTGGTAAGTCTAGAAAAATCCTCTTTTTTAAAACATTGTGTGACTGATGAGCTTGCTGTTAGTATCACTGCGATTTTCCCTTTCTCTATGGTGCCTTTGGGGCATGGGTTTAAATATCCGGGCTTACGGATTAAGCCACTGAAATATTGTACTGCAGATTGGAATTGGCTTATCCAAAAATTTGCGATGAGGGTCAGTAACTGGTATCAGTTCAAAACAGAGTTCAAGAGAAAAATCATTATGTTTTTATTACAGTGAATAGTACAGGTACATATACATCAATGGATCAATTTCCAAATCCTACAATCGAGCTGCCGATCCTACAGTCATGCTGCAGATCCTAAAAAAACGATAGGAAACAACCATCTACATGATAGGAAAGAATCACGGAGAGAATAGGAAAGAATGGGTAAGAATAGGAGAGAATCAGTCCATATCGCAACACTCCCCCTCAAGTTGGTGCATAGATGTCACACATGCCCAACTTGCCCAAAAACTTTGAGAACACTAGACTTGAAACTGCTTTGGTGAGAATATCGGCCAACTGATCCTCTGATCGAATCTTAGGCAACTCCACGATCTCCTAATCTAACTTCTCCTTAATGAAGAATCTATCTACCTCCACATGTTTTGTTCAATCATGTTGAACCGGATTATGAGCAATATCACATGCTGCAATATTATCACAATACAATCGAATTGGCTGCCTAGATGGATAGCCCAAATCTTTGAGGAGAAGTCTTAGCCACAATGCTTCACATACTCCAAGTGCCATACCTCTAAATTCAGCCTCCGCACTTGATCAGGCAACAACATTATGTTTTTTGCTTCTCCACATAACAAGGGTACCTCCTACAAAGGTGAAATAACCTGAAGTAGAATGCCTATCATCGATTGCTCCGGCCCAGTCAGCATCAGCATATGCATCCACGCTTTGACAATCTTCATTTTTAGTGAATAAAATTCCTTTTCCAGGAGCAGATTTCAGATATCTCAGGATGCGCATAACTGCATTCATGTGTTGCTCACCAGGATTATGCATAAATTGGCTAACAATACTCAAGGCATAGGCAAGGTCCGGCCTTATGTGTGCTAAGTACATCAATCTTCCTATGAGTCTCTGGTATCTCCCCTTATCAACTGGTACCTGATCAGACCCAACACATAACTTCAATCCTTCTTCCACTATTGTATCAGCGGGTTGACATGCTAACATACCAGTTTCTTGTAACAAGCCTAAGGCATATTTCCTTTGAGATAGAAAAATCCCTTTATCAGATCGAGACACTTCGATCCCAAGGAAATATTTCAAGGGGTCGAGATCTTTCATTTCAAATTCTCTGGACAAGTAATCCTGTAGGGCCTCCCTTTCTTTAGGATCATTTCCTGTAACCACCATGTCATCCACATATACAATAAGTGTAGTTATCTTACCCTGTTGTTTCTTCAAGAATAAAGTGTGGTCTGAGTTGGTCTGACAGTAACCAAAGGCTTTCATAGATTTTGTGAACCTTCCAAACCATGCTCTCGGAGACTATTTCAACCCATACAGTGACTTCTTTAATCTGCACACCTTTCGACTATGCGTTTCTGGTATCATGCATCCTGGTGGGAGTTCCATGTAAACTTCTTCGGACAACTCGCCATGTAGAAAGGCGTTCTTCACATCAAACTGTTGTAATGGCCAACCCAAGTTCGCAGCAAGAGACAACAAAATTCGTACTGTATTGATTTTAGCTACAGGTGCAAATGTCTCTGTATAATCGATCCCATAGGTTTGGGTGTATCCTTTTGCCACCAGTCTCGCCTTAAAGCGTTCAATTGCACCATATGCTTTGTACTTCACAGTGTAAACCCACCGACATCCAACTGGTTTCTTTCCTGGTGAACAGTCAACAAGTTCCCAGGTTTTATTCTCCTGCAAGGATTTCAACTCCTCATTCATAGCGGCTTTTCACCTTGGGTCAACTAAGGCTTCCTGCACATTGTTAGGAATATATACAGTAGATAACTGATTTACAAATGACTGATTTGATTCCGACAAACGATGGTTAGACACATAATGACTCATGCGTATTTAGCATTACTGGAAAGGTCAGGTTCATATGTGCGTTTAGGAATACCTCTGGTGTGACGTTGTCGTAGTTATCTTCTAAATGGTTTAGGAGCATCCTTAGCAAGCGATTGGTTTGGTGTATCAGCTTCCTGTGGTGTGAGAGACTCGGATAGAGGTGGGGCCACAACTTTAGTTTCTGGGTGTTCATCACTACTTGGATCCAAAGTCAAACCACCCACATCCAATTCGCCCACTTCTTGATTCAGCACATCAAATAGTTCCCCTACTTCCGGGAGGTGAACAACTACATCTTCAGAGATGTGATCATCATAGTCTAGAGTTTGAATTTCCTTTTGGTACTCCCCCTGAAGTTCAGGCTCAAAGGAAAAATACATCGAGTCTTCATGAAAAGTTACATCTAATGTAATAAACATTCGTTGGGTTGGAGGATGATAGCATCGGTACCACTTTTGATAAGCAGCAGATCCGAGAAAGACACATCGTAGCGCTCGAGGAGACAACTTGTTGCGCTGATGCTTATGGAGGTGTACAAAAGCTACACAACCAAAGATGTGAGGAGATAAATTTGGGACGGCTGGAGCAACAATCGCTTCAGCGAGAGCCTGAGATGGTGTCTGGAAATTAATAGTGTTGGAGGGTACCCAGTTGATCAAATATGCTGCAGAGGTAAGTGCTTCTCCCCAATAGGATAACGACATATGGGCTTCTATCAATGAAGCACGGAAAACCTCCAACAAGTGGCGGTTTTTTCTCTCAACCACCCCATTCTACTGAGGTGTATTGGGACAAGTAGTTTGATGAATAGTTCTGTGTGCTTCCATATACTGCTAAAGTTCATAACTCAAATATTCTCCTCCATTGTCACTGCGGAGAACCTGAACCTGTGCATTGTACTGAGTACGAACCATTTTATAAAAATTTTGAAATAACAAATTCACTTCACTTTTAGACTTCATCAAGCACACCCAAGTCATCCTAGTACAGTCGTAAATAAAAGTAACAAACCAACGTGATCCACCAAAGGTAGTAACTTTGGACGGACCCCAAACATCAGAATGTATGAACATAAAAGGAACTAGACTTTTATTCAAACTTAATGGAAACGAAGCACGATGTCTTTTTGCAAGTTCACAAACATCATAGCGGAAACTAGAAACATCAAATTTTACAAATAAACTAGGAAATAATTTCTTCAGGTAACCAAAGGAGGCATGCCCCAAACGTCGATGCCATAGCCAGATTTCAGATTTCTTCTTCTCCCCCTCAAACCCATCCATCGTTAAAGCTTGACGTAACTTGTCCGAACTCTTTGACACTAAGTCCAAGTAATACAACTTTCCTCGCCTAACACCACAACCAATCATTTGCCTCGTTCGTATGTCCTTAAACACACAAAAATCAGGCCAAAAAATTACAATACAAAGTAAGGTAGTGGTGATTTGGGAAACTGACAACAGATTATAATCCAAAGACGAAACAACTAAAACATAATCTAGATTTAAAGTATTAGCGAGCAGTAAAGACCCTTCTCCAATAATTGGGGCCGAAGAGCCATTGGCAGTGGAAACAATTTTTTGTGCGGATGGTTTAAGAGGTGAGACTTGTTTAGAATCAAACGTCATATGATCCGTAGCACCGGAATCAATTATCCATGCACTATTAGAAACAAGTGTAGAAATATTTAAAACCTTACCACCATTACCTACCGTTGCTGCTAATGCCGAGATCTGACCAGCAATACCATCCTCGGTTTTTGTTTCGACAACTGCAGCACTGGAGGTCCTCTTGGAATTCTTCTTCCATGAATCGCGGCTATGATCCCACCCTTCTGGATACCCCACAAGTTCAAAGCAATGGCTCTTGGTATGACTAGTTTGATTGCAATGAGTGCATTTGTAGGTGGATTTATCGGCACCATTAGTGTTCTTAGGCTGGCTTTGGGAAGATCGGTTCTGATTAGATTGATTTCAAGTCACCATGGCTGAAGCTTCAGATTTTTCTAGTTCTCCATTCATCATTGCGAGTCGAACAGATTCACGATGGACCAAAGCATAACATGCTTCCAATTCGGGGATAGGATCCTTTCTCAAAATTTCACCACGGATTTGTTCAAATTCACCATCTAATCCAGCAAGAAAAATATGCACCCTTTGTCGCTGAACTGATTTTCGATAAGATTCAACATCATTCTCACTTTCCATAATCACCTTATCACTATGATCCAACTCACAAAAGATCTCGGTTAATTCTCCATAATACACCGAGAGTGTTCTGCCATTCTGTTTCGCAGAGAAGGCCCTCTGATTCAAGACAAACACATGCAATTCATCTGCTCCATCATAAAAAGATTTTGAAAGAGCTTTCCAAATATCTTGAGCGGTGGGCAAGCAAATATATCGCTTCATGATTTCTGGGGACATAAACATCAGCAGCCATCTCTTGACCTTTTGATTGTCTACATACCACTTCTCATATCCATCATCCTTCTCGGTAGGTGACTGTGAATTACCACGAATGAAAGAGAGTTTCTCCCCCTCAGCAATATGCATCTCCATGATTTGAGACCACAAATCATAGTTTGTTTCATTGAGTACAATCCCTGCATTGAACGACGAACCTTCAGATTGAATAATAATGGGAGCAGATTTGGTCCTAGATGTTTTAGAATTTGAGTCGGCCATGGTTCAATGGAGAGTACTAACGATTTAAGCTTCTCGGCTCTGATACCAAGTTCAAAACAGAGTTCAAGAGAAAAATAATTATGTTTTTATTATAGTGAATTGTACAGGTACATATACATCAATGGATCAATTTCTATATCCTACAATCGAGATGTCGATCCCCTAGTCATGCTGCAGATCCTAAAAAAGGATAGGAAACAACCATCTACAGGATAGGAAAGAATCATAGAGAGAATAGGAAAGAATGGGTAAGAATAGGAAAGAATCAGTCCATATCGCAACAATATCATCATCTGGAGATTGGTTATCTTAAAGTCGATACTTTGCAGCCTCTCGGTTTACTAGTTTTCACTATTTAAGATCACTGCCTCGATCATTAGGGCCTTGAACCAAGTCATGTGCAATTTCCTCTGGGGGGATGAGATGCTGGTGCTATGACCCACCTGGTTTCCTGGGATACTATCACAAAGCCCTACGGCTTTGGTGGTTGGAACATTAAGAGGCTAGATTGGTTCAACTGTGCACTGCGGATGAAGAGTCTTTGGCTGGCGCTAAAGGGTGATGGTACGTGGAATAAAATCCTTGCAACTAAGTATATGAAGAAGTGCACCATTATTGAGTGGGTCAGGAAGGACTTTCGCTCGGTTACCACGACATCGGCCATCTAGAACGGTTTTGTTCATGCCTTTGGTTGGATCAGCAAAGGTCTGGCCTGGCTGGTGGGAAATGGTAGGTCGTTACGAGCCGGGGTCGACCCAATTGTCAGCCTGGATAATGCCTCAGTGCTATCGAAGCCTTTCGTCGAATAGCTTCGGGACTTTGGGTTGGTGACTCTTGACCAGTTCAGAGGGACTGAAAACTACTTCTGTGTAGGCAGAAAGTGGCTCTTAGCGGTGGATCTGGATGTTGGGGGTTCATAGGCTATTGAATGGACACAATTCGTCACGCTCCTCGACTCGGCTGGGGTATTTTTGGGATCAAATGCTGACAATTTGGTGTGGAATTGCAATGGCAATTCGGGTGGTGTTTCGACAAAGTTGTCCTATCAGTCCATCGTCGATTTTCGCTTGCAAAAGTCGGATTGATGGTGTTATAATGAACTTTGGGCATGGAATATCCCTTTGAAGGTCAAATGGTTTACCTGGCTATGTATCTGCCGCAAGATTAATACATGGGACATGCTGCTTGTCAAGGGTTGGGAGGGCCGAATACATGTATGCTACGGAGTCTGCAGAGAAGGGTCGGAATCAGTGGACCACCTTTTTTTTTGTATCTGCCCATTTGGGAGGGAGGTTTTCAAGATTATTACTGCACATTTCAACCTTATCCACACTTGGAAGGATATTACTTTGATGACTTGTCTGGACTCCTGGCTGAAGGAGAACCATAAACCTTCCATGTGGCTCATTTGGAGAGCTAGGAACGAGGCGATCTTTAGGGAGAAAAAGCCTCAGTTTCAGTCTGTCATATTGGGTGTCCTTAGATTGTTGAACGATTTTCCTGAACCTGTTAAGGAGCAGAGGACATGCAATATTGGTTTGGCACCGGTGGTATCTGCGGCGATGGGGTTCTTCGATGGGGCTGCCCAATGTGGTGTGGCTGGTGCGGGCATGGTTCTATACATCGGTGCAAATCATTACTTCATCATGAGAATTGGTTGTGGTAGAGGCATAATCATGATGGCAGGGCTGCTAGCGCTCTTGGGGCTTCTTTCAGTTGCATCATCGATGGGACTACCTCGCATGGTAGTTTTGGGAGACTCCATGTCAATTATTAACTGGATAAATCAGAGCGCTGATCTACAGGTTTTGGACCTTCACCACTGGTGCAGCCGCACTATGGATCTAAGAGTACGTTCATAGAGCTCGGATGTTAGCATATATACCGCGAACACAACATGCTTGCGGATGGGTAATCCAAATATGCACTTCACTTCACCTCATGGCTGGTCAGCTCAATCTCGAAGAATATATGGAAGGGCACCTGTTGCAGACTTCTACACACTATATTTTCGAGCTTTAATGCCCTGCAGTTGCTTTGAGAGATAGGATATATTCCCCTTTTTTGGTAATTGGTGGATAGGCTGGTTTGGAGTCCTCGCCCTTACCTCTTGGTTGTTGCTTTTCATTACACAGTTATCTTTGTTGTTTCTTGGATGGACTGACGTGTGGGTTGTTTTTGTTGTTACCGGTTAGTGAGCATTTACGTGCTTTAAACTGCTTCTTTTAATAAAAAAAGAAATGATCTTTAAAAAAAACTTTGAAGATACCAAAGCCCTTGCCTTTTGAATGTCCTTTCAGGGTAATATTAAAATATTCATCAAAAAGTCGATCTCATTTAACCTTTTCCTCAATCTAATGTATATTATCACGTCACTTACCAAAGTCATATATATCCCTATGTTACAAGCTCACAATCGGTACACTGGTTCGCAGGTTTGAACTGCCGATGTGACCAGCATGATTACATATAAATGAGCATAGATATCTTTGTATATTATCTTCTATTAGGGTACGATTGATTATGAGAACCTAAAGCGTATTTACATATATTAAAGAATGACTGGGATATCTATAAAGTAATTACATAAACACAAGTAAGATTTCTAGAAGCTCCTCATTTTGTTGTACACTCGGATTATGTCATTCGGTCTCAAAAACGATTTCATATTCTTAGAGTTTTTAACTAGTTCGGATCCCCATAAAGGTCCCGAACACTATGATCAAACTGAGCGTTTTTATATGAAGCTTTCAGTTTCTTCAAAGCAATAAAAATTTTTGCTGATCTTTTTTCATTGATTGTTTTTTTAAACTTTTTATGTTTATATTTGACGAAGAAATATATGATTTTATCCATTAGGCCCATTCATGAATATTGATACACAGAAGTTCAAATTTGATTATTTGTTCTCACTTCACTTTCTTCTAATTAAATCAACATAGATCCATCTTAAACCCAGATCTATTAAGCATCGACATGTGAAGAAATTGGGTGCTTAATAGATCTAGGTTTACGATGGATCTATGTTGTTTTTTATATTTTTTTATGAGATCGCATGATTTTTTAATTACTTTTATTTTTTATTTTTTATTACTTATGAGCCGACATGGGAATGTTACGTTACGTAATGTGACAAGCGTGACAACATCTCCCCCATACTGGGTTGTAAGCACCTCGCTACTCTCCGTGCAATGAGTTATCTGTCATAAACTACAAGTTATCTACTCATCAACTAAGATTTATCCATACATCAACTACAAGTTATCCATGCATTAACTACTATATATATATATATATATATATATATATATATTTTGAATTTGAAACGATTGTCATAGAATCAATCTGGATCGTACACTTGTCTCATACTCATGGAATCTAGAAAAATCATATGTGTTTGTCCACCCCAAAATCTCAAATAAAAACACCTATCGGTGTAATTATGACTTGTATATAAGAGAGAGGAGCTATTAGTTGTGCATTATTTTAAATCTATTTTGTGTAACTCAATTCTTCATGTTTTCAAGGTTTTTTTTTCTCCAAATTTTTATCACAAATACTTTGGCATGTTTTTTATCTAATTATATTGGTCTTGAGGTGCGATGAATCCAAAATGATGCCACAATGATGCCACATCAACCACAAAGTTTTGTGGTCCTACTTGACACCTTTTGTAAAGCTTCAGGGATGAGAATTAACTCTGATAAGTCATGTATGCTCTATCACAATTTTGATGATGCCCGTCTCAGTGATTTTAGGGCTGCTCTGCCCTTTAAGATGCTTCCTCTTCAGTCAGGTATTACATACTTGGGATTTCAATTGAAGCCCCTGAATTATAGAGTTGCTGACTGGTATTGGTTACTACAAAAATTCGAAAAGAGGATTAATCATTGGGCATACAAATACTTATCACTCGGTGGGAGACTTGTACTTGTCAATGCTGTTCTCTCTAGCATACCTGTATATTGGATGGGATTAGCTCCCCTTCCTTGCTCCATTCTCCAGAAGCTCAGAAGATCTATGTTCAACTTTCTTTGGGGTTCTACTGATTCATCTTTCAAGTACCATCTATCTAATTGGAATGATCTATCAAGGCCAAAATCTTCTGGTGGCTGGGGTATAAAAAATCTCAGCTGTTTCAATCAAGCTCTGCGGTTGAATGTGTTTTGGAACGCACTACACTCCAAAGGTCTCTGGTTCCAGGTTCTACAAGCTAAATATTTAAAGGGTGGGACGGTGGTGGATTGGCTACGGTCAAAATCTTTTTGCACTCGTAATGTTTCATTGTTCTGGCGGGGTTTTCTTCAGGTTCTTCCTTGGATGGGCTTGCACTTGACATGGCAGGTTGGAAATGGTGAGTGTATACTTTTGGGGATTGACCCGATTGTGGGCTCGGCAGCTCCATTATCTTTCCCAGAAGAACTTAGGACGTACCTGGAAGATTTAAATATTAGCACACTGGCTCAAGCTCATAATCCCTGTTCTAATGATCAGCATTACTGGTATACGACAACAAAACTAGACCTTGGTGGCTCCTTTGCATCGATCTGGAATGATTTTATTTTTGAGCTATCTGCTGCAAGTATACGATTATCAGACTGCTCTGATAAACTTGTGTGGACATATAATAAAAACAAGGACTCCATTTCAGCCAGGGAGGCTTATGACTGTATTTTCTATTCATCATCACGACTGGACTCTATGGATGTTTGTCCTCCTGTTTGGCACAAGTCACTTCCGCTCAAGATTTCCTGCTTTATTTGGCTTGTCCTTCATAATCGAATCCTCACTTGGGATAATTTACAGAGAAGAGGGTTCACGGGCCCTGGTATTTGTCCTCTCTGCTGGTCTAATGAGGAATCGGTTGAGCGCTTGTTTTCTTTCTGCTGGGTATGGAAATCTGTTGCAGATTTTTTTGTTGACTATTTCCACCTTAATGTTAGTATATCAGGCATTTCTGTTGCTGATATTGTTTATGGATGGGTGGACAAAATACCAAAGAGCACGTCTACCTTCATGCTGCTTTTCTATATGCTGTGGATGGTTTGGAAAGCTCGTAACTTGGCGGTGTTTGAAGGAAAATTTAGGAACATTCAAAGCATTATCCAGCAGATTTTACTGTCAGTACATTCACCAGCTCACGGGGCTGTCATCAAGAAATGTCGAAGCAGGAATATTGGGTCTACTCCAGTCAAGACCTTCCCATGTGGTTTTTTTGACGGTGCATCCAACAACAGGATTGCTGGTGCTGGTCTGTGCATATTTCTTAATGACTCCCACTACCTGGAATTTTCGTTGGGGGTAGGACATGGCACTAATACCAAGGCAGAGTTGCTCAGTCTCTGGGCACTCTTGCACATATCTCATATGATGGGGATCCCTCTTGCTCAGGTTTTTGGCGATTCTCAGGTAATCATCAACTGGGCAAAGGGATCGACTGCTCTCTCCCCACCTGAACTTGTTCATTGGTGTCGGGAGACTAAAAATCTAGCCTCTAGCTTCCAGGACCTATCATTCTCTCACATATATCGAGAGCACAACAAGACTGCTGACCGTCTTTCTAAAAAGGCACTTTGTCTTTCCCAAGGATATGGCTGCTTTATGGAATTTGATGAGAATATCCTGGTTTTTAAAGATCATATTCAGCTCTTTTGAGCATGTTTTTTGAGGTCTTCCTCTCTTTGTGGATCCCCTGGCCACTTGCATGTGTTTTTTCAGGTTTGTTTGGGTTATTTACCCTAGACATGCAGCTATCTTTCTATAGAAAGTGCTCCTCTTTAGAATGCTGAACTGAGTTTATTGGCTCTCGATCGATGTGATTGAACAGACAGTCCTCATCACATGATGAGATAGTTTACTGATGGGATTTTTTGGTATTATGTGCCTTTCCCCCTGATGGGAATCTCTGGGTGGACAGTCATGATTAAGTGTGTATTAATGTCTTTTGATTCAATTTGAATAACAAGGACAGGTTTTTTCTTCTTGAAAAAAAAAAGTTCTAGGTTATATACTCTTATTGTATTTTAGCTTGGAACCAATGGATGAACATTGTGTGACTTAAAGTAGATGTGAGTTAAAATGAAATTTCAAATATTCATTTTAATTTAAAATATAGAAGAATTTTTTTTAATAAATAATTTTGAATATATGAAAATATTTACAATGACTTATACATAAAATACTTTTATGAACCACTTAAATTGCAGCTAAATTTTCCAAGATTGAAGTAACCCAACACTACTCCTATGCCTACTAATGATTCATGTTCACATAGTACCATAAAGTTTATAATAAGTAAAAAACATAGAATATATATGGTTTACTATTTCATTTATTAACAAGTATATATATATATATATATATATATATATATATATATATATATTTGTTTGTTAAAGTTTTTGTAAATAAGTTTATTTATTTTTTTAGACTTTGTTATTCTATCAATATTTTAAATTCATAATATTTGAATAAATGATTTTTTAAAGAAAAACATAATGTTTTATTATTATTATAAAAGATATAGAAATGTATATAACTAGTTACACATAAACATAGTATTGCATTTATCAATATGATTTCTTATATTTTGATATTTTATATTGTTTCTTTCTTTCACAAAATGCATAAGGTATAAGGTTCATCTTGTCACATTCGTGCCTGTAAATAGTTTATTTTATTTCTTCTATCTTTGTCAAGCGTGTATTACATGATTGTTCCTTGTATGCTGCATCGCTTTGACTTTGGCGAGTGGGTTAAGTTGCACAATAATTTACGTGGACTTAGCTCATCGTGTGTGGCTATAAATCATGGGCATTCATTTTTGTCTTTTCCCGCCTAGTCGCACGGTAGGTTTGGTCTATTTTTAGTAGGGTGTTTATATTTTTTAGGACCAAATATGGCATACAACATCAATGTAGAATTTCAAATCATTTTGATGAGTTTGGTTTCTTAGGTTCCAAATCCATTTTCCTTATGACGTGGCTAGTTCAAACCTAGTAGCCTTATGTACCACATGTTGGGTAGTGTTATTCCTCGTGGCCCTATGTACCAGATAAACACTCCTTACGACAAGCCATGGTCTAAACCCGCTGCGGTGGCCCAGGTTGTGCGTAGGAGGTTGTTGCTCTGGACTGGGACATCATTCTAGCGTAATTCAGAGCTTGGTTTTGGTAAGCAACATTATCAGTGTTGCTTGGTTGTGATGGAACTGCAGGTGGTGTCAATCAGTGCTGTTGGAAATCTGTCCAACTTGCAATATTTTTTGGATGTCAATGGTGAGTGTAGTCAGACTTGATAAGATCGACATCTTCTCTGAAATGGAGATTTCAGCTATTCTCTCCATCCTCCGTTAATCCTTTTCTCAATGTTATAGTTCCAATTGAGCTTGTGACGAATATCAATCCCAACATACTTGTAAGAAGTCACTTCCTCTAGATTTCTATTATATCAAAACCCCATTTCATGATTTTTGCATTAAGACCTTCAAAGGCTGCAACCACAAAACACGTACCATTTTCGAGGTTTTCTCACTTAGACAATTATAAACATATTATAAAATTACTAATTTAATTTTCGAAAAATAATACCGCACTAGTGCTATGGGTTCTCTACATGGATGTCGTTGTATCAAAGGAATGGGTGTTATGTTGGGGACTTGTAATCCAAGAGAGAGCTCCATTACTGGTCCATAACACATTCATTATCAAGACAAGTCAACTTAAGGAAGATTGTGAATTAAGTAAAATCATTTTTTCCAGCCTTCTTATTAAAATAAAAGGGGAGTAGGAGTATCACTGGGTTGCCATCTTCAACCTTGTAGTAAAGGTTGGAATCTGCTTTACTCTTGGTAAAGCCCAAACTGGATAGAAAGCCATCAATTCTACTGTACCATGTCTTGGGCCCTCCTTGATAAAATTGGAATGTAGGGGCCATGTGGAGATGTTTCCCTGTCCAAGTCATCCATCTGAATTAACAATTCTCCCTCCTTAGTCAAAGAGTTGCTACTTTTATCCCTTACAATGTTTATGATTTTCCCTACTTTTGAGACTAAGTCTCCAAAATAAAACTGCACCCTAAGTTTGTCAAAACTTTCCTACTTTTGTTCTAACATGGTGTTGTTGTTTTTTTACCATGGGAACAACAACCTCCTAAGGGTATATCTAACAGCCTGCAAGCCAGATATGCCAGAAACTTGTGACTTGGCAAGGGCCGAGACGTCCCGGTGGGGTCGTCTATCCTTCTAGCCTTGCCACAGCAGGTCATATTGCCGGTAACTACCAAAATACCAAAATTTGAAATGAAAGGTTTTTTATATTTTAAGCTAGATTTTGATGGTTTCTCTAAAATCTTAGCTGTATTTAATCGGTAAATTGGCTCATGACGGGTATTTACCCGTCAAATTCCATCCTTGGTTCCATCTTATGCATCAACACCGCCTTAAGAGATAGTCATAATTGGAGTAAATATGAATAATCAAGACAAACAGAAAATTTGACCACTTTAAGAGATGGGTTAAACTCTTGTGAGCAAAAACAAAATAAAAATGGCAAAAACTGGGAGAGAATTCTCAAGGATTCGAGATTTATGATCGTTTCCTATGGTCAATAGGGAGTTGTAAGAGTAACCATTATTTATACTTTAGTTGTAAGAGTAACCATTATTAATACTTTCTAAGGGAAAGATTGCATTCATCCATTAATTTGAAGTCTTAATGATTTGTACATTGATCTAGAATATCTAAGTGCAATTATCAATAACTAGCAATTTCAATACTAGGAAAGCATGGGTTAGGGAACATTTTATTGGAGATTTTTAGTGTTACAAGACTATGAAAATATATCAAGAAAACTTTCACTAAAGAGTGTGTATTTTTTTAGCAAATGTTACTTATAGCCAAAAAAAAAAAAAATTTGGTAAAGGTTTTTGTAGAGTTTTTTTTTCTCTTTTGAATCGGTGACCTTATGTTTATAACAAGTTCATTATGGATACTAATGAATCACGTTGTATAGACATAAGCACATTGGTGCATTATAAACGTGTACAAACTTACGCATAATAGTTACTATTTCCTTAGTGCATTATAGAGATTGTACTGGTGTGTACCAGCATAAATCCATCTTAAAGTTGGATCTATAAAGCAATGAGGTGGATCCAATTTCTTGAGGTGTACATTTTTTTAATCTTAAAGTTTTTTACACATTAAATTTATACAACACCTCAATAATTTACGTAACACCTCAAGATCCTCTCGGTGCTTGATATATTTAGGTTTAAAATGAATCAATATAAATTTTTTGTTGTTGTTTAAGCGAACATCATTTGCATTTTTAGGGTGACTGCAAACTAATGAGGGTCATTTTTGGTATGTTAAATGCAATAGAAAACCGAAAAATCAAGTATCCCTCAACTTAATTGGATTTTGAGATACTTACACAAAATATACTCCTTTGAGTAAAAAGGATGAAATGTAGGAAATTGAATCACGTTCCGAATATATAAGTTTTATGTATTGAAATTTTTTATAACTATGTCAAATTTCATTTTTTCTAACAATCACTTTTTTATTTTTTTTCTAACAATCATCACCTAAGGCTCCTCCATAGAACTATGACTATAATCAGTCATATGAATATGATTTATAATGGTATTGGAGGACAAATGTATCCCTCCCAACTCCATACAAAATTATCTTCCAACTGGAAGCCAGGGAATATATAACACGCAAAATTCTTTCCTTCTTTTGTCCCCAATATCATGCTAGATTTGGCCACAAGATTCTTCATCAAGTCTATGGATGCATGTGGTATGGGAGTACCAAATTTCTGCCATGAATATCCCTGCTTTTGCTCACATATCAAGGCAACAAATTCAATATAGAGACAAGGAATATTTCCATTCCCAGACTCCTCCAACTTTACTCTAATCACCCATAGGGGGAACTCATAATATTCCTTAAGTAAAATGAATGTATTGAAATACTCCCCACATGTTAAGATTTTAGAAGTTGTTATACCAAAACAAAAGGATCTTTGAAAGAATAACAAGCACAACAGAACAAAAGAGAACACAAATTTATCATGGGAAACCCTTGTAGGGAAAAACCCAGCAAAACTTTCTCTATATAGACTTCACCCAAGAACAGTGTAAGACCCAATAACAAGACTAGATTGCTTCCTCTCCTTCAGATGGACTGTCTCTTCTCTCTCTAGCGCATCTGCTTGAGTGTTCTACTTTGTCCAAATGAGGGAGGCACCTCTCATATTTATACAGATCACCTGAGAGGCCTAATAACCCAACCGGGCCGACTTCTTCTTGTTGCCAGGGTTGACTTTCCTTGGAAGACTAAAAAATACATTTTAATAATACTTTAGTGGGTACTACTGACTCGAATTACAACAGAGGCTTTACCTCAAGACTTTACATGACCAATTACATCAATGACATCCCTAACCAGAGGAACAACATCTCCAAAAGGGGTAATAACAATAATAATACAAAATAGAATATCTTATGCAATTACATTTCTTTAACACTCCCTCTTAACGGGGAAGGTATTCCATGATACAACAACACTTCTGTATAATTGACTGGTGAATCTATATGTCATAGAAAGTTTTCATAATTACATCAACATCATCATCGTCCCTGGAACATCATCATCACATAAATATCTATCATCTGGTATCATCTCGAGCATCATCATCTCTCGAGCATCATCATCTCTGGCATCATCTCTAGCATCATCATCTCTTGAGCATCATCTTTGGCATCATCTTGAGTATCATCATCTCTGGCATCATCTCAAGCATCATCATCTCTCGAGCATCACCTGCACTATCAGTATGTAAATACTGAGCTGAATCACCCACAACATAATTAAATGTTGGAATATCATCATCTGCAACTTAATGCAAGAACTTGTCCGCAAGTAAATGCAGGACTAATCATCGCGGACCATCCTCAGCCTATCAATGCTATGACCACTCTCAAGAGAGTGTTCTTGTCCATGGAACTGTCCTCGGAGAGGACCACTCAATCAATGCGGACCGTCCTTAGCCTATCAGTGCTAGGACCACTTTCAATAGAGTGTTCTTGTCCACAGAACTGTTCTCATAGAGGACCACTCAGTAAATGCAGACCGTCCTCAACCTATCAGTTCCAGGAACACTCTCAATAGATTTTTCTTGTCCATAGAACCGTCCTTAGAAAGGACTACTCAATCAACGTGGATTGTCCTTAGCCTATCAGTGCTAGGACCACTCTCAATAGAGTGTTATTGTCCACGGAACCATCCTCAGAGAGGACCACTCAATCAATGCAGACCGTCCTTAGCCTAATAGTGTTAGGACCACTCTTAATAGAGTGTTCTTGTCCACAGAACCATCCTACAAGTGAATGTAGGATCACTCTCCAGAAGAGAGTACTATCATCCTGGACCATCCTTAGCCTGTCAGTTCTAGGACCACTCTCAAGAGAGTGTTCTTGCCCAGGGAGCCATCCTCAAGGAGGATACTATCATTGTTAATGAAATTTCCATTGATGCTAACATGGGCTTGTAGTGGCCCCAAAGGATGTCATTGATGCTAACATGGGCTTGCAGTGGCCCCAAAGGATGTCATTGATGCCACCAAGTGCCACTTGAAGTGCCTTACAAAGTGGGTTTGAGCCTTGGACCCCTTACATAGTGGGTTTGTTCCTTGAAGCACCTTGTACCCAGTTGACAAGGTCCTTGTACCAAAAAAGATGGATCTTGGAGCCACCACCTTGTTGAAGATGTTGAATACCCTGCTGATGGTGTTGAAGACCCTGGAGATGGTCCTGTAGCCTTGATGGACGATGGAGAACCCCTAGATGGGTTGGAGAAGCATTAATGACCCATTTTGTGGTCATTCATGCTTTGATGGTATCATAGTACCCCATGAGAAGACCCAACTACCCCACAGATGATGTCATGATGGATCTTGACCCTTGAGGGTCTCCTAGTGTGGTTGAGGTGGTTGAAGAAGCCTATGAAGCCTCTTGCTTGTTGAAGAAGCCTTGATGAAGCACTTGGATCCACACTTGATGGTGTAATGACCTTGCAACCCTTATTGGGGTCATGGATCTCTTATATGATGATGATGACCTTGTATGGTCATTGATAGGCTTTGGAACCCTTGGTATGATGAAGAAGCCCATGGAACCCCTGATGAAGACCCTTATACCCTTGCAAAGGTCATGGAGCCCACTAATTGCACTTGACATGGTTAGATGGCATGATGATGTGGTATTTGGTGACTTAATGAAGTCATGGAACCTTGTGAAAACCTTGATGCCCATTGATTGCACTTGATGTGGTTAAGGCACCCACACACATATTGGCTTGATGATGGTCCATTTAGTGACAAGATTGAAACCCATGCTGACATCTTACACATGGCATGCCATTAAAATCCCTAGTGGATTGATGCAACCCTATGAAGATGTGGAGGACACACTCCCATGAATTTTAAATGATGTGGTTGACCTTGAAGGATGTTTTAAAAGAAAATAAATAAAAATACATAAGGTTGACCATTGAAGTGGTAAGAAAATAATAAAAATACATAAGGTTGAACATTGAAGTGGTAAGCAATTTGAAATCCTTGGTCATACATATGGCTTATGTGGTGGACACCCTATTATATGGAAAAGAAAATACATACAATTCTTTGGTAAGGTTTGACCATTGAAGTGGTAAGAAGTTTGTGTGACAATTAAAAATCAAATTACAAATTTTAATTACAAATTTTAATTAAAAATTCAAATTCTTACCACTCTTACCTGTGAAGACAAGCCGACCAACATGAAACATGTCCATTTTAATGTGTATATAAAGACATCCAAAAACAATCAATGATGTAAGTAGAGAAGTGAATTCGTGGAGATTGGTCTGAGGTTTTTTTGCAGCAGAGGAGCAGTTTGTTTTTACAGAGAAATGTTTGGGAATCTTCACTAAAATTGGCATAACTTTCTCATACAAAATCGGAATTACAAAGTCTTTGGCTCATTGGAAATATTGTCACGAGGGCTATGTGATGACATTATCTAGAGTTTCTTTTGGTTTGTCTACTATTTCTTCATATTGTGATCTTCAGAAAGGTATGGTTCATTCTTCTGGGTTTCTCTTGTGATGGCACATGTATCTCATGGATAGAGTTCATATTTGATCTTAGTATGTGAGCCAATATATTGGTATATATATTTGGAGTCATTATGGAGGCTATGAAGATGATGTTGCATACCTTTATTCTATGATATGATACACTTTATGATGATAATGTATGTGATAATGATGTACACTCTATGATGTTGATGCACTCATATACATTATGATGTACATGCATACCATAGTGTGATGATGCTCTCCTATGACTATGATGTATACTTGATGATGATGATGTATAACCTATGATGATGATGCATACCCTATGACGATGATGCATACCTATGATGATGATGCATGATGATGCATGCCTTATGTTCAGTGAAAGCAAAGCATAATTAGTTGTTCAGTAATTGTGTACGATGAGGTGTACAATGATGTACACGGGTAGTGTGTGGAAGTGAAATTACTTATCAGTATATTGTGATGAGTAGCAGTGATGAGCAACAATGATGAGCAAAAGTGATGAGCAACAGTGTTGATCAGCATTGATGAGCGGATTAACCAGAGATTGATGAACAATGTTGACTAATAGAGTGATGAGAAGAGATTGATGTGCAGAGAAGAGGTTGGTTGTGCAGCAGAGCCATATGATTTCCCGCAAGAAGATTCTTGCACTTGAGGATTGGACTCCTCAAACCCTTCTTAGTTGGAGCTAAGAAATCCAGGCTGAGTCATGTTATGAGAGTTGGTGCTCTTTTCATCAGTTGGTGCTGATTGCAATCGAGAAGATTGTTGTCTTCCATGTACAATAAATAAAGATCAAAATTCCATATATTATTGTGTCTCTTTTGATGTGATGTTGTGCTTATGACTCATGATGAATTTGATTATGCAATTGATGACATAATGATTGATATACTTTGATTGATTAAAAGAAGGTAAAAAAAAATTCTCTCACACTGATTCATCCCCCTCTCAATGTGGCCATTGTGTCTAAGGTCATCCACAAGTGAAAGTAAGATCTCATCAACATCTGTAGGCACAATGGCCTTGCACTGGCACATTACTGTTGTCCTGTCCTCAATAATAGTCTCATAATCACTCCCTCTTTCCAGGGAGGTCCTTTTGGACTACACCAAGTTTGTTTCGAAAATGTTCAAACTTTACGTGAGAAAGAGGCTTAGTCAACACATCAACAACTTGTTCCTTTGTAGGAACATACCGGAGCTTCAAATATCCTCTCTCCACCATGTCCCGGATGTAGTGATACTTTATCTCTATATGCTTTGACTTATCATGAAACATCGGGTTATATGTCAACTTAATGCAACTCTAGTTGTCACAATAGATCTCAATTGCATCCATCTCAGTATCAAACAATCCTGCCAATAGTTTGCGAAGCCACACTGCTTTGCTACAGGTTGAACATGCTGCAATGTATTCAACCTTGGTTATACTAAGGGAAACACTTGTTTGTTTTTTTCTAATCAATGAGATCACACCTGATCCCAAACTAAAACAACATCCTGAAGTGCTCTTTCTATCTTCACCACTTCATGCCCAATATGAATCAGTATAGCCACATAATTTGAACTCACGGTCGGCTGTATATATGAGTCCATAATATAATTTACCTTTTAGGTACCTAATCACATGTTTTGTTGCAACTAGATGAACATGTCTGGGCTCCACCATATACTGACTGAAGGTGTTCACAACAAAACATATATCTGGTCTTGTACTTGTCAAATACATTAGTGAGCCAATAATCTGTCTGTATAATGTGACATCTACTCTTTCTGAAGAATCATCATTCAGTAGCTTCAGGTTTGTCACCATCGGAGTGTTAATTAATTTGCAATCTAACATCCCAAATCTCTTCAAAATATCTACTGTGTACTTTCTGTGGTTCAGGAGAATATCATTAGGAAACTGCCATACTTCAAGACATAGGAAATAATGCATTGTGCCAAGGTCTTTTGTCTCAAATTCGGTTGCAAGTTTCTTCTTACATTCACTAATGAGCATCTCCTTTCCTGTCAAGAATAAATCATCTACATAGAGTAGTAATATCATAATTCCGTCATCTTCAACCTTATAATAAAAGTTGGAATCAACTTTACTCCTGGTAAAGGCAAAATTCACTAGGAATCCATCAATCCTTCCATACCATGCTTTGGGTGCTTGATTTAACCCATATAGAGATTTATTTAGTCTGCATACATATGCTTCCTTATTGTGTGTTTCAAATCCTGGTGGTTGTTCAATATATACTTCTTCTTCTACAAGTCCATTTAGGAAAGTTGTTTTCACATCCATTTGATTTAGCTTCCATGTCATCTTGGCTGCCAAGGCAAGGACAGTTCTAATAGAAGTATATATTGCTACTGGTGCAAAATTTTCTTCATAATCAATTCCTTCCCTCTATGAAAACCTCATGCGACAAATCTTGCTTTAAAATTTTCAATACTGCCATCTGCTGGATGCTTTGTCTTGAAAATCCATTTTTAAGAAACTATTGATTTGTCCTTTGGTATTGGCACTGCATCCCAAATATCATTCTTTATTATTGACTGGTATTCTTCGATCATGGCCTGCATCCATTCCTTCTTCTTCGAGGCATATTCAAAACATGCAGGTTCTTAATCAACAAGATTGCTCATTAGTGCCACATAGTTTGAATGGATTCTTTGTCTTTTGCTTCATTTTGGTGCACCATATCTTTCTGCTTCCTTGATTACATCACGAGCCCAAGTTGGTTTTCTTTTTGTTGAGATCATCTTCTGGGGTGTTTCAATAAGTCCTTGAGGTTCTGCAAGGTCACGATTTTCTTGTATATGATCTTTCTTCAATGTCTCTAATTGGTGGTTTGATAACTTCTGTGGCTCTAGGATCCTCCTTCTTTTCTTCATGATCCTCATCAGCAAGGATCTTTCTGGATTTGGTGATGGCTTCATCTTTATCAAATGTAACATCTCTACTAATCTAGATTTGGCTGAATCCTGGAATATCAATTCTATAAGCTTTGGATTGTTCAATGTATCCAACAAATATTCCCTTCTTTCTTGAAGGGTCCAACTTTGATCTTTTCTCTTTTGGAACATGTAGGTATACAGGACAACCAAATATATTTAGGTGGCTTACTTCAGGATTTTCACGAGTGAACATTTCTTCTGGGGTTTTGTTTCCAAGAGAACTGTGAGAAATTCTATTCTTGAGATAGACTGCGGTTCTTGCTGCTTCTTCCCATAGATACATAGGCAGATCTTGTTGATGTAATTGTAACTTCGGAATGTATTCACTTGTATATATTATGTATTGTACCTCGATGTTTATTTTGGGAAGTGTTTGTAATGTAATTGAGCCTTTTCATGCCTCGATGTTTCGATCGGGAGTTTCTATAATGTGAACAACTCATGTCAAGTCATTGTGGGTAACCCTCCTATTGATCAAGGGCTAAAGTCCCCGCAGTTGTGGGGCCCTAGGGTTATTATACTCTCATAGAGAAGTCGGCCCTAGTGAGTTATTTTCAAGTTGGGAAATAGTATAAATAGAGTGAGCCTCTATATTTAACACACACTTACTCACACTCAGTTGTAGCGCATAGCTGAGGGAGAAGAAGTTGTTGGGGCTAGAAAGAAAGAGACTACTGCTGTCGGGAAATCATCTTACTGTTTTGGGGTTTTGCTTTTGGCGCTGATTCTATCTCTGAGGAAGTTGCAGGGTTTTCTCCATTTATGGTTTCTCCGAGGAAAAATACTGTGTTCATTGTCTCTTGTGTTTGATTGCTGTGCTTGTTATTCTCGCAGTTAAAGATCCTAATATAATGCTAGCTTGAATGATAAAAATCTAACATGGTATCAAAGCTAACCTGAGAAGAAGACACTGTGCAACTGTGGAAACTAGGGCTTCCTACTTTTTGGATCTCTCTCCATAGATTTTCAGCAAAAGAGGGTTGGGCTGACTCTCCTCTGTAGGGTGCATCTTTCTGTCGAAGCAGAATATGATTCTGAGCATTTTTCAGTTTTTGACTTGACACTACTGCCAAAAATTAGGGCTTTCCACAGAAGTTGAATTTTTGAGTGAGCCCAGGCCTGGATTGATCTCCTCCTCAAAATCGAAGTTTAGAGATCCATATCAAAGCTTTTGGTTGGACAGAACTCCGGGAAAGTCAAACCCTAATCTGCTCCTGAACCAGCACTGCAGAATTCAACTCCAGATTCAGATCCGACATCTTAACCTGGTAAGATCTAAATATTTTGTATTTCCATTTGAGGTTCTCAGTTAAGATGTCTCATCATACCAAGCTTGATGAAAAGCTTGAGGGAGATGATAACTTCTGAGCCTAGAAGTATAGGATCTCCCTGGTCCTGGAAGAAAATGAGTTGGACTCCTATATTAATGAGGAGGTTCCAGTTCCAGACGGAGATGAGGCTAAGGCCTCACACAAGAATAAATTGGTCATGGCTAAGAGGATTATTGCTGATTCAATCAAGGATCACCTCATACCACATGTGTCCTCCCTAAAGACACCTAAATCTATGTTTGATGCCCTAACCAAACTGTTTGAAGGGAAGAACATAAATCAGAAGATGACTCTGAGAAACTAATTGAAGAATGTAAAGATCCAGAATGTAGAAACCATCCAGTCTTACTTTATAAGAGTCTCTCAGACCAAAGAACAACTTGAAGCAGTGGATGAAGAAGTGGAGAATGCAGAAATTGTGATGACCACCTTGAATGGTCTCCCTAGGACATCAGAATCTTTCATTTAAGGGATCTGTGCCAGAAATAAGCTAGTCAAGTTCAACATACTATGGGAAGAATGCTCTCAAGAAGAAGCTCTGATAGCAGCTCGAGAAGAAAAGATGGGAAGTGAAGATCAAGCTCTCACAGTACACTCCAAGAAAAGAAGAAGAAGCTCTCATCACTCCAGAGGTAAGAACTTCCACTAGAAAGATAACACTAGAAAAGATTTATCTAAATTAAGATGCTATACATGTGATGAAAGAGGACACTTTGCCAAAGACACTAAACAAGATTAACTCCCATAAGAAGAAGGGAGACAAGAGAAGACATTATGCTCATGCTATAGAAGATGATGAACCTTCCACAAAGAGAAGCAAGCAAGAAAGTGATGATTCTTCAAGTGATGAAGAACATGTCTTGATTTCCGCCCTCACGGGACTATCACACATGGAAGCAATGATTGGCTTATAGATAGTGGTGCTTCCAAACATATGACGGGATTCAAAGAATCCTTTGTGAAACTATCTGAACATGAGTCACCTTACAAGGTGAAACTTGGGGATGACTACCAGTATCCAATAAAAGGTAGTGGGGAATCCTCCTATAAGCTAGGCTTTGGAAAGTCTATGAAGATGAAGGATTTATTGTTTGTACCGGGACTTAAGAAGAACCTCCTCTCCATATCTGCATTAGATGCAAAAGGCATGAGGGTTTCATTTGTAGATGGCCAAGTTATCATGTGGCCAAAGGGAAAGAATTTTGATGATGTAGCAGTGATTGGGGAACAAGAGGGAGCCCTATACAAATTGAAGGGCCATGCAGAACAAACTTTGGTCCATGACACAGTAGAGCCAAATGAACTTTGGCATAGAAGCCTTGCACATGTGCACTACAGAGCACTACCACTTGCAATCAAAGATGTTGAAGGTCTTCTAGAAATTCAGGCAAAACATGATGGAGTCTGTAAAGGATATGCGAAAGGAAAGAACACAAAGAAGATATTTCCAAGTAGTGAGAGCAAGGAAAAAGGAATCTTGGAAATCATTCACTTAGATGTATGCGGTCCAATGTCATCGAGTTCATTAAGCAGGTATATATACTATGTTTCTTTTATTGATGATTTTTCTAGGAAGACATGGATATACTTCATGAAGAACAAAGATGAAGTATTCAGCAAGTTCAAGGAATTCAAAGCCTTGATCGAGAACCACACAGAAAAGGATATCAATACCTTTCGATCAAATAATGGTGGAGAATTCACTTCAAATGAATTCAAAGCATTATGCAAAGATTCAGGGATTAAGAGGGAGTTAACTACTGCATATAATCCACAACAGAATGGGGTTGCAGAAAGGAAGAGTAGAACGATCATGAAAGCTGCAAGGGCTATGCTTCATGATCAAGATCTTCCCATGCATCTATGGGCAGAAGCTGCCAGAACAACTGTGTATGTACAGAACCGTACTCCACACAGAGTACTCGAGAACAAGACACCTGAAGAATTATTTTCCGGAAAGAAACCATAAGTCAGCCATCTCAGAATATTCGGCTGTCCAGTGTACATACACATTCCGAAAAAAGAGAGGACAAAGTTAGATCCTTCAAGAAAGAAGGGTATATTTGTGGGATACTCTGAAAGCTCGAAGGGTTATAGAATATACTTCCCAGGATTCAAGAAGATCGATATCAGCAGGGATGTAACATTTGACGAAGACTCCAGCTTACAACAAATCCAGAAAGAGACCTGCTAAAGATCCTGAAGAAACAGAAGCACCCAGAATTCATGACACAACCATGAACAAAGAACATCAAGAAGAAGATCGAGAAATAGAAGAACCTCAAGAACCCGTAGATCCACCTCAGGAGAAGAATCCTCACAAGGGGAAAACTGCTTGGGTACGAGAAGCTATCCAAGGTGTAGAAAGATATGGGGCTCCAGAAGAAAATCACATAGAAAGGAAAATAACCAGATCCTGTTCCGGTTATGTAGCCCTACTATGTGACATTATGGATAAATAACTTTCCAACTATGAAGAAGCAACAGAGAAGAAAGAATGGAAGAATGCTATGATCGAAGAGTATCAATCGATCATGAAGAATGATGTTTGGGATGTTGTCCCAAGACCAAAAGGGAAGTCTATTGTAACTTCCAAATGGATCTACAAGATCAAGCATGCTGCATACGGCAGCATAGAAAAATATAAAGCAAGATTTGTGGCTCGTGGCTTCTCCCAGAAGGAAGGAATAGATTATGAAGAAACCTTTGCACCTGTAGCTAGATACATTTCCATCAGATCAGTACTTGCTCTGGCTACAGTGATGAAATGGAAGATACACCAGATGGATGTCAATACTGCTTTCTTGAATGGTGTAGTGGAAGAGGAAGTGTATGTGGAGTAGCCACTCGGTTTTGAGACACATGATAGGGAGACTCATGTGTGTAAATTGAATAAATCCCTATACGGTTTGAAACAGGCACCCAGGACATGGTACGACATAATTGATGGCTTACTATCCAGTCTGGGCTTTACGAAAAGTAAAGCAGATTCCAACCTTTACTACAAGGTTGAAGAAGGTAACCCAATGATACTCCTACTATATGTAGATGATCTGTTTGTAACAGGTATGGATGGGTTGATTGCTGATACGAAGAGAAAGCTTGCTGCCGAGTTTGAAATAAAGGACTTGGGTATGATGCACTATTTTGTTGGCATGGAGGTGTGGCAGAATGTGGATGGAATCTTCCTCGAATAAGGGAAGTATGCAATAGAGATCCTGAAGAGGTTTGGGATGATGGACTGCAAGGCCATAACCACACCTATGGCATCGAACCTGAAGCTATTGAGTGATGCTTCATCAGAAGCGGTTGATGCTACGATGTATCGTCAGATGATTGGGTCCTTGATGTACCTAACGAACACGAGACCAGATATTTGCTTTGCTGTGAACACCTTGAGCCAGTTCCTGACAGATCCGAGACATGTTCACTTGATTGCTACAAAGCATATTCTGAGGTACCTAAAGGGTACAGCTGATTATGGGCTCAAGTATGAGGTGAATCAAAAGATTAACCTGGAAGGTTGTGTTGATTCAGATTGGGCAGGCAGTGCCATCGATAGGAAGAGCACTTCAGGGTGTTGCTTTAGTATGGGATCATGTGTGATCTCTTGGTTTAGCAGGAAGCAGTCTCGTGTGGCACTAAGTATAGCTGAAGTGGAGTATGTTGCAGCTTGTTCAGCTAGTTGTGAGCCAGTATGGCTGAGGAAGCTACTGTCTGATTTATTTGATCTCCAGTTAGATGCTACTTGTATATACTACGACAACCAGAGTTGTGTGAAGTTGTCGGAGAACGCGGTGTTCCATGACAAGTCAAAGCATATCGAGATCAAATATCACTATATCAGGGATATGGTACAGAGAGGAGCAGTGAAGCTTCAGTATGTTGCGATGGACGAACAGATAATTGATGTGTTGACGAAGCCATTAGCCAGAGTGAAGTTTGGATACTTCAGGGAGAAGCTTGGTGTTCTCCAGATCGAGGTTCCTTCCAAGGGGAAGTGATGAGTCCATGAGCCATTCTGACATGGTGAGAGGATTGGTTCCTTCCATGGTTAGATGTAAGGGCTGAGCCATTCTGTCATGGTGAGAGGATTGGTTCCTTCCATGTTAGATGTGAGTGCTGAGCCATTCTGATGTGACTGTAGGATTGGTTCCTACATGATCAGATATAAGTGTTGAATGCCATTCTCTGAATGGAGGCACCTAGTCAGTTACCAGGAATACTCAGCCAAGGGCTGAGGGCCATTCTGATGTGACTGTGGGATGTGTTACCACATGATCAGATGCAAGTGCAGGGCCATTCTGAGGGGACTGTGGGATGTGTTCCCACATGATTAGATATAAGTGCTGAGCCCTTCTAGCATGGTTGCAAGACATGTTCCCACATGGCTGGATATAAGTGTTGATCCCTTATAGCATGGTTGCGGGATGTGTTCCCGCATGGCTAGATATAAGTGCTGAGCCTTTCCGATAGGGTTGTGAGATGTGTTCTAGCATGATCGGATGTGAGTGCTGAGCCTTTCCAATAGGGTTGTGGGATGTGTTCCCGCATGATCGGATGTGAGTGCTGGGCCTTTTTGACATGGTTGTAGGATGTGTTCCCGCATGGTCAGATGTGAGTGCTGGGCCTTTCTGACAGGGTTATGGGATGTGTTCCCGCATGGTCAGATGTGAGTGCTGGGTGTGCCTTTCTGACATGGTGTTGGATGTGTTCCTCTCATGGTCAGATGTAAGTGCTGGGCGGGCCATTTTGACTTAGGGTCAGGTATAAGCGTTGAAGAAGACCTACATGGAGGCTAGGCCTACAACCAACATGAAAAAGGGTTGGCTCTGTAGAACTTCCTGTGACGAGAAGAATCATGAGATAACACCAGTAATGATGACCCAGTGATGATCTAGATCGAGTGATGATCCAGATCCAGTGATGTTGATCCAACAGTGATGATCCAGATCGAGTGATGTTGATCCAGCAGAGATGATCTAGATCGAGTGATGATCCAGATCCAGTGATGATGATCCATATCGAGTGATGATCCAGATCCAGATGAAGATGACTTGAAGATGAAGATTACTTGAAGATGAAGATTACTTGATGATGATCCAGATGATATAGAGAAGAAGACTTGTGCTGATAAATTGTGTTGAGAGAATACCTTCCTAGTTAAGAGGGAGTGTTGATGTAATTGTAACTTCAGAATGTATTCAATTGTATATCTTATGTATTGTACCCTGATGTTTATTCCGGGAAGTGTTTGTAATGTAATTGAGTCATGTCATATCCCGATGTTCTGATCGGGAGTTTCTATAATGTGAACAAGTCATGTCAAGTCATTGTGGGTAACCCTCCTATTGATCAAGGGTTAAAGTCCCCGCATTTGTGGGGCCCTAGGGTTATTAGACTCTCCTAGAGAAGTCAGCTCTAGTGAGTTATTGTCAAGTCGGGAATTAGTATAAATAGAGAGTGAGCCTCTCTATTTAACACACACTCACTTACACTAAGGTGTAGCACATAACTGAGGGAGAAGAAGTTGTTGGGGATATAAAGAAAGAGACTACTGCTGTCGGGAGATCATCTTACTGTTTTGGGGTTTTACTTTTGGCGCTAATTCTATCTCTGAGGAAGTTGCGGAGTTTTCTCCATTTATGGTTTCCCCGAGGAAAAATATTGTGTTCATTGTCTCTTGTGTTTGATTGCTGTGCTTGTTATTCTCTCAGTTAAAGATCCTAATATAATGCTAGCTTGAATGATACAAATCTAATAGATCTTGATCATGGATCATTGCTCTTACTGCTTCCAAGATGGATCTATTATTTCTTTCAGCTACTCCATTTTGTTGTGGATTATAGCGTGTGGTAAGCTCCCTCTTAATCCCAACTTCTCTATAGAAGTACTTGAATTCATTTGAGTTGAATTCTCCTCCATTATCTGGTCTTAATATCTTGATCTTCATTTTAAATAGATTTTCCACAAGAACCTAAAATTCCTTGAATTTTACAAATACTTCATCTTTTCCTTTTAAGAAGTATATCCAAGTCTTACGAGAGTAATCATCAATAAAGGAGACATAATATACATACTAGCTTAAGGAAGTAGCTGACATCGGTCTGCACACATCTGAGAGTACGATGTCCAAGATCCCCTTTGCTTTGTTGTTATTGCTTGGAAATGGATTCTTGGTGTTCTTTCCTTGAACACATCCTTTACATACTCCTTCACAGTCGATCTGGATCTCTAGTAGACCTGTGACTACCTTGCTCACAATTGGTAATTCTTTGTAGTTTACATGAGCAAGTCTTCTATGCCATAGTTCACATTGACTGATAGTGCTAGCTATAAGAGTTGAATCTGTGTGTCCTTTCAATTTGTAGAGACCTCCTTGTTCGACACCGATTACAGTAGCATCATCTATTGCTTTCCCTTTCAGCCACATAAGGACTTCACCATCTACAAAATCCACTCTAAACCCATTCTTATCTAGAGTTGAGATGGAAAGAAGTTTCTTCCATCTTCATGAGGTTTGCAATTCTTAATTTGTAAGAGGCTTCTCCCGTTCCTTTGATGGGGTACTGATAGTCATATCCAATTTGTACCTTGTGAGAATAGTATTTTTGGGTAAGACAAGAGAGTGAATCCTTATGTCATGTCATATGTTTGGAAGCACCACTGTCTATAAGCAAAATATCACTTCCATGAGTGATTGCTCCTATGAGAGCTGAAATTAGGACATACTCTTCACTAGAGTCTTCATTCTCTGTGATCCTTTCCTTGTCTGATCCATTCTCTTTAGTTGTATGGGCATGGTACTTTCGGTTCTTCTTCTTAGACCGATCTTTGTTAAGAGGACAATATCTAGCAATGTGTCCCATCTTATGGCATGAGTAACATTTTAAAGATGTGTAATCCCTTCTGGATTTCTTCTTGGAGTATTCTTTGAAGATAGCTGGGAGATCAACTGATCCTTGATAGAGTTAGCTATGATTTTTTACTTTGATCATATCCTTTTTGTGTTTGGCCTTTGCCTCTTCTCCTTCTGGTTCCTTGACATCTTCCTTGATAAATCCATCTAGGTCATGTTATTCAAGGATGAGCATGATTATTGTTGGCCTCTTTCCCCTTCTTGTCTCAACCCGCGGTTCAAAAACAACACAATACCAACAAGACATCGGCCCGACAGAGCAAGCTCAGTCGGCAACACCTGCGAGGTAGGCACAATCTTACTTGAGATATCTAATGGGTAACTGCTAGAACCATGTTTCCGCAGTTGGCGAGGGATTATAGTCCCTTGGCATGCAGCCAAGGCGCTCGACAAAGGCAATGGGACGATGGAGTCTATTACTGCGTGACTAGGCACAACTATATGACAGCGCACGTGCGACATGACCCTGTCCTTAATCTCAACAACTGGCGCAACTTGTGCAACGCAACTGATTCCTTGCACTAACAGACAGTGTGTGAATTATGCTTTAACTTAGGGAATTAACCATGAAATTATACACAAGATTCCAGCAGTGCTTTAAAAAATCATTCATTCACTGATTAATAAGATGGTGCCATACATTCAATAGTATCTCATCAATATACAGTAAGCAAATACTTGACATTGAAATAAACATTCAACATCAATCAATCATCCAACACAGGAAATAACATGGAAACCCATCTGCGAAAAACCACCAAGGTGCTCTTCATCTGGCATGAGAAATGTGGATAACACCTTGCATCCTGCGATATGCAGACAGTTCTTAAGATATGTCGTTTTGACTCAATCTTCTTACTCTCATTCTCTCTGGTTTATTCTCCTATCTATTCCTGCTGATCCGCATACAGCCTGGATCAACTCTTCCACCTCGACTATCTGCGCACTCAGCTGCATATTACTTCTACCACTAGTGGTCTGCTCACACAGCTGCAAGATCCATGGCTCAGCAGCCTTCTACTGCTACTAGACTCTTCTCTAAGTCTTCTCTCCCTCTAACCCTAGCTTCTTTTACAAAACTGAGTGACTTGGCGAATGAACAACCGATCAACCCTAGAATGACCAACAATGACGAACCACCAAAAAATGGCTAACCACCACCAACCCTTATACAGAGCAGGTTATTCCTATTTATAACTTCTACAAGACCATGCAGGTTCGACTACACACTGCACATCTATTACAGGCCGTAATCAGCCGTTCAAAAATGGTTACAAGTTGTCATAGATTGACATAAGGCTCTATCAGCCTGAGATACATATATTCCTTCATATGTGTGTCGTCCGCTGGCTTACACCGACTTTAGCAGCCACGATCTTCCTAACTTGTCGCTTTCTGGTCATTACCCACCTGCATGCATGCAATCTCGCCTTTCCTCCATCGTGCACATGTCCTATCCTTCTGCGTTGGTCCCTTTGCTTCCTTCGTGACCTACTCTTCTCCTCGTCGCGCGCACAACTTTCCTTCCTTGCTTGCGCGCCAGCTTCTTCTTTGTGCACCTTTCCTGGCCCAACAATTATGTACTTCCATGCTCTAAAGTTCTTCGCTCCCTCAAGATTTTCTTCAAGATTGGTACTGCTTGTCATCTTTAAATAAAGATAACCTCAAATGGAAATATAAAAGATAGTACTTACCAGTTTGAGGACCTTTTCTAGAACCAACTTCAGGATGACCTAGGGTTTGGCCAGGAAACCCTAGTTTTCCAACTGTGATCACTTATGGATCTAAGAGGAGTAAAATATGTGCCTCCCCAAGGAGAGATAGACTGTATCTTGATTTTATGGAATCTAAGGAGAGAACCTTGAAAAATATGATTCCCTAGTTTCTCCCTGCAACAGTGTTAGGCAAAAAGTGAAAATCCTCAAAATGAAAAATTGCTTCGACAGAAATATGCACCCTCCTAGGGCGATTTGAGTGAACCTTCTTTTTCAACTGATCTGTGGAGGGAGGTATCCATAATAGTAAACCCTAGATTATTAGATTGTCGGATGAGCTTCTGCATAATGTCTTCTTTTAGGTTAGCTCTGATACCATGTTAATATTTTTAAATTTTTTATACCAAAACAAAAGGATCTGTGAAAGAACAACAAGGAAAATAGAAAAAAAGAGAACACAAAGATTTATCCTGGGAAACCCTCGTAGGGAAAAACCCAACAAAATTTATTCTATATAGACTTCACCCAAGAACAGTGTAAGACCCAATAACAAGACTAGACTGCTTCCTCTCCTTCAGATGGGCCGTCTCTTCGCTCTCTAGCACAACAATTTGAGTGTCCTACTTGTCCAAATGAGGGAGGCACCTCTCTATTTATAGAAATCAACTGACAGGCCTAATAACCCAACTGGGTCGACTTCTCCTGGCTACCAGGGCTGACTTGCCTTAGAAGACTAAAAAATACATTTTAATAATACTTTAGTGGGTACTAATGACTTGACCTACAACAGAGGCTTTACCTCAAGACTTTACACGACTAATTACATCAATGACATCCCTAACTGGAGGAACAACATCTACGAAAGGGGTAATATCAATAATAATAATAGAATATCTTTCGCAGTTACATTTCTTTAACATATATTGACCCATACAAATGAGTTAAGCATGCCTCCCATGTGATCCTATGTGTATTGGAAGGATTATATGGAATCCAAAGAAACCTTTGTTTCTCTTCCTATTATTGCATGATGAAGAATGTGCCCATTAAGCTCCTACCAATGCAACCAATATTGATGCATCCTTGAGTCTCCATTTCTGTCATGTACCTACTTACCCAATCCATGAATAAATAAATACCTTTGCATGATGATTTAGACGAAATATCCTAAAGCAACAACTCTCTATCCTTTTGCATCTGATCAAGTGCTTGATCAATGTATTCTATGTCCTCCTTGTGTGAAGCAAGTGCTCTACAAACTATCTCCTTATCACCACTACCATCAAGCATTTGCATCACTGAACACTTTTCATGCTCACCTTGTGCACGAGGTTCCTCCAAAGAATTAGGTGTGCAATCAACCACACACATATGACCACTAATGGTACTGGAAGAGGAATGTGAAACTCCCAATTCCACATAAATTATTTCTCCTTCTGCTATTGCTCTGTCTTCAACAAATTTGAGAGCAATGTCTCTATCCATAAACATTTGCAGGTAGTATGCCTTCATCTTTTCCATCTCTCGTTTAATGAAGCATAGCGTGGATCTAAAGACTCTCCTAATAAATCCACCTTGTCTGTCCTCCAACTGAATTCTCCTAATAAGATCATCCATGAATCTATGTGCATCATCAGTTTTGGACAACACTTGGAACATCTTCTCCTCGTTGACTAGGAATAATCTCTCCAAGTCACTCCATGACGGCTTGACAACACCAAATGTGCTGTCACATGTGATTTCACCCACCATATCAGAATCACATAGACTCCCATCCAACAATACATCCCTCTTAGTGTAATCATCATCCATAACAAAAACTTGAGTCTCAATGTCAGTAGACTCAACCATGCCACGCTCATAATTCTCCTCAGAAGTGGATGCAACCTCACGATGACACAAAAGAATTATGTAATATGAAATGTGATCACACCTTTGTATCATGTATTCTCCTTCAAGTGGGGGATTTGGTGAAGCATTCTCTTGCACCAACTCAACTGTTGCGCAACCAATTGGTGAGGAAATTCCTTTTGCTTCACTATGAAGCATTGGTGATAAATGAGAAGATAAACTCTATTTTTCTCCACAATACGGTTCACTATCTTTGAGTTCCTTTAAACTCATCTCATCATTAATGTTCTCTGTAGTGATTTGGAAACTACCAACAAAGAAGCTGGAAAAACAAGGAGTGGACTCACTTCCCAAACTGTCAACAACTCGATGAGGGGTTGTGGAATCATCATATGTGCATGGTTCCTCAATTGCATACAAGAAATCATATTTTCTTTCATACCTTTTCTTTAGAATCTCGATGTACTGACTAGAGGAACTATATGGTTCTTCACTTGAGAGACTGTTGTGCCTCTCATGCTCATCAAATGGTTGATCTTTGACTATGGTCTTTCTTCTTTCTGTATCATGAGGGTCACTGGGTGCACCCTCAGTCATTGGTGTCTTAGGTGTATAGCATTTTAATGGTGATGCTTCAGTCTACTGCAACAAATGCTCCACTTCTTTTCACACATTTTCAAAATTATGATTTACCCTTCTTTGATGGGTGCTGCAAGAGGGGTCCATGTTTTGGATAATCCTTCCAACCTCCACTTTACAATATTCTCGGAAAGACAAGACTCTCTGGATTTCTTCTTTTAATGCTTGGTAATTCTGGAGGCACTTAGAATAGTGGACTCTAATGGATTTACTTAATCATAAACTAATATAGACCTCGATGGAAAAGGCCTAATATCTTCATCTCGTGGAAAACCTCCATCTATGTAGATGATTTCTTCTTCCTGATATGGCTCAAAATATTCATCTTCAATAACTGGGACTAGCTTCATGACTCCAAACTTGAAAGTGTAATACACAATATGTATTCAACTGAGAGTTTACGTAACTTGGTCTTACTGTTCACAGGTGCAGAGGACCATGCTCTGATACCATTGTAATGATCCAATCAAATCTCATTGGTCATTAATTTACTTTTCCCAAAATTTTCAAACAACACAAGGAATTGAAGGGTGTTGAACTAGTCACTTATATTGGAAGCAAGAGAGTTGTTTCAAACTTTTGGAAGGAGGGGGGGTTGGATAGATAAAACATCCTATGAAAAATGTGTTGGGACCATTTATGTTTTGAACATTAGCGAGGCTGAATTCTATTCCAAGGCTCCTAGGCACCCCAACATATGCATACTAGATAGTTAGATTAACACTTTATGAAAACCAAAGATATAGGATTTAGGCTTATATAAGCTTGAGAAATTCAATTTGCAGACATATATCAATTTCATATCAAAATTACAGGATTGGGAAAAGTTTGGCCAACTTAGGAAGTATTACAAGCAAGACTCAGGGATTCTCTGAACTACACAACAAGCTCGACTTCAGGGATTTCCAAACAAGAGAAGGAGGTCACGAATTATTAGACTCAAGCATGGATCAAGTTTAATAGCATGCCTGCTAACACACGCAGCCAACAAAGCACAAATTCGTTAGGCATAAGCCATCCAATAAGTGCATCACTAAGAACTAGTAGAAATTCATCAAAATCTATACTATGTATAGAGAGATCATATGAAAATCAAACTATTCTTTATTTATCTATAGGATTAACTTCAAACATATTTTATTACATCAAATACATCATGGGGAGGCCGAAATTCCATTCACAGAGAACTTAGACATGGCATCATTAAACCCATAACTATCAGCAAGAAGAGAAGAGACTAGGAATTCACTAAGATTTGAATGGGAGATTCTTAATCGCTGTAAATAGATCTCGAACTTGGCTGGAATGAAATCCATAAATTGAAATAAAACCACCATTAATGGTTGAATGCCATTAATCCTAGAATATCATTAGAAGAACAATAGGGGAACACCTCCCAGATGAGACTAGGGGCACATCGCCAAAGTGAGAGAGACTAGAGCTCTTAATTCAATAATCAAACTAGCAAAATATGTGAGAGTGGTTCGCTACTATTCTTTTATAGAAGAGATGGATTCTTGTGCAGTCCTCCTTGTCCAATGCGCCCTCATGAGCTAGATTGGAATGTGCTTGCTTTGTGAGCTTTTGCTTTGCTTTGCTTTCTTTTTCTTCTTTTCCTTACTTTGTTACTTTTGCATTGCCTTTTCTACTTTTCCTGCTTTTTCCTGCTTTATTCTTCTTTTACCCTGCTAATTTTCTTTCTTTTGCCTGTTTTCCTGCCTTTGTTTCCAAAAACCAGACTTTCCCTGCTTTGTCTACTTGCCTGCTCTGTACTATTTTTTTACCTTGGCATGCCTTCCTTCTAGCTTTCTTCCTTTTTGGCAATGTTTCCCTAGTTCCAAACCTTATCCCTTTGTCCTAGTGTGCCCTCTTGGCCACATGAGAATTACAACTCATCCAAATATTAAATATTATAGAAAAATAAATTAAATATAGGCTACCTCAAACTCCAAAATTATTAATTTAACTAGCTACCTAAATAATAATTTGTCTAAAAATTAATCTCAAGCATCTCCAATTTAATTAATTATTCCACTAAAACCCATGGGGATAGTAAGGGCTAGTGTTTACTCCATAATGCTATAAAAAATGGGGACATTACATACTAGCTCTATTCATTTACAATTTCTTATGTTATGTTAACTATTGTGGTCAATATAAATTCCTTTACATAAGTATAAAAAACCTTTGCTAAAAAACGATACAACAACAGACTATAAATCCATTATATAGACATTCGAGTAATTCTTATACAAATAAAATACATAAGATAATTGCACCGAGAGAAGTGAGGTGCTCTCAGCCCGGTATGGGGGAGATCCTGTCACGTTAGTCACTTTATGTTAGTTGACATAAAAAAAAATTATGTGGATTCATATATTTATATAGTGAAAAAAATATATATAGAGAAAAACACGTCCCATAATTTATCAAATAATAAAAACCCAATAATAAAACTAAATGTAAAGTAATTAAAAGATCCATGTTGATTTACCAAAGACTAAAGGGATCAAAATGTTTGAGGTGTAATTTTTTATAAACATTTAAAAATTTAAGATAAAAATAACTTACACCTAAAGAAATTGGATCCCTCTTCGTGCTTTCTAGATCCGGGTTTAAGAAGGATCTATGCTGGTTATAAAACAACATTTCCATATCCCACACAAGACACATAATAATAACCCAATAAAACATAAAATACATTTATATAGGAATGCAATCTTTATACCAAATATGAAATATGTTTCTATTATTAAGTGAGGTGCTCTCCAGCTCAGTATGGGAGAGATGTTGTCACGTTTGTACGTGACCCTTTAATAAAATAATAATAAATTTTATACCCTACATGTCCGCCTACACAAAATTAAAACTAATAATAAAAAATAAAAATTTTAATTATCCCCCAAAAGCCATGTCCGCCACACAAACAACCCAATATGGGGATATGTTGTAATGTTCATACCTAACAAAATACTAATAAATAAATAAATAAATTATTGGCAAAAAAATGTTGAAACCATGTGCAAGGCCTCCTAAAAAACCCATGGTTTTATTGTACATGGTTTAGTAGGGCCTTGTAAATGGGTTTAAAACCATGTGCAAGGCATCCTAAACAACCCACGGTTTTATTGTACATGGTTTAGGAGGGCCTTGCAAATGGTTTTAAAACCATGTGCAAAGCCTTCTAAAGAACCCATGGTTCTATTGTATATGGCTTAGGAGGGCCTTACACATGGTTTTAAAACCATGTATGAGATAGATGTTTTGAATATTAATATACTTTAATTTATTCAATAAGTGAGAACCATATTAACATGATCCTAGATCTCACTTGAAGTTATATTTAGGATAGTATTAAAATGTATGTAATCTTTAGGCTTGAAACAATTAAATGTTTTCATTTATGATAGTGTTTCAAGGTGTTAAATAAGGGTTTTTAAATTATTGGAGTATGAATTATAACTATTAAAATATGGTTTTTTAATAGTTAATTATTTATAATAATAATAAAATATTTAAAGAAATGTATATAAATAAGTTTTTTTTTCAATTATATTTTAAATATGGTTTTTAAAATATAATTGAAAATATACTTCATTTATGGAATAATATAATATTATAATGTTTTAATAGATATAATGTTTTGATAATTTGAATAGTAAAAATGTTTTTAAAAAATAAGGTTTTTAAAATATAATTGAAAAATGTAGTCTCTTTATGGAATAATATAATATTATAATGTTTTAAGAAATGTAATGTTTTAATAATTATAATGTTTTAATAGTTATAAAGTTTTAATAATTTAAATAAAATAAATAAATTTAAATCACATTTTTTCCAAATATATTTTAAATAACTTTTTTAAATTATAATTTCAAATATAGTCCAATTGAAAAGTGTCATATTTAAAAATATATTGAATTTCAGTAACATAAGTTTATTAGCATTTCATTAACTTGCAAAGTGAGTTTTTTCTTTAGTAACATAATTTCATTAGTATTTCATTAACTTGTAAAGTGAGTTTTTTTTGTTGCATAGGTTTTAGTGTATGGTGTATTAATATTAATGCATAAATTAATAGTTACATTGATTGGTTGTAATGGTGTATTAATACATGAAGAAGTTTGCACCTAGAGAATTTGATTCCTCTCGGTGCTTGATAAAGCCTAGGATTTGGATATAGATTGATTATATTTCTCAATACTCTCTATAGCAAACATAGTGTCACACTCCGAGATATGTAATGACAACATAATTCTCTTCATTATAAAAGTGCCATCTCCCGTTAAAAAGTAATATTCATTTGCAACTTGCATAACTATAAATGAATTAAATACAATAAACTAATGATTATAAAATACCATATCAAATTCAATGTAGATGAAGGATAAATTATAGCCATTTAAATCTTATTTTAGACTTTTTATAAAATCTAAATTATAAAATCATAACAAGTTAATTCGTCGTTTTAAACTTTTTTATATATTCTAGTTCGTTGTTTTCAACTTGTTTATATATTCTAAAAACAAAATCAATTTAAAATATTAATTTAAACTAACTTACTATTCAACCCAACACATAAAAATATATCCAATTTAAATCATTATTAATCTCACCTTCTACATAAGAGTTTAATTCGCTAAGCTGTTTTCTATATTCTGAAAACACAATCAATTTAAATTTAAATTATTAATTTAAAGTAACTTACTATTCAATTTAACATATAAAATTATATCCAATTTAAATAATTATTAAACTCACCTTTTACATAACCTATCGCATAGAAACATAACCAATTGAAGTGAGTCCCGGTTCAATTCGATATTGGTTGGAACGAGACACATATACTTTTTCCTATTTAAAAAATTATTCATTTTTAACACATTCCATCTAATTATCAACTCAATGATTGGATAACTGAATCTAATCAATATCCCTTCCATGGTGGAGATTGATACAACGACTAAGATCTCGTTAACTCAATTTGACCAACCTTGTTGAAGGACTAATGGTTCATAGGGAATGAGGCTGAGCCCTTATTGCGCGGCCCTCGTCTAAGCCTCACGAGTGACCGAATCCACGACCTACCCTCATGGTAACACGCATCTGGCGAGCAAGGGTCTCTCTCGCTTTTCAACTTGTCGTGTGGAGTAATCGCTAGTCTTACACCTTCTTCACATTCATCCCCATTACCTACTGTGGATCAACTGACAATCTCAGTTCAACACCTGCACATAAAGACTACGCGTATTAAATATTTCTAATTAAAATATAATATATTAATTACATAAGGTCAACATCTCCTATCATGGATACCTGACTCAATCTGGAGTCCACTTGGTATTGACACCACCTTGCGTCACATGTACTTGTCTTTTCCTGTCACACTTGACAACCCATTAGAAGTGCATGCTATATATAACATTTTTTCTTTTTAATCATCATTCCATAATCTCATGGAATTATAATCATCATCAAATTATAACTCATGGCATCATAATCATCCTCAAATCATAACTCATTATAATCATCATCATATGATAATTTTAAACTGAGAACTTTAAAACATCCCACTTATTAATCCAAATAATTGTTTCCACAAACAACTGGGTCATTCGAAACCGAATGCTCACATATAACAATGTCATGATAATGAAATTCTAAGTAAAAGCGGGGCACTACATACACCCCCTCTTTAGAAAACTTCTTCCCAAAGTTCTAGGATAGATAATGAACTACTGACACATAAGTATTTTCGTATATAAATGAAGGTGAAAATGCCTTCAAGTACAATAATATGCATAAACCTAGCTACAATGGAGCACTACAATTTCTCGTAGTCATAGTTATTGTATTAGTCTAATGTTAACTAAACATTTAATTTTAATGGAATTTGTACATGATGACACTATAAAAGACATTTATGATTGATTGTAAATTAACATAACAAATATTAAATACAAATTAGTAGAGAAAATGTGTAATTACCACTCTACCTTATACATCCAATTGGCATATCATATATGAATAATAAAATAAAATGTCAAAATTTATAAATAAATAGTGAATATATATAATAGATAACAATGAGAAGGAATGGAGGATGGAGAACTTACTTGACATAAGATGATACAAGATTTGATTTACCGAAGATCCTCAACAATCACATCTATTACCTCCATCACAACAAGCATCTGCAACAATAATTGGTATGGTCAATCACATTTTGGGGGATGACTTTCCTCTCAACCAAACCCCTCAACTAAAGACTAAGAGCCCCCAGCCTGTCAAACATGGAGCCAAAGCTCCATTAAGAAAAAATGGTATCTCAACACTTTCTCCAATCTCTTTAATCAACACTTTCTCCAATCTCTTTAAATAAATTTAATTTAATTTTATCAATTTCCCTCCACAACTCTATTTATCATTAGTTTATTTATTTTTCCTCCTCTTTATTATTATTAGTTAATATAATATTTATTATTTGTCTTTGTTTTTGTTTTTATTATTGTTGTTATTATTATTATCATTACTATTACGTCGTACTTCTTATTCTAAGAAAATTCCTCTCAAATTATATTATTTGTAACTTTATATTTAATTATTATTATTATTTTACTTTTATATTCCATACACGACCCTCTACTACAACTAGTATACCAACCATCTAAGTGTCTACAATAAGCATCGAAATTATCCACCACAACTCTAGGGAAGTGCGAGTACAACTCTATCCCTCTTCTTGACTTTCGATATTAGTATTAATGCTTATCGACCATCTAGGACCCCAAGGTCCAAGGCCACTTCTACCCAAGTAGGCATCTAGCTTGGTACACTAACCCATATACCCAAAGCATCTGAAAAATCTGGCCTAAATCCCCCCACAACTCAATAGGAATTTAGCCCCAGACAGCAAAGGTCCTACCATCATGACTCCACAGGCGAGTATACTCTAGCCATTCTCTTGGACCTTCAATATCAGGAAAAGTAATAATTGTTTGCATATGTTTATTGTTTTAGTTTGTCCCCATCCCATAAGGTGTTATTTGTAGATATTCTCCATCATGGTTATGGGATCCCACAAGATCCTTGAATAAACTGACCCCAAGGCCCATGGGTGGATTTCCTAACAATTTCCCCTCACATCATGCCACCAAGGAATTAGTTATAATCATAATATCATTATTCATGTAAAATCATCGCATGATATCTACCACAAGCCATCATGGAAACATAACATCATTATCATCACAATATCTAGAATAATAAAGAATTGCATGCCACAACATGCAATTATAAGGTCATCTCAATATAAGATATCATTGTATCATCAATGATATGTTAGTATAAAACATTATCAAGGAAACCACATGCAATTATCTCATGCCAAAATCATATCATGAAATATCATCTTAAGAAATGTTGAATCATCATATCTCTATCAAAGATACAACATTCCATCATGACATGCCATTGAAAGAATTGCATCAACATAAATAAATAAAAGGCATGTTAAATACCACAAGTGCTCTTAAGACATCATACCATCATGATTATGATGGCCATATCAACACAAAATATATGTAGAGTAATTAACATTCTGATTAATAAACTAGACACAGTATTAGTTGATCCCAACAACTAATTAGTATGAAATAAATCAATTTTTTATATTGGTATCACAACAAAATCTCATCACCAGAACCATCTACTACAAGGTTTTCTCTGGTCAAGTTTGTCATTACAGACCGACTCATTATCTATTTTGTTATTGTTAAGTTAACTAATAAACTTGAACCCAACTTATACCTTTGCCAATCATTCATTAAATCTCCATTTCAAATCATGTCATTATTTCTAGGTTTTCATTTTCAAATTCCATCACCACCGCTAGGTTTCCATACTATTGAATTTTAGTTTTTCACTAATTATCAAACACAACAATGACTTTTATTTTTATTTTTTTTCCCCGGAGAAAAAAGATCACAACCTAAGTTTGTATTGAATCTAGAACCATATTGTTCAGTAGCTTAGGAGGCCTTACATATATATATTTTCCAAAGCTTTCATACACATTTCTTGAAACTTTACATCAATTAAGCTATGCATATCAAAATTTAACTCAAAAATAGATTTGTCATTCAATCCTTTCCTGTACTATGGTAATCTTACTAAATAATCTCACAGTGATGTTTAGTTCCATCATTGTTGACAATTTTTCTCTGTCAACATCTAGATATGCCCATGTGGGATGGGTTAACGCTAAAAAAATGGTGGTCTCAGGTCCAATTCTTTGATGTTGTCTTTGTTTATCTCCTAGATAGTCGATGCACCTTATTGAAGTTGTAACAATAACCTTTTGTTAAACATCACACTTTACAATTCGACATCTTACGTGAAAATATTATTTGCAATAGGTATTACTAGCACATAGGTAAAATCCTCCATTTAAGTCAATATACTATTTGTTTCCACTGAGGTGGTTCTAACATTATTATCCAACTTGTTGTTTGCATGTAACTTAAATTTTGCTTCCACCATACCCAAGGACAATTATAAGATTCATAATGGAATTAATGTGGTTGGACCAAAAGATCAAAACAAATATATTGAATATCATAATGTTGAGTAGTAGAAATGGACAGAGACAAATTTCTAACTTTGGTATGCCTTTATTATGTGTTTAATGACCCTCCAATATAACAATGTAAAGAAATATCAAATAATTTTCTAAAAAGGAAATTATTTAAACTTTTTTTTTACAACCACCTACTTAATAATATATATGGATGTATAAAATGGAAATGCCTCGCACCGACAAAATGTTAATTTGAAACTGCTACAATCGACTAGAAATGGCATGCAATGCTCTAAAATGTATAATACTAAATATTAATCCACTAAAGATGTAATGTCCCTTTCCCACTAATCACTCTAGGAGGACTTAATATCCTATTTAATTCTTGTAGGAAATACTCGATGCAAGGGAATTAATTAATTTGATTATTTAATGTCATTTGGGTGAAAAAGAAACATTAATGGTGACATTGAATAATTAAATTAAATGACGAGAAAAGTGACTTTGGGGAAAATATTAATGAAAAACTTTATAAAGTCACTTTAAATTGTTTAATTGAGGGGGGAAATGTTGGGTATGTGTTATATTCTTTGCATGTTTTTTTTGGTGGGGAGGTGCTCTTGCCAGTGGTGCGCCTAACGACCCCTCCCTCACCTTCATGGAAACAAGCCGGTAGGTTGTTTCTATTCAGAAACGGATGTTATGTTGTTTCTGATTTCAGACCAATTTTTTTTGGGTTGTTTTCTACTGTTTTTTGGGAATCTTCTAAAAATATGTAATTTAATCCCGGTTAAGGGATTTGAGTCTATTTTCTAATCCGATTTAATGGATTAGGGCATGGGATGCCGCAAAATACCTATATTTGATATTGTGAGGGATTCATAATGATTATGAGAAAATAGGAGGGGCGGCTCCAAGGTTTGTTGGTTTTCTCGGTTGAGGGTTTCCAAGGTAAATCTCTACAAAAAAAACTATTCATCTTAGAATGGATGAAAATGAAAAAGTGACAGACCATCTTAATGTCTACAATACTTTGGTAATTTAGATAACCTCTCTTGGCATTAAAATGGATGAAGAAGATAAATGTATTACATTATTGTGTTCTGTGCCAGATTCTTGGGACAACCTAGCTGTTGAAATAGGTAGTGTTAGTCAAGCAACCTTAAAATTTGATGAAATAGTATCATCCTTGCTATCGGAAGAGATGAGGTGCAAAACCATGGATACCCATAGCATGGATGCCTTATCTATGAGAGGTCGGCCCCAGAAGAAAAACAAAAATAAGGGATATTGGGGGAGATCTAAATATAAGGGTAGATATAAATCCCCAAGAAAAGGTATAAAGAAGTGATGAAAATGCGGTAAAGCTGAGTAATATAAAAAGGATTGCAAATCTAAGAATGTTGATAAAGCAAAGGGATCTGAGGATATCCCTTCCACAGAGGCGAGGACCTCCTCAGAAGAAGGGGGGGATGTGTACCTAGCTTCCACATGTAATCATTCAGAACTCGATATATGGCTGATTGAATTAGGTGCATCATGTAATATGACCCCTCATACGGAGTGGTTTTGTGAATATGAAAAGTATAATGGAGGATATGTGTACTTGGGAGATGATTCACCAACCAGTATGGTTGGGCGTGGTAGAGTCAATTTGAAACTCAAGGATGGAAGGATTAGAACTCTACCTGGAGTGCTACACATTCCAAATCTAGCGAGAAACTTGAAATCCATCGAAAAGATGGATGCTGTAGGTGTAAAGGCTATGTGTGAAGATGGTGGTCGCAAAATGGTTTGAGGAACAATGGTATTGGTGAGGGGAGTTAAATATAGAACTTTGTACAAACTATTGGGAAGCACCATCATTGATGAATGTAACAGTTTTGTTGTGCCTGAGGGAGGAGATAAAGATGATAAAATATTGTCTGCATCAAGAGGAAAGACGATGCTATGGCATCAAAGACTGGGGCATATCAGAGAAAAGGGACTTCAAGCGTTACAAGGTAAATGTATGGCTGAAGGTATCACTGATTGCACTCTGGATAAAAATGATAAAACTTTGTACAAACTATTGGGAAGCACCATCATTGATGAATGTAACAGTTTTGTTGTGCCTGAGGGAGGAGATAAAGATGATAAAATATTGACTGCATCAAGAGGAAAGACGATGCTATGGCATCAAAGATTGGGGCATATCAGAGAAAAGGGACTTCAAGCGTTACAAGGTAAATGTATGGCTGAAGGTATGACTGATTGCACTCTGGATAAAAATTTATGTGAACATTGCATATATGGAAAACATAATTGGGTAAGATTTGCATCGGGTGCCATAAGAGCAAAGGGAATTTTAGAGTTAATAGACAATGATGTGTTTGGACTTGTGCCTGTTCCATCATTAGGTAGATTAACAAATCATAGCATCATAAAGGGGATTTTCATCCCTGAATAAAGGGACTACCTATTGTTGTTTATCTACATGTCATACTGATCAATAAGTTTGATTTTAATTGTGGAATTAATAGTGCTACTACAACTGATCTGCGATCACTATTATTTGCGTAATATATACTTATTGTTTTTTATGTTGAGATGAATGAAAAAAACATATTTATGTGCAAACTATATTGTGAAATTATCTTATGATGGATATATGAAAGTTACAAACTGAAGAACATATCAACAGTGAAAAAAATGAATCATGTATCAAAATTAGTAAACAAAAAAAAATGACCAAGAAAAAGAAGGGATCTTATAGTGTTGTTAGAGCCATGATCTTGCTAGCTTGTGAGTTGCATGTTTTTTCATGAATCCTGAGGACAAGGAATATATCACATGCAGGAAGATAAGGTATAGAGGGGTTGATAACATACTTCACTCAGAGTCAGAAGAAGAGGAAAACATGAGGACATGAATGAACCACCTGAGGGTAGCACCATTAATATTTTGAATGAGCTTGGAAGGGGGAAATATTAGTTGGTTCAACTTCTTACCCAGTTTATCACACGTAATCAAGGAAACCAAAACAATGATGTCATCAATTGTTCACGAGGGGCTAATGCAACAATGGAAATTATGCAGAACAGAGCAACACTCATATCCCCACACATAATAACAGTCGGCCAGTACATAGTATGAATCCTAGATCTCTCTTACCTCATTTATTGGAAGAGAAACAAGATGGAAATCAAGGATAATTTTAGGGGCGAATTTTAGCCCAGTGGGCTATTTTTCCATGTTTTTCTCCCAAAAAACATTCGCCATTTTGCATTTTTTGAAGCCCTGTTNCCTAAAATTCACCAAATTATTATATAAACGATATAAAATCCTTGGAAAAAAAATATTTTTTGAAAAGAATTGCCAATCATTTTATAGTTGGCATTTTAAGAAATGGTAATATTCGCCAACATTTATACACTTTTAAATAAGTATGGTTCCTTAAAATCATCCCTGATGGAAATAATGGGTAGCCATGACAGGGTGAAGGATTTAATGATTTTTTGAGGGAGTATAAGACCTTGGTGAGGATTTTCATGAAGTTATGTCCTTACAGGATTTTTATAGCATCAAGTATAGGAATAGGACAAGGGACTACAATAGGGGCCCACAAAATATAGATCTTCAGTGGAATGTTGGGAAATTGTCTATCCCTTCCTTTGATGGCTATAACAAATGCATTACCAGATATTGATTTCAGAAGTTGGACACATATTTCCAACTCAACCCGATGAGAGAGACAAAGGCGATCAAATATGATACATTGCATTTGGATCGGGATTCCCACGATTGGTGGTACAATGTACTAGTCACTTTGGGGCATGCTAACATTACTTCATACCTAGACTTCATGTAGAAGCTTATAGACTAATTTTATAAGAAGGACCCAGAGTTGCACTTCAGGGAGTTAGCATAGCTTAGACAATTTGGGACATTGAATGATTACTTCACAGAGTTTTAGAGGATTGCAGTCATGGTGATAAATGTGTTGGAGCATAGGCTAATTATGTTTTTCATTGAAGGATTGTCTAAGTTGTTATGGGGTTAGATTAAGGCCTTCAAAATAAAGTTGCTAAAGGATGCTATCATTAGAGCACGAGACATGGAGAATGCAGTCCCAAAGAAAAATTCTCCTCTAAACCTTTCCTTCCTCAAAAAAAACAAAGACAACAATCATTTTCGAAAGGAGTGGCACGAGAGAGATAAGTTGGATGATGAGACTAATAGAGAGTTGAGAAGGAAGAAATTATGTTTAGTTGTAAGGATCCTTGGGAGCCTCGTCACAAGTGCATGGGAAAGGATAAGGTGCATTACATTGAGGTGATTTCAGATAGTGACGGGGAAGAGGAAGCAACATAAGTTCAAGACAATGAGCATAGTAGTTTGGATGTTGAGCCACCAAACGAGGGGGCTAAGGGTGGGACTCTTTCCACTCTATCAGGTGCTCATAATTTGAGTCTTTCATAGTTCATGGAGTGTTACATGGACACCATGTCACATTTTTTAATTATAGTGGGGAAACCCATAAATTCATTGACTTAGCTTTGGTGGCCAAGAGAGGAATATGTGTAGAAGACTGCGGGTTTTAATGTGATGGAAATTGACGGGTTTAATATGCAATGAACACAGAAGGTACTACAAATGGGTGTGACGTTGGGAAAATACATGGTGACAAATGAATTTTGTGTACTTGACCTAGGAGACACTAATGCCATCTTGGGTATTCAGTGGTTTCATTCCTTGGAAAAATATTCTTAGAACTTTCAGACCATGGAACTAAAATTCATAGCAGCAGATGGTAAGAAGGTGGTTATGAGGGGTATGGACAATAACACTTATATTATTGTTTCATACAAACATATGGAAATAATATTCAGGCATGGAGTTGTGTCTTAGATAGTAGAGTGTTTGATTACATCCAAGGAACCTTAAGATAACATCCAACCTTATCATATTGACATTCAGTCATTGTTGGGAAAACATGATAGGGTTTTTGGAGATATTTCTCTAGGGAGAGCTCCTAGCAAAGATTTTGAGCACACCATTGATTCAGAATAAGGGAAAAAATGGGTGATCACAACTCCTTACAAGCACCCAAATAAGTTCAAAGATGAGATTGAGAAGGTCATCAGGAAGTTGTTATATTTGGGGCATATCAGACCCAGTTCCAATCCATTCACTTTTTTAGTGGTCTTGGTCAAGAAGAAGGATGAAAATTTGAGGATATGCATTCACTATTGGGTCTTGAATAAGATAACAATAAAGAATATATCTTATTCCCAGGATCGATGATATTTTGGATGAGTTGCATGGAGCAATATGATGCAGGGGCATAGACTGCTTGTGTGAAGTCATTTAGGACTTCACTAGGTTAAGGAAAACTCAAGGACACCTAGGGTCTCATATGATTGTAATTTGTTTTTATTTTGTTAAAAATGTTGAATAAGGATACTAGATCCTATTCCAATGTAATCGATAGGGTAGGTTGAGTAGTTAGAGCATTTCCAGAATTTCAGTAATTAGTTAGTGATCTGTCAGTGAGTTAGATAGGGTTAGTAGAGTCCAATGAGGATTGTGTTCCTTAATAATAGGATTTGTAAACAGAACTAGAGGTTTATTTAATATAGCTTCTTGATAGCTCAGGGGGAAAGTTAGCTCGATAGCTTGGCAAATAGATAAGAGGGAGATGAGCTCGGAACTTGGTTCCGGGAGCATACGCAGAGTCAGAATATCCCTGTTTGTAATTGGTCTATTTGACATTTTTTAGCTTTGAGGAAGGTTTTTATAAATAAGCACGAGTTTCTGTAATTGTGGAATTACATAGATGTGTTCATTATTTCATATAGAAATATACAGTCAATTGATTTAATTTGTGGACACACCGAACATGGATTGAGTTTTCCAAGTTTCATTGAACCAATTATGGTTTAATTCATATATTCTGATCATATTAATGGATACCTAAAATGATTGATAGGAATCTATAAATATTTCACAAGAATCGCAAGCAGATTTGGTTTTCTTATGCACAGAGATGGAATAAAGGTATGCACAAAGTCGATTAACAGATGCTATGCATCATGGAGCTAGATCGACGGCATAGGATGACTATTTAATCAGTCAAGACTCTGCAGTCAGGTCTGTGTTTTGGATGCAGAAAGAATGCGTGGAAAATTTCTTCATTTAATAAGTTACTCTGTCAATGAATTGCTGGAAAATCCGTGTGGTGAAAATGCAAACAAAGAACCAAGGTGATCGATGGTTCCTGTAGCATATTGAATTTGATCAACGGTGATGGCCTGATATCGTAGTCAGGATAAAGGTACTCTGAGTCTCTTTTGTGGAGTGCGATAGGCCCTGAGTCGTGGAGTTGGTCATATGTGAAGGAGCAAGGTATGGTAAGCATTTTTTTTCATTGTGATTGCGATAGAGCCTAAAAGTTTAAGACTTAGCTTATATGATCATATGGATATCCCAGCGTAAGCGCCTGAGTGGTTATGGTTGGAGAACTGAAGAGCGAAGAGACAAGTTTTATGGTAAGGTTATATGTCTAGTGTTAAGCACTATTACCTAGAGCGTATACATGGTTAAAGCGCTAATGAATTTGGTGAAGGAATGGCGGAGGTTGCCAAATATGGAGGAGTATTTAAATTAGTCAAGGTTTACTAGTTTAACTCTGTCCATTTATTTAAATCAGTTTTGCATATGAAATAGTAGACCGAGAGGTAAACTTTTAATAGGTTTTGGCTTATTTGGAAAGTATAAACCTAGAAATAGTGTGTTTGTTCATACACACTTGTTAAAGATCCTCTTATGTTGGTCTTAGAGAGTACAAGATCATCACAATACTCACAAGACTGCTTTTAGCTTCCATTATGGGAACTATGAGTTCTTGGTCATGCCATTTGGGTTGACTAACACACCTGCCACTTTTTAGTCTTGCATGAACCACATTTTCAATAAGCAAATGTGAAAGTTTTTGTGAATGTTCTTTGATGGTATCCTTATATACGACAGGATATGGGAGGACCATTTGAGGCAGTTAGATGATATATTGGGCATTATGGGGGAGAAATCATTGTATGCCAAGGAGTCAAAATGTGAACTTAGCATGACAAAGATTTTGTATTTGGGACATGTGATCAGTGCCTAGGTTGTGTAGGTACATCAGGAGAAGATCTAGGCCATATTGGATTGGCCACTGCCCAAGACCCTAACAGAATTGTGTGGATTTTATGGATTATGCAATTATTACAAGTGTTTTGTTAAGGATTTTTTCACTTTTAGGTGATCCCATGACATATATCATGAAGAATGGGGCATCTAGGTGGATATGGGAAGCTTAGAGGGAATTTGATAGGTTTAAGGAGGCGATGACCACTTGTCCAATTTTGGCACTTTCCGATTTCACTCAACCCTTTGTGCTTGAGTGTGATGCTTTGGGTGAGGATATAGGAGAAGTCTTGATGTATAACATACATATGATAGCATTTGAGATTCAGAATCTCAGGGATCCATAGGGACTCTATTCCATATATGACAAGAACATGTTCACCATTATGAATGCTTTAAAAAGTTCAGACAATATTTGGTAGGTGGCATATTTGTGGTTAGGACTGACCACAACAATCTACTATATTTCATGGAACATAAGGATTTGAATGAGAGGCAACAAAAGTGGGTCAAAGTACATTCTTATGATTTTGACATTGAGTATGTGAAAGGAAAGAAAAATATTGTTGTTGATTACCTTTCTAGGAATCTGACTGCATGTTCACTTGCAGAGATTTTAATGGATTTGGAGTCTCATATTCTGGTGGAATGTTCCAAGAATAAGTTTTCTTGAGAGTTGATGGATAGAAAAGTTTAGGATGATAGGTACAAATTGGTGGATTACATCATCTACTACAAGGACCACATATATTTAGTCCTTGAATCTACATTGAGGGAGAATATTATGAGGGCTGTACATGATACACCATTGGAAGGGCATCTTGGATACTTAAAAAAATATAGGCAGATCATAGAAAGGTTCTCATGGAAGGGCCTCAAGGATGATTTGTTGTGACATGTGAGGGACTGTATGCCTTGTATACATAATAAATCGAGCATACTCATCCATGAAGATTACTACAACCTTTACCTATTCCAGAGGAAACACTGGGATAGGTTGTTGACAGAGTTCATCATGAGTCTACCAAAGGTGCAAGGCATGGATTGAATTTACGTATTTGTTGATTGATTGACCAAGGTCACTCACTTCTTCACCATTTCATTAGAGCATAAGGCATTGTAGGTGGAAAATTTGTTTTTAATGGAGGTGTTTAGATTCCATGGGTTTCATAAGTTAATTGTCAATGATAGAGACAACATATTTCTCAGTGCATTTTGGAAGGAGCTGTTTAGATTAATTGCACATAGTTGACTCCTAGTACCAGTTATCACTCTTAGACAAATGCTTGGAAGGAGATTGTGAACAAATGGGTTGAAGGGTATCTATGTAACTATGTGTCAAGACAACAAAATGCATGGATTAAGTGGTTTATTCTTGGAGATAATTTCTACAACAACGCTTACCATATGTCCACTGGTATGGCCATATTCCAAGAATTGTATGGTTATGATGCTCCTTTGTTTGTGGATTTGGTGTTTGGGGATAACAAGGCTACCAAAGCCAAGAATTGGATACCATGAGAATTAGGGTATCCTTAATAGGATAACCTGCAAGTTTCCTAGAACAAGCAAAATTTTTATGCATATAAGCACATGATGGAGCAAAGTTATGAGGTAGGAGACTTGGTTTTACTGAGGTTTCATCCATATAGACAATCTTCACTGAAGAAAAGTGGTGCAGAAAATTTGAAACCATGATTTTATAGTCCTTACAAGGTGATCTAAAGAGTTGGGGAAGTATATTACAATCTTGAGCCTCCAGAGGGAAGTAAGATTTATAATGTTGCTCATGTGTTGTGCCTCAAGAAGGAACTAGGACAATAGGCCACTTATTTAGTTGAGTTACCTTGATTAGATGAGGAGGGGAAGTTGGTATTGATTTCTGAGGAGATTATGGATTTCAGGAGAGGATATTGAGGGGCATGTTGATCAAAGAGTACATTATTAGTGGATAGATTTACCAGTGGAGGACTCCATGTGGGAGAGAGATTAGATTTTGTAACATCCTAACTTGTAGTTGCTTGAGGACAAGTAATCTCAGGAAGCAAGGAATGTAATGTCCCTTTCCCATTGATCACTTTGGGAGGACTTAATAGCCTATTTAATTTTCATATGCTATATTCCGTGCGAGGGAATTAATTAATTTGATTATTTAATGTCATATGGGTGAAAAAATAACATTAATGGTGACATTGCATAATTAAACTAAATGACGAGAAAAGTGACTTAGGGGGGGAATATTAAAGAAAGAATTTATAAAGTCACTTTATATTATTTAATTGAGGGGGAAAAGGCAATGGATTATATAAAATGAGTTGGACCTCATTCTCTCATTAATCATGATTATTATTCTCAAATTGGATTTTGGAGAGATCTCGTAGATTTTTGGTAATGGGGATTGAAATGATTGAGAAATTGGGTTCAGTGGTGAGACTAATACACCCTAGCGAATCAATAAGGAAATATCACATAGATATTTCACCGAGATTACTATTGGAGAAGAGGGGCACACTAGTTTTTCCAATTCGTGGGGATTATTAGAGGGCGTATTGGATTTTGGAGGGCACATAGAACACTAGTACATAATAAGAGATAAGTGACAACAAAATGATTAAAATCCACTTATAAATGACCACTTTTGATTTGGCGATCGCTGGTGGCTAATTTTTGGTCTCTATCACATGACCAAAAAGTAGTCATTTATAGTTTGGTCATTTATAGCTTCTTAGCTGGTCATTAATTTGGTCGCATATTTGGTCATTAATCTGGTCATATGTTTGTTCATTAATATGATCATATGTTTGGTGATAAGAGACCAAAAATTAGCCACCAAAATTGTCATTGTTGCTAAAAATTCTCACATTTTGCGGACAGGAGCTGTTTCCCTAGATCTGAATGATACAGGTTTAGAACAAAACACAAACCCAAAATGTTAAACTTCCCCTAGATCTGGTTAATTGCTTGAATATAATGCCACAATACTTCCCTTAAAGTTTGTCCTCGCTATTCTTGAAGCTTTCACATCTAGTACTGCAAAAGAACTTGTAAAAGATTGAAGATAACAAGAGAAAGATGATAACATACAAGATAATAAACCAGATTTATGCATGTGACCAAGGAATCAAGTAATACATACAAATGACACAATAAATATGGGAAAGACAAAGAAACTTTTTCATTAGAAATGGTTGGAGAGACTACAACCTTTATGCCTTGGTGTTGAGAGTTCCTTCCAATGGCTCATTGCCTCTAACTTTACCTTGCCTCCAATAGCTCAAGAATTATTTTGACAGAGTTTGGGTGTTCAACACAATTCTTCCTCCTCTTAACCATAGGGGATGAGCCAGTATTTAAAGGCATGGGAGGATAAGGATGGTTGAAAAAATGGTGGATGAGGTGGAAGGGATATCCAATTAGGGGGCATCTCCAGCTCTAGGTGGTCCTAAACCATAGGGATGAGGCTCCACAAAGGCAAGTTTCGAGAAGCCTCTCGAAGCTTCCTTGTTTGCTTTTAAAAATCGAGCACTACACTTTTAATGAGGGGAAAAAGTAGTATTAAGGGGGCGACGCCCTTTTCATGAAGGAAAAGAGCAACAACACCTCCCTTGTCACATGTAAAAGTGCGTTGCTTACTCAACACGAGGAAAATTACAAGGGAACAATTTTCTTTTTTTCATTTCTCTAGGTCAAACTCTGAGGGATTGGAGCAGACAAGGGAATACCTATCTCATAACATGATAGTGACGAGATTTAGGTGTAACAATCATTTGGTAATTTGTTTGGTCGCTTATCTTCCATTTGTTGGTCACTAATTTAGTCATTTTATGCAAATATTCACCGATTTTTGTAGATAGGGTATGGAGGAATCGAATCACCAATCTCTTGCCTATAAGGCAGGTGCTCTTCCATTGAGCTATTATCCTTGAAGCCTCTACAATACTTGCAGATGTACCAAGCTTATTCATGTACTTCAGACATCATATATAGATTATAAAAAGCAACAAGAATTAACAATAAAATCTACTATAGTTTGATCATGCACTCGATAAATCCAAGATCTAGAAAAAATATTGTACGTCTGTATATTCATTAAAAATAACATGCATTAAAACATTCAAAGTTCAAACAAAGATCCACTTATTTTTTTCATCGCTTAGTCATATTGCTCAACTAATTTACCAATTCTCTCACCCAAATCAACAATTAGCTTATGTTCCTTTGCACCTAGAGCATATGGGACAACATACCCATAACCTTCACCTATTTCAACTTTAACACTCACAAAGGTCCCTGTGTTAAAGTTGAAAAGCATATAAATACAATAAATAACAACAAGAGTAAATTATAAAAAAACAATATAAAATCAATGATTATTCTATACAAGAAGCAAAATAGCTAATCCATATCCTTACATCTACCAACTTTGGGTAAGTTAATTTGTAGCACACACTGCACTGTTCTGCAACATCATAAAAAATAAACACTGCCATGCGTCTCTCTTCTTCAGTTTGGTCTTTTCCCTGCAAAAAATGTAGAAGGAACAAATAACAAGCCTTCAAAATACACCCCACAATTTGGTAGTAGTAGATCCCCAAGGCATCAATAGTGTTGTTTGATTTATAATTGATTATATATAAAACAACTAGATGTAACCTGATGCATCTCTTTATCATAAAAAGAATTAAAAAAACATTTATTTCATTATCACATGTGTATTCTTACCAGCAATAGAGTGATGAAGGAAACAAGTTCATCAAAATAGGGTAAAAACGACGATTTGAACAATTTTAAGGGTGTTCCAAGGAATTATCCAATTTGGGTAATCACCTCAATGCATTCATTTAGTGAGATAAACATATTTGTAATGACCTCTGTTTTTGGTTCCCGGTAAGCGAGATAAACTATGTTAGCTCCAATCGAGTGAAAATAGATGTTATTTAGAGGTAAATAAATCACATTTCTTTAAGTTGTTGACTACATAAATAATGAAAAGTTAAAAATTTTGAATGAGAGTTTGTCTTCTTACCTTGTAATGCTTCAACAAGGGATAAAATAATATAGTTTGAGAGTTGCTTAACATATGACTCATTACATACTTGTGCTTTTCCTTTATCCATGGCCAATTTTCTAGCTCAGAGCAGTTATGTCATGCATGTTTAAAAAAAACAGGTGATAATTTTTCTAGACATAGAGAGATGGATCTACATAAATAATGAAAAGTTAAAAATTTTGAATGAGAGTTTGTCTTCTTACCTTATGTAATGCTTCAACAAAGGATAAAATAATATAGTTTGAGAGTTGCTTAACATATGACTCATTACATACCTGTGCTTTTCCTTTATCCATGGCCAATTTTCTAGCTCAGAGCAGTTATGTCATGCATGTTTAAAAAAAAAACAGGTGATAATTTTTCTAGACATAGAGAGATGGATCCCAAAAACCTAACAAATAGGCATCAATGCAACTGCAACTTTTGGAAACTGCCAACCAAATTTTGATATTTAAACTTAGCAATAGATATATGATAAGAAAAATGACACAAACCATGACAAACCATCTCAAACAAACATAAACCATGACAAACGATGACAAAACAATACTAGAAACAAAATAGTATCGTTGTAACTAGACGAGACAAGTTTAAAGAATAATTTTCATCTCTTTCAACTTTACACTCCCTAAGGTCCCCGTGTTAAAGCTGAAAAGTATACAAAGACTCTAAATAACAGCAGTAGTAAATCTAACTCAAAGTATGAAGAAAACAAATAAGATAACCCACTAGGCGAGTTGATCTTTTCTATTAAGAGACAAGTCACTACATGAACAAAGGACATACTTGAGATAGAGAATAAATTCAATTACAGTAGGTTTAGTCAACTATAGTAGTAGTCAAGGTAACCCAATCGACAAGCAAGGAAACCCCAATTACTAGAGCAACACCAATAAACAACAATCCATATAATATCAGGGAATTGTGACATTCTACACACAAACCAGAGCTCAGTTTGTAGCCCATGCAAAGCCCATGGCTTTCTTGAGAATGATACGAGTTGCCTGGGGCTACTAAAAGAAACCATAACCTTGTTTGAGTGGACTAAGATCTCTGCTGCACTGTTTGAGTGCTTGGGTATGCTTGAAGTGAACTGTAAGGAAACCCCAATTGCTGGAGAAACAAACCCAAAAACAACAGTAAATAAAATATCAAGTAATGATGACATTCCACACACAAAACATAGCTTAGTTTGTAGCCCATACAAATCCCATGGCTTTCTTACAGCTTAGCACACTCAAACAGTGCAACAGAGATATTAGTCCACTCAAGTCGGAAACTGTGACCAAGAAACAACAATCCATAAATATCAGGTAATGATGACATTCCATACACAAACCAGAGCTCAGTTTGTAGCCCATACAAAGCTCATGGCTTTCTTGAGAAGGTTGTGAGTTGTTTGGGGCTGCTAGAAGAAACCATAACCTTGTTTGAGTGGACTAAGATCTCTGCTACAATGTTTGAGTGTTTGGGTCTATTTGAAGTGAACTGTAAGGAAACCCCAATTACTGGAGCAACAAACCCAAAAAAAACAGTCCATAAAATATTAGGCAATGATGACATTTCACACACAAACCAGAGCTTAGTTTGTATCCCATACAAAACCCATGGATTTTTTACATCATAGCACACTCAAACAGTGTCAGAGATATTAGTCCACTCAAGTCTGAACTGTGACCTCCTAAGCTTGGATGTGACATTCTTGGTGCTGCCTAGACTGAACCGTGACCTTCTTAGTTCCGCTTGAACTGAATTGTGACCTTCTTGGGGTTGCCTGGACTAAACTATGACCTGTGTGAACTTGCTTGATTAGATTGTGATTTGTTTGGGGCTACTAGAAGGTCACACCCATAACAAACATAACAAAATGGTTAAGGTACCACATTATGAGGGGGCACTACAATAAGGACTAATCAAGGGTCAACATAAGATCATAGGTAAATAAGAGGGGTTATAACAAAGTGGGAAAACATCCCCTGTACCATTAAGACCAATGTGTGTCAATCAAGGTAGGAAAATAACCCTTTTACTCATAGGACCAAGGTGTACCATCACGATGGGGAAACAACCCTTTTACACACAAGACCAAGGTGTCAAAATTTTATATTCTCTCTCAAGGTAAAGAGTCCATAAGTGTTACATACCACAACAATAAGTTTTATCATCATCGTATAAGGAAGGTCCATACCACAACAGTAATTTTATCATCACTATTTTGGATTTCCCCTCAACCCTTCCTTATTCTAATTTCTGAAAGCAAATGCTTCTAAAATTCTCATGAGTATGTGAATAAAATTTCTACAATTTTAGCAGCAAAAAAAAAAAAAAACACATGAAAATAACATCTAAACATAAATACCTTCTACTATATTTAAAGTCCGTTGAACAGTTAGAGAGATAGATCCAAAAACCTAACAAATATGCATCAATGCATCTGCAAGAAATGCCAGGAATAATGTTTGCAAATAGGAATCCCAAATAAGCTTTCATAATCATAGTTTATTAAGCCAAGCGATGCTAACTAGAGACTAGTTTTCTGGCATCATAAGGTCTAGTAATACATAAGAACATGTTCTCACTAGTAGATTTTTTTTCTCCTTTTTTTATTTATTTTAATTGAAAGACAGGTAGCTCAACTTTGTAAGTGGGTTGAGTTACTTACTAGTTCGGTTAAGAGTGGGTTGAGAAGGAATTCAAGGAGGTTTTTGTGGAGGATTCTTAGAGGAAAGTTGGGGGTGTTGGAGGTAACGCAAGCCATTTGTAATAGATCAACCCTGTATGGACACAATTTTTCCCATGATTTATCAAAATGGCTATGGACTTGTTGAACGTTACTGTTGTGCAAGTGTTACCCAAATTGATTTCTATGGTGTATGTAGAGAACTTGGTGCATAGCTTAAATTCTATACTTTCATTTGAATGGTGTAGCTTTAAGTTGATGCTTATTATAATGTTCATTAGAGTGACAAAATTGCTAGTTCAGATATTTAACCGAAGAACATTTTATGTGGTAACTCTTACAAAATATAAGAGTAAACACCATGATTTAACAATTTATAACAACGACAAGTACAATACTTCTAAGTCTGATATAAATGTAAAAACTGAGGGTACATTCCTAAATAAATAGATGGGCAGATTTGGGCTTGTCTAACATTTGCCACAATGAAGATGTTAGTCCTTGAATATTTAATTAGATCCCTCTTAATTGCTATAACAAACTTCAACAATTCTTGGACTGATATTTAAAATACATATATACTGTAGAGGATCCAATATAGAGCATAAATTCTTTAGGAGTTCATTGCAAAATGGAGAAACTCTGCTTCCTAGCAGAAATTAATTGACAACCCATTAAAAATGTGCACCAGATTTGGAGATTCCCTTCCCGTGGGTTGCAATATAAGCTGAGGTCTGCACTTTTTCCTTACTGGTATGCAACTACATGTGTCCTTATTTTATCTAAACTGGTATCACCAAATCTACTCAACCATCCCAATGTTCAATAATCAATACACACTAATGATGGTAGCCAACTCCATATTCTTCCTTGATAATATTGGCACACAGGGTAACGGTTTACAATAGTGTTTTTTCCCTCCTCAATCTTGAAAGTAGGGCTTCCTTTATGACCTTTGAGTTCTCCTTAATGGTATGTTTTACTTTTTCTTAGGATAATGCATCTCTTCTATGGGAAATTACCCTGTACTAATTAGCATGGTATATATAATACTAATTATGAAGACTCATGAAAACACAGTGAACAAGATGACAAACTCATGAATGCCACTGTTCATTGTTCACTAAAAAATATTCTAGGAATTAAGAAATTACTTCAACATTCCTAAACCATAATTAATGGAGATATCACATGAAATATGAGAGTACATGTTCTCAAAGATGTGCAAAGGAACCCTTGCATTTGGAATCAATTTTGCATGATCTAATTTTTACATGTTTGACACACTTTAAAAATAAAATAGTTTCAATTCATAACACTTAGCCCACTCAACCAATATCACATTACAACTAGTCAAAGTAAGATAACGAACAATAGCAAGTAACTTGTAAGGTTACTCCAATGCACTAGCAAATAAAACAAGGCTAACAACACTTACATTGTAATATATAGGTTGAATAGTTAAACATTTTTTATATTCAACAAAGCTACTCATAATTTGTGAGCATCAAAATCTATTTTACAATGAACTAAGTCTAGGAAACAAACATAACAAGAGGAAAATATCAATTTTGTGCCCTCTATGTTTTTCCAATTGTATACCAAATGATGCTTGCAAGGACCTCTATTATCAAGTTTAATGTTGGTAATATATGTCAAAAGACCACTACCATAAAAAGGAAAACTATGAAGGAATTAATAGAATTGTTTCATGGGTAAATCTTGGAGTTCTTGGTACTATTCTTCAAAAATTGGAAACACTAGAAACATATCAAGGCAAATCAGAACCTCAAACATTATTGAGAGACATCGAATCCTAGGTTATCTAACTTATGGCTCATGAATCAACAAAGAAACACTACTACATTTTGACCAAAAATCCGACGGCTATCATGTCGGATTTTCGACACTTCCTTGTCGCATGAACGACACTTTGATTTTTTTTTAACCGTCGGAAACTTTTCGTCGGTGATCCGACACCTAGGAAACCGTCGCTTAAGCGACACCTAAGCAACCGTCGGTTAAATTTACAGTGTCGGTTAAGCGACGGCATTTGTTCGACAGTCCTGAATTTTTTTAATAAAATAACTCTTCATTCCGTCGGTAAAGCGACAGCATGGTCGTCGGATGTGCGACGGATATCAATAGTTGCTGTCGTATAAGCGACAGGATGTTCCGTCGGTTATGCGACGGATAATACTTATAACTGTCGGAAAAGCGACAGGTATCAATGTTGATTAAGCGACGGAAAAAACTATAACTGTCAGAAATGCGACATGTCGGAACGTCGATTAAGCGACGAACAGGAATATTGACAGTCGAATTTGCGACGCTTATGAATGTTTAAAAAAAATAAAAACGCCTACAGAAGCGTCGGTTAAGCGACGTCTGTAGGCGTTTTAAAAAATATAAATATTTATCAACAAGGCACATGAGCCCTGGCAAGGAGGTCTCGACTAACGTTTGCACAAATATAAAAACTTAAATAAAAAGGATTAATAAAAATTTGTATGATACAGAAATAGAGAAGGATTAAGTGTAAATAAACTGTGAGGCACAACAATTTCTTCAAAGTACGTGACACATAGCCTACATCTGGGGGGTGCCGAAATTTGAACAGTTAAATTCCGTTGCCGGGGATAACGACATTCGAGGATCAGTTCATCAGCCTGCATGCAGAAGTGGTAACACATAAAACGATAGAGATCTAATCTGAATTAACTAACATACTGTAAAAGGTACTGGCAACTCCGCAATGATCCAGAAGCGTATTTTCAGGCAGGAGTGCATAGACTGGAGGGGACATAGGTATGAGGTTTCAAAGAGTCCCAATGATTGTTATTATATATAATGTTTTTATCCCAAACACCTTGCGTGCATAATAAACTTCCATTAGAGAAATTTGTTATCTAAATAAGCAAGACAACTTTTATATAGAATATTGCATTTATACGTTTAACTTGGACTCGCATATAATTGCCTTAGCTTCAGTCTGAGTCACCCGAAGGCTAGCCCCGTGAAAGCCTAGATATATGGTCACTACATGTTATAATATACGAGCTTGCATGGATACGTCCTTGTAAAAGCCCATGCACTCTGCCTTAGAGTGAAAGCTAGAGTCCAGAGAGAAGAAATGATCTTTATCATTCTCTCTATTCTTAGTTATTAGATTTAGTCCCATGCACTCCTTATAGTGGAAAGCTCCAGTTAGTTTTAAGCAGAAGATCCAGAGTTTAGTTAGAACAAAATAAATCTCTCGCCATATCTACGTTTCCACTGGGACTCGCATATCTACGACCATA
>LPNX010285371.1:11305-31438 GCA_001517045.1 Pseudotsuga menziesii
GAAAAACCTCGAAAGTGCATCCTAGCACAAAATATAGGATCTCCCAGGATCTTTTCTATGTTACCTATATCAAAACCTTTAAATAGAATCCTAGCACAGACTATAGCGTCTCCCATGATCTTTTCTATGCTACCTGTACAACCTATCCAAAACCAACCTGTAGCAAAACCTCAAAAGAGAATTTGAGCATAGAGTATTGAATCTCTCAGGATCTTTTACATGCTTATCTGTACAATCTATCCATAGAGTATCATCTTGATACTCATCACAGCATCATCCTAATGCATATCTTCATCATATGATCATCCTGATCATCATCATAGCAGAAACTGAAGCATCATCCCGATGCTCATCACACAGTGCTTACATCCATAGCCATGGGAAGGATCCTCCTACCATGCTTGGAATGGCTCCTGCAAATGTGTCCCATCACTTCTTCCTTGAAGTATCTTCTATCTGAAGAACACCAAGCCTCTCTCTGAAGTACTCAAACTTCACCCTAGCTAGTGGTTTGGTCAACACATCTGGTATCTGCTCATTTGTCACAACATATTAGAGCTTCAATGCTCCTTTTTGCACCATATCCATGATATAATGATATTTGATCTTGATGTGTTTTGACCTATTGTGGAGCACTGGGTTCTCAGAAAACTTCACACAACTCTAGTTGTCACAGAAGATACATGTAGCATCCAATGGGAGATCAAATAACTCAGACAGTAGCTTCTTGAGACACACTGCCTCACAACTAGCCCAACAAGCTGCGACGTACTCTACTTCGACTGTACTCAATGCTACACAAGATTGCTTCCTACTAAACCAAGAGATCACACCTGATCCCATACTGAAGCAGCACACCGAGGTGCTCTTTCTATCTGCAGCACTTCCTGGCCAATCTGAATCAACATAACCATCTAGGTTAAACTTTTGATTTGTATCATATTTGAGCCCATAATCAATCGTCCCCTGCAGGTACTTCTGAATATGCTTTACAGCAATTAGGTGAACATGTTTAGTATTTTTCAGAAACTAGCTCAAGTTGTTCACCGCAAAGCAAATATTTGGTCTCGTGTTTGTCAGGTACATCAAGGAACAAATCATCTGATGATACATCATGGCATCAACCATCTCTAATGAAGCAATACTCAATAGCTTCAGGTTCGATTCCATAGGTGTGGTCATGGTCTTGCAGTCCATCATCCTGAACCTCTTCAGGATCTCTACTGCATACTTCCCTTGTCCCAGGGAGATTCCATCTGCATTCTGTCACACCTCCATAAATAGAAAGTAGTGCATCATATCCAAGTCGTTCTTCTCGAACTCGGCAACAAGTCTCCTCCTTGCAAATTTAATGTGTTCCTCTTTTCTGTCAGGAACAAGTCATCGACATATAACATGAGCATCACTGGTCTTCCACCTTCAACCTTGAATAAAAGGTTGGAATCTGCTTTACTCTCACTAAAGCCTAGAGTCATCAGTAAGCTATCCATCCTGTCGTACAATGTCGAACCTCAGTATCTTCTGTAGTTACTCCCTCTGAAGCAGAGCATCATTCTCCCTTTGTCTTTTGTACTTTATGCACTGAAACATTATGTACTGGAGTGACAAGTAGCTTCCTCTGCTACTAATATTCTATGTATCCATCTAGGGTCACTGGATACCAGAATCCTTTATCTTGAAAATGTTCTTCTCGCACCCATATATGAGCTTGTAATCCTCTTTAGGATTTCATCTTCAACCTTGTAGCAAAGTTTAATATCTTCACCACTCTAGGTGATATTCAAGCTCCTCATGTCTGTGTTATCCCATGGGTGCCTTCTAATCTCATACAAGGCCTTCTTTCATTTTCACACATGAGTCTGTATGTCATGTGTCTTTACTTCCAATGGCTGCAAATTTCTCTTCGTAGTCTATGCCTTCTTTTTGTGAGAAGCCTCGTGCTACAAATATTTCCTTGTATCCCATGATGTTTGCATCTACTGCATGATGGAACAATGAACTTCCATTCAGGTCTCGATACTGCATCCCAGACATCATTCTTCTTGAACTAGTCTTCCCTTTCTTCTTGGCTACTTCTTCATCAATTATGTCGCTGCATTCATCATATTATTCTTCATCTTGGATTATTTCTCGAACTGTTATCACTTGTTCTCTGGAACAAGTCTCAACCTTCTTTGCTTGTAGGTGATTGTACATGATCTTTCCTACAAGTCATATGCACCAGTTGTATGGTTAGAAACATTTCATAATTTCATAATGAAAACTTCTTATGCATAAATCTATGATCATGCAACTATTTTAGCCAATATAAGATTCATCCATATCTCACGAAAACTTTCTAGATGCATTGATGGGACCCTTAATTTATTGAGCCGAGGGAAATGTTGTGGCACTCGAAGAAGAAAGAAATAAAAGATTTGATGGAATCTAAAACACTATCATTCGTGTAAGAGGGAAGCATAGGATCATGATGGAGTGCATAAAACTTGGTGGATAAGTACATATACTCTGATATCCATGAGATCTTCTTTGTAGACTTACCTGTTATATTGTATGAATGGTTTTCAATATTGGTGATCGGACAACCGACGTTCTTGAGGAGAGAACCCGTCGAATGGAATGATCAGTTGGTTTGCGAGATAACCAATGTAAGTAACGATATCTCTAGAGATTTTTATTTCTTGGTTGACACTATCTTGCAAGGATACATCACTGAGTTTGTAGTAGATACTATAACCTCATATAGTGAGTCTAAAAGAATTTTTTTCCAAGGACCTTGCAGAAGATATTTTCTATCTATTAGTACATGGATTAAAAATCTGATCCATGAGAAGGGTATCTTGCGGTTGAGTAGTTGAGTCACATTCCCGTGAGGGAGGCTATGTTGTAGACGACCTCTTAAGGAAATGGTAGAGGATGAGTTGAAATGTTCCCAGGAAGCACAAAACCTGAATTAGAAGCTGGATTCCTAAGGAGTTTAAGGAGATTCAGATCAGGGAAAAGAAGAAAGATCGAAAGAGGGTGACGAAATCCTAGTTTATTCGAGGAGAGTGAACATGAACGTCGATCACACGAAGATGAAGGGTCTTGTGATGAAGAGGAGGAGTATAGCCCAATATTGGAAGGAGCAAAGGAATTAGAAGAATCTATAGAGACACCAAGATCAGGATGCAACTACATCACACCAGAAGTATCACTGCCGACGAGATCAATATTCTCATCCCCAGAAAGGACCGATAATACCAATAGTCCTAGTACTGCAACTAGCAAGAAAGAGGGTTCAAATCCTTTGAATCCTTTTCCAGAGAACCCCGATGCTGAATCAATGGCTGTGGCAAACATTTAGTTACTCACATTCAATGGAAATGGCGCAGAAGATCTGAAGCAACAATGGTTCCTCTATGAAGTTGTTTGGATTGTTCGATTAGGCCATAATGCAGACATAAAGAAGGCACAAATGATCACGACTCTGAGGGGTCATGCGCTAGATCGGTTTATGAAGTTCTATGTCGCATCGACTAGAACACCACAAAAGACCCTTAACGAGATCAGAGCTACAATGATCTCTGAGTTCAGAAAACCTAAATATGAATCACAGTGCATTAATGAGATCAAGGAGATAAAGCAAGCACTGGGATAATCAATATGGGACTTTGACCAATGGTTTAAAACTTTGATGGCCAAGGTAAGATTCCAAATGTTAGATGTACAACATAAAGAGTGGTTTATTTCCACGTTATTACCACACATCCGAGGACCATTAATGCAAAAGAATATTGAGTCATAGACATAAGCACTAGAGTTGGCGATGAAGCTAGAAGCCTCTCCCATTGGCGATGATGCCATAGGAATGGTATAGATTCCGTCATAGTTGGCTAATCTAATGATACAGCTACTAGACATTGGGAAGGGAAAGGAAGCACAAGAATATTTTTGGTGCATGAAGTGCAGAACAGATGGGAACACTAAGGATAACTATCTAGCCTTCATGAACTATATTGCGTCAGGTGCACCAAACCCATTAAATGGACAAGGACTACCATGGTGTCGGATATGCTAGTTTAGAGAGCATCGCAACGATGAGTGCCTATACCTACAGAATATGTGAGTACCCTAGCAAATATTTTTTGTAAGTTTTGTAAGTTAGTAGGACATGAAGAAAAAGATTACAGAGCATACAAGCTCTTGAAAGAAAATATTTTCGACACCTACTTCATGAAAAATGAGGGAATGGCTTAGGCTGAAATGGTGCAAGCATCGTATCATTCTGCACAGTTCCCACCCAATCAATACCAAAATCAGCATTAACCTCAGTACGCACCTCAGCAGTCGTATGTGTAAAAAAATCACTACCAACCACACTACCAACAGAACTAGTACCCACCGCAACAACCACACCCGCAGGGAAGGGGTGGTGGAAACTTCAGAGGAAGAGACGGGGGAGGAGGATTTGGTAGAGGAAGAGGCCAAGTTATATGTGATAACTATGGAAAAATGGGTCACTACACCAGAGATTACTTAGAACTTGTGAAGACATGTTCATATTGTAAGGGATAGGACCATAATGTGGAGCAATGTCCTCAGTTGATCACAAAATGGCAAGCAAGGACCATCGCAGGACCTAACCCTGGGTAGAATGAAAACCCAAATCCTAACATGAATGTTCATATGATTACGGTTGAACTATGAGATCTAAATGTTTTTGTCATAACACAAGGAGTATCTACGACAGGAGATGATCAGGATAAAGCACAAGAACAATTGCAAATGCAGGTACGACCTATGACATAGAAGAAGGCATCATTCAATGCCCAGAAACAAAAGGAAACATTCTTAGAGGTATGACCCAAGTTTTTGGATTCGGTAGAACCATCGATGTCATAAGGAGTCAAGGAGATTCCTTAACGATTTTAGTGCATTTTTCACAAGAATGCTCCACAAAAGGTTAGTAAGCTCAGATCCTTTCTATCAAGTTGCTTAATCATTTTAATCATTGTCGGATTGCATTTGCAGAATACCTGAGGTAGGAGTGGGTACATCATTTCATACATACATTGGAAATTACACCTAGAACCTGGTATACATCTATGGAATTGTGACAAGAAACCCAAGACTAGGAAGGGATCGCTAAGCAATTTTCACATACATTTGAATTTGTTGATGAGCATCGTATAGTTGATGCTGCGCATTTATATTTGAGCATGTGGGAACACATCCCACAATCACATCAGAATGGATCTTCACTGATCATATGGGAACACATCCCATAATCACATCAGAATGTCTCTGCACTGATCATGTGGGAACACATCCCACAATCACATCAGAATGTCTCTGCATTGATCATGTGGGAACATATCCAACAATCACATCAAAATGTATCTGTACTTACATTTGACCATGGAAGGAACCAATACTCTCACCATGTTAGAAGGGCACAACACTTATATCTGACCATGGGAGGCCCCTCCTACCACCATGTCAGAAAGGCTCACGGACTCATCACTTCCTCTTGGAAGGAACCTCGATCTGGTGAACACCAAGCTTCTCCCTAAAGTACTCAAACTTCACTCTGGCCATTTCTAGCATAGAATCGTATCAGGGATGATTACATGAAAGGATAACATGTGAGTTTCACTAGGACTGATTACATTCGAGGACAACCTATAAGACCTTTTACGTGTAAGCCACCTACGAGCTTCGCCAGGATTTTATGCTTAGACAACCTGTCTCACCGGCTATGCTAGAACACCCTCTTTCGAGAGATCTTGATCTAGATCACATACTGGAGCTTCACTGCTCCTCTCTACATCATACAAAAATTCAAGTCATATTAATCAAATCGAATAGTATTTTTTCAAAAGAAACATACTACCTCCCAAATATCCGAGCAAGTGGCAACATATTTTGCCTCGATTGTGCTCAGTGCCACGTAGGATTGCTTCTTTCTGCACCAAGAAATTACATTTGATCTCATACTGAAGTAGCACCCCAAAGTGCTCTTCCTGTCAATGGAATTTCCTGCCCAATCCGAATCCTCATAACCTTCTAGGTTAATCTTCTGATTCACCTCATACTTTAGCCCATAATCAATAGTACCCTTTGTTAACCCAAAAATCCCCCACATAGCTCTCAATGGCCTACACCACCCAAGAACACCATCTCACAACCCTCATATCACTCCGTAAGACCCTCCAATAGACCCCCACACCTCCAAATAGGCTAAGGATGAAGAAAAAGGGCTAAAAACCCCAAAAAGGAGCCCAAAATAGCCCCCTAGGAGCTAAAGCCCTAAAAAAGGGGCTAAAACCCTAAAAGGGGCTAAAGTTAGGGCGGAAGGGGCTAAAGGCACAAAAAGGAGCTAGAACCCTGACCAAGAGCTTAAAACCCTAAAACCCCTTGGAAATGCTATAAAAGGAGGGTGGGGGGTCACTCTCAAAACACTTCTCCCATTGCCTATTGTTATGTTGCCCGTGGATGCTTTGAGACCTTTGTCTCTCAAACCAACCACACTCCCTCTCCTCCATTTCCATTCCCATTGAGCCATTGCTCCTAAACCAAGAGAGGTACTCCCATGAGCTAGGGCATGGTGGCCCATTTCCACCCAAGAGAAGGTATACCCACTGGTTTATTTCTGCTTCTTAGATGTTTAGTGTTATTTGCTTTCTAACCTTGGTTCCTATTTGCAGGTTTTGTTATTGACATCGTTTTGCAGGTTTTAAGGAGGTGGAACCCTAACCCATTTTTTACAGAGGGGTTCACCATAGCTTCGTTTCCTTCTTTCTGCCATTAGATTTAGTCTACTGTTCTTGCCATTTGCTTTTTCTTCTTTATTAGATTAGCTTAGCTTAGTTTACTATTCTGCTCTGTCATTTCCATTTCATTTTCTACATTTCACCATTAGCAGGAACCTACCCTTGTTCCCTATAGGCATAAGGGAGCCATTCCTACCCCTGTAGCAGGGAGAAATCGTTGCTACATAACTGGCGACCATACCAGGTCGATCCTACAAGATCCCTGGGCCAAACTTTTTATTTTCAAGTTTTTAAAATTTTTGCCCTAGTTTTTCAGAAATTTCATGTTAAATCTATCTTAAATCCTGTTTATTTCCTCTTTTAGTTACTACTAAAACCTCTGCTAGGTAGAATCGAGTCAGATTGAACCTAATACCAGTTACTATCGGCCAGATCTGACTCTATCTCACCAAAAAAACCCCATTCTGGAGCAGGGCACTCATATCGGGGAAAAAGGTGAGACTGGGGCACACTTAATGGGAAAACAGGTGTGCCTAGGGTGCACTTAATCCCCCGACAAGTGTGACTTCAGCCCAGAAATTGAGGTTGTGGCTGTTTCTGCATTTTGTGCGACCCCCTCACTCATTTCTAAAAAAATCTCATGGCCCCTTCACCAGATTTGGTCAGAAATTTGTGGCCTGTCAAGCAAAATTTTAATTTAATATTAGTAGATAGTAATTTTCAGTTTCAAAGGACTATTAATGCATCGCAGCCATCTCTGTCCACCATTGCAGGTCATTTTTAGTTTCTGCTTTTATTTTCTGCAAATTTTTTCATGAACAATGTGTAAATGTTATGTAAACCATTATGGCTTAATAAAATGAACCTAGTCTAACTAAAAGCAACTTAAAAGTAACCATCTTGCTTCCCCCTTCCTCCTCTACCTATTCATCACCCTTCAGGGTATTCTGGGATACGACGAAGGGCAAGTTCGTATAGATCTAGGCACTCCATGATATTGTTCCAAAACCATTAAAACCGGGTGACCTGGAAGGTAGAGGGGGTAGAGAAGGAGGGCTTCTCATGGTGCTAAGCGTCCTCCCTGTTGACCAACCTTGCATCTGGGAGGTGACCTGAGGATCTACAGATGGGATTAGTCCCATTGTGTTGAGATCCCAACACCTTCTCTTGGTTGAAGAGGAATATCAGTGTGAGGTAGACATCTAGTTAGGCCAACAAACATTTAGGGTTAATCACTCTACTTGTTCGCAATTTCTATTTATTTATGATTGCATACACAACCATACTGACATGAAATCTACCATGATGAGGTCATAAACCATATTGCAGCAACCAAGTATTAGAAAAACAAGCAAACAAATACACCATACCAACTAATTAACCCAACTCAGTTCATGATGCTGAGTAAGCCTTAAAATTTACTAATTTACACTAAGTTCAAACAACTTTGCAGTCTTTGAGGACATAAGTCCCTGACTGCTTCAACTATGGGAAGTACTTGGGCTCTATCCAGAAACTCATTGTGAGGAGTACCACAGGAACCCCAAAGTAGCTGGCTGCTGAGAGGAATTGCCAAGCGAAACGGGCAACAACCCCTTTCGATTGAGTAGAGACACCTATGAGGAACAAGCCAAGCGCTGTCTTTTGATAGTATTGGTGGCCTAGTGACCACCTTCAACCAATAGGAATCCACTGAAACCAGGGTCCAAACATCATTCCCACCAAGTTTCGGACATAAATCTAACACAATTGGTCCTCCATGATCTTCCTCATGCTTAAGAGGCGAACCACCACCATTTGGAACACTCAATTGACAACGTTGAAGCTGCTCTCAATGATCTTCCACACCATCAAAGGGCCACACAGCCTCTGATTCTGATTCAGAACCATATAAGTCTGAACCAGACCTCCATACCGCACCATCAATCCCCTTGGCTAGTGCAAATTTAGACCCATTTTCTGGCCTAACGTTAGCAAGTGGACCCATGTCCACATCACAACCGCTTACCCACAACTTGGCAAGTGGCCCAAGCACTGTCATGCAAACTATCATCAGTCAGCTACCACCACCTATAGTGACCAGCCAAGCTGGCCCACTTGCAACACATGGGGGCAATGGCCCCTCCACACACACTGTCCCTCCTGCCACACAGGGGGGCAGTGGACCATCCACTTACATTTCCCCTACTTTCATACATGGGGGCAGTGTCCCCGCCACTCATACTATCCCACCCAAAACACTTGGGGGCACTGGCCCATCTGCAATGGTGCCACCGCAAGCACCCCCAACTATGTAGATGCATTATGCACCTGCAAACCCCACCACCATTGCAGCACCATCCCACATTAACTTGGGGTCAAATCTACCCTTCATGGCTCGTCTGAACTTGCCTGATTTGGCTAGATTAACAAACAACCCCATCTGCCACCAAGCGTTTTGGCCACCTATGCCAACTAAGCTGCCATCAGACATCCCCAAGTTTGAAGGAAAAGTTGGGGAATGTCCCCAAAACCACATAATGACATTCCATCTATGGTGCTCATCCAATAGCATCATAGACGACTCCATTAGGTTGAGGCTATTCCAACGCACCCTTACAGGTGCTGTGGCCAAATGGTACATTTAACTGCCATAAGCCAAGTACCCCGACTTCAACTCCTTATCCTTCATGTTCCTACAGTATTTCCAACTCCCTGTCAGATATGATGAGGGGGTGGAGATCTTGCTATCCTGCTATCAAAGCACTGCTACTCACATAACTGACCATATCCATGAGTGGTGGCGACATCGTAGCTTATGCAAAATCCAACTAGATGATAGGATCTTCTTGGATTGGTTCCTTAAGAGTTTGCTTTGGCCCAGCGCAAAGGACGTCGCATCTGAATGTCCCCAATCTGAAGAAGAGGCCATACTGAAGGCCCAACAATTTGACCTCATCTATGCCCAGTCTAGATACCTGTATACTGTCATTCTAGATGCTCCCTGTCCAAGTACCTCCTGCCGCGACGCACCGGGGGCATCCTACGCTGCAGACGACATCATAGGGTTGGTATCCCAACAACCACAGCCTCAACTGACACCACTTGCCATTACACCACAACCAAGCAACACTGCTAGTGTTGCTTACCAGAACCAAGCTCCGGAATATGCTAGAATGATGTCTCAGTCCGAAGCAACAACTTCTTATGCACAACCTGTGCCACCACAGTAGGCTCAGGCCATGGCTTGGCCAACACAATAGTATGTGGGGAAAATGCCCACATTTGTGGCAGCACCACCCCCACAAATCTACTATGCATCGTCAGTGCAACACTGTGCAAGCCCCCACCCACGCTCCACCTGCTCCATTGGGACAGGTATTTGCATAGAAAAACCGTCCCAACCAACCTACCCTCAACAATAAACAAGGGAAAGCTAGGAACAACCAGCCCCACAGCCAAGGCAATAACCAACCTCAGGGAGGCGGTCAACAACCAAACCCTCTCAACAATGCCACAAAAAACTGGCCAGCCCAGAACCCCCCATGACCAAATGCACCAAAACAAAACGCCCCGTTGCGCACAAACCAACCATGCACACTCTGTGAGGTCTATGGGAACTATACATTTGAGTGTCCCTTCATGGGTCGTGCGAAGCAGGCTATTTGAAACGAGGCCCAACAGGCTGCCAACACTACAAACAAAGCACAACTGAACTCGACATCTCAAGGACCTCCCCCCATGGTGCTTCAAAGCCCACTGCCAGTCCAAGGATTGGTGGAAACCTCACCCCCTCCCCAAGCCAATCCCAATGCTCAGGGGGCACCTCCCATGGCCGAAACAGGTGTTCATCACCTGCTAGCCATGACGACTGAAGAGGTCAACTTGCAAACTAGACAGAATTAGTATGGTACCGCCACCGAACTTGCTGAGTCATCAGCAGCATCCACATCTAAGACTGTCAACCTACCTCTTCAGGTACCCCAATTCCCGTGCCCCCCCGTACACAGAGTTTCCAATAATGCCACAGCTAGAGCTGCAGTCAGCTATAGCATTGTGGATGATTTGGCCCAAACGCCAACTGCCATGTCTGCTCTTGAGGTACTTAAAATGTGCCTAATGTAGAGAAAATCCTTACTAGCTTCTCTAGGGGTAGTAGACCCCTCCGACTCCAAGCTAATCACATTTGACATGGAGAACGGAGAGCCACGCATGCCCTCCACTATTTCCTTCCAAATCTTGATATCCATCCAGAACTTGGTTGTGCACCGATGCATAGTGGATGAGGGGGCATCCACGTGCGTCATGTATACCTTGGTTTGGAAGAAGCTTGGATCACCAATTCTGCAAGTGTCCTCCATGGCTCTGCAGGTTTATGATGGACACCCCACTAAAGCCCAAGGAATCCTCCCCCATGTCCCCATCATGTTAGCCGGGAAGATAGTCCTGATTGACATCAAATTTGTCAACACTCAACTGGATTACAACCTCCTTCTCGGAAGGAGTTACATGTACACCATGCGAACCATCGCGTCAATTGTCTTTCGCCTCATGATGTTCCCCCATGAAGGGAATATTGTGACGGTTGACCAACTCACCTACCATGATCCACAAGGGTTAACAATGCCTGCCAATGTTATCCATACCATCACCACCATTGAGCCCCAAGGGGTGACCTTACACGCTAACATCATCCCTGCAACCAACACTGTGGTTGAAAACACACCAGCCTCCCCACCATTGAATGTGGGCCCTGGGTAGTTCACCAATCCCACCATGACGGTTCCTTTCCCATTGGTGTCACCACCACTGACACAAAAGAAAAATGTGGACTTGTGCATGGTCTCGTCAAGCGCCACTGCACCCAAACAACAACCGCAGCCGCAACCCCAACCCCAACCACAAAATTGTCCACAGCCGCAACACCAATAGCAACTGCAACATCACCCGTAATAGTAGCATTACACGTAGCCGCAACCACAACCACACCCCCACATGCAACCAGCTGGGAGTTATGTGGGCTCATCTCCAGTCCATACAATTCCCTTCCTCTTTCCCCCACCTGGTGTCATGAGCAAGCCGGTCATGGCCACCTTAAGCCTACCCAACTTTACGTTGGGCATCCTAGTGTGGTATCTTGATCCACCAGCTCAACCAGTAATGCCCCAGGTTGTTTTAACCCCGATGCAACCTATTGCGGTTTAGTCTCACCCTCCACCTGGTCAGCACAAGCCAACTGTCGTAGCCACACCTGCACCGCCCCAACCCAAAAGAGCCAGGGGAAAGAACACCAAAGCCACCACAGAATCACGACAAGTCCCACCTTGTGCCATCTGCGAACAATAGGGCCATCCAACTCAGAATTGCCCTGAAATCCTAGTGATCTGTGCGCATCTGGATGCCATGGATAAGAATGAAAACATCCCCGTGGTTGAACTCCCAACTGTTCCAGTAGTCAGGAACAAGGCCTTGAGGACAAACCATGCTTGTGCCCTTTGCGACTTGTATGGACATTACTCCCACCATTGCCAAGACCTGCCCAAATTTTGAATAGCTTTAACTGACCTCCGTCACCATTCCCTTGAGTCTGAAATCACCTTAATTGAAGAAGTTCACCTACCACCTCCTTCTTCAGACACCATGTCCATTTACATGATGTCCAGTTCAACTGACCCGCTTGTCTCCACCATCACTGACGGTCCATCAGACCCGTCTCTTCCGTTGTTTCCGAAACCATAGTCGCAACCTCAGTTACCAGTGAAACAATGGGGTTCATTCCCGATCAACATGATCCTTTTTCTTTTTCTTTTGCTTTCCTTTTTCCTACCATCCAGGATTGTGAGTAAGTCCGTCTTGGCAACCTGCAATCTACAAGATTTCACACTGGGGGATCCTGTGTGATACCTTCAACCACCTACCCTACCTATAAGGCCCCAGGATGTGTTGACTCATGTCCATCCAATTGAGATGATGTTGCACCTACCTCTAGGTCCATCAAATATCCTCCTGTCTCCAGGCCTGCCCCTCTTCCTCCAATAGAGACTGGGGGCAAGGCCACAAAAACCATAACCAATACCATTTACATGATCTCTAGCACCAGTTGCCTTTTTGTCTCGTTAGTTGTGGAAGATCCACCTGATCTATCATGGCACCACTTATGTGATGACAGAGATATCTGTAAGACCACCTTTGGTTTTACCCCATTCCCTTTAAACCACAGTGTGGAATTAGTTCTTCCCATAAAAGACCATATTTCATCATCCCACCTTGCCAATGACCTTTTTCTTGGCAAGGGGGCATACCTCTTTGCTGACTCAGATGGTCGACTCTTGAAGAAGCCGCACAACGGGCTCCACCTCAAGAGAGTCTATGCCTGATATAACCACTATGAGTCCCTTATAGCGTAGTTTTTTTTCCCTTTCTTGTTTTTCAACATTTTTTAGCATAAGTCAGGGGTAGCACCATTAGCTACTAACCCAAAGTCACCCAGACTCAGTTCGAGACACCTCTCACACCTTCGGTCTCAAAATTCCATATCCTGATGTGACCATCGTCTCATGTTTAACAGACCAACTTCAGGACCATTTCCCACAAGTCACCTCGATTTACGAAGCCATGACATGACGATGCAAGTGTCTATGGATCTGTACTTGTATCACACTTCTCGACCGCTACTCATGCGAGTTTTCAGGCTGCCTCCCTTTAAGGACTGTAATTTTAGCTTTTATTTTGCATTTTTAACACATAGTTGTCTTTTCCATTCACCGCACCTGACACAGACATCTGGACCATCGTCCACAAAATGATTTATTTTTATTACATGTATTTGGCATATAAATGCCTCCGGACTTGTACTCACATCACATGTGGTCAAGTTCATCCACCACAATACACACACATACTCTCTTGACCTCTGTCCAAGAGCCACCTCGATTTGCGTACCTTTGTCGCACTGACTCATAGGCCTCTGCTGCGATCTATCCCACGCATGTATTGGTATGTTTGTGAGCCCTCTGCTCTATCCATACTACGTGGATGACCTTTGGACCTATATCCACCGTCCCGACATGGGGCACCGCATGTGCCACCATCGGTTGACCACACTGGAGTTTCGTTTAAGCTCTTTTTTGACTCTTTAAAACAATGAAAAGATTGCTGAGCGCAGCTACTTCCTTTCCCCCTCTCTAAAGTATAGGAAAGGGAGTCTACATTGTCTCATTTATCTCCTTTTGCGGACCATGTAGACCATTTCATGAAAAGGACCTCCTTGGCACACTCAATCCATGATCGTTCCCCTCTGCATACTTTTATGCTTTCTCGGGAAAAGGGGCCGCACTTTATGAAAAATCTCACCACCTGTTGTCGTTAAGCTCTTTTCTAGCCGTCTCAACAAGAAAATATTACCGAGCAAACTTGGTTTCATTCATGCTCGTAAAAGTATTTGAATGACCGCCCAGCCAGTATAGGTTTAACCTTTTCTGGCCTGATTAGACTACCAATGGTAAAAAAGTCTCTCATCCCCTCCAGGATGGGCGAACTCTCTTATGTATACTTTTATCCCTTTTCAGGCATAGGAGACTACCAACGAAAAAGAGTCCCCACTGAAGTCTTCTTCATGCTTTTAGGCTCTCTAAAATTGAAAGCACCATCGAGCATTTACCTTCTCGGGCTCACCAAAAATCCACGAGATCGTACCACAACGGTGTCCCTAGACACCACCCCACAAAAAATAGTTTGGCAGCATCCCCACATTGGGTCACCTTTGTTCAGAGCACTCTACAATGTGTCTTCCTTGGATCCCATTAGTATCAAAAGTGTCCACCTCCTCCAAGTATTTTCCATCTGCAGTGACATTCCCAGTATTATAGCTATGATCCCATTCCCTTGAGTTAAGTTTCATTTGCTGCCTGGTCCGCCCTGCCGTCATAATCTGAACAAAGGAAGTTTGAATCTCCCCACCCCCCCTGCCCCTATTTAGTTCTTTCCCTTCCCTCCCCTCCCCCTAATTCAGTGAGTCAGTCCGTAGATTGCTTCACACCTTTCAGTTATCCCTCGTGCTCCTGGTTAAGGAAACATCATTGCCTTGACTAAGGGCAGGTCTCCCTTTGTCAATGCCAGCACACATATTCCAGAGGATAGACCCAGAGGTCCCTGTACCTTGGTTTCATTAACATCATCGATGAGTTCCTTAGACCACTTGAGAGGACTCCTTAGTGCCTCTTAGGATGGTTGTTTCTCACGTGCTCGACTTCAACTCCATCATCACACTCTTGAGATTCGTACAAGGTTTGTTCTGCACAGTACTTGGTCGAAGACCCGAGATGTCACTTGACTCTAGCACATTGGTGAGTCCACTCGAGGGACCTAAACAGGTTATGTCCCTTGTGATTTCTAGGTTGCATTGGAGACAGTGTTCAGAAGCCCCAACACTGCTTCGATATACCTTTATGATTGATACAACATACTCGTACCACAGGGACTCTAATTCTCAATCAGCGAGTCCACACATCTATGTACCAGATCCAGTAGACTGTCAGTCATGAAGATATAGAATTCCATGAGAATGCCATGGGTCCAATATACTAGATCAGTATTGTATTCAGCCTCACATAGAGGCAACCATCATTGTAACAACAGTTGTATATGATCGGCTCTTGTATTTTAGAGCATAGATCAAATGATTCTTTTGACATTGTCATGAGCATGGGGATGCCCACCTCATCCATATACATGTCACACATTTATTGTATCTCACCCATTGATGGGAACCAAATTAATATGAAAACTAAAAGCCACCATGCCCCAGCCCCGGAAGCATAACCTCTACACAGCAAATCCTATGATGTTTGTCAAACATACGTTGAGCTCCCACCCTCACACATCAGGGGGCAATCTGTTAACCCAAAAATCCCCCACATAGCTCTCAATGGCCTACACCACCCAAGGACACCATCTCACAACCGTCATATCACTCGATAAGACCCTCCAATAGACCCCCACACCTCTAAATAGCCTAAGGATGATGAAAAAGGGCTAAAAACCCCAAAAAGGAGCCCAAAATAGCCCCGTAGGAGCTAAAGCCCTCAAAATAGGGACAAAACCCTAAAAGGGGCTAAAGTTAGGGCAAAAGAGGCTAAAGGCCCCAAAAAGGGGCTAAAACCCTGACCAAGGGCTTAAAACCCTAAAACCCCTTGGAAAAGCTATAAAAGGAGGGTAGGGGGTCCGTCTCAAAACACTTCTCCCATTGCCTATTGTTATGTTTCCCGTGGATGCTTTGAGACCTTTCCTCTCAAGCCACCCACACTCCCTCTCCTCCATTTCCATTCCCATTGAGCCATTGCTCCCAAACCAAGAGAGGTGCTCCCATGAGCTAGGGCATGGTGGCCCATTTCCACTCAAGAGAAGGTATACCCACTGGTTTATTTTTGTTTCTTAGATGTTTAGTGTTATTTTCTTTCTAACCTTGGTTCCTATTTGCAGGTTTTGTTATTGACATTGTTTTACAGGTTTTCCATTGTAGCTTAGGTTTATTTGTAGGTTTTAAGGAGGCGGAACCCTAACCTATTTTCTGCAGAGGGGTTCACCATAGCTTCGTTTTCTTCTTTCTGCCATTAGATTTAGTCTATTGTTCTTGCCATTTGGTTTTTATTCTTGTTTAGATTAGCTTAGCTTAGTTTACTGTTCTGCTTCTGTCATTTCTGTTTCGTTTTCTGCATTTCACCATTAGCAGGAACCTACCCTTGTGCCCTATAGGCATAAGGGAGGCATTCCTGCCCCTGTAGCAGGGAGAAATCCTTGCTACACCCTTCACATACCTCAATGCATGCTTTGCAACCATCAGGTGAACATGTCTCAATGTGTTCACAACAAAGAAAATATTTGGTCTCGTATTCATTAGGTATATCAAGGAATAAATCATCTGATGATACATAGTGGCATCAATCATCTTTGATGAAGCATCACACAATAGCTTCAGGTTCGATGCCATAGGTGTGGTCATGGCCTTGTAGTCCATCATCCTAAACCTCTTCAGGATATCTATTGCATACTTCTCTTGTCCCAGGGATATTCCATCTGTATTCTGCCACACCTCCATGCCTAGAAAGTAGTGCATCATATCCAAGTCCTTCATCTCGAACTCGGCAACAAGTCTCCTTCTTGCAACTTTAACGAGTTCCTCTTTTTTGTCAGGAACAAGTCATCGAAATTTAACAAGAGCATCACTGGTATTCAACCTTCAAGCTTGAAGTAAAGGTTGGAATCCGCTTTACTGTCAGTAAACCCTAGAGTCATCAATAATATTTCCATCCTGTTGTACCATGTCGAACCTCAGGATCTTTTGCAGTCACTCCCTTTGAAGTGAAGCATCATTCTCCCTCTCTCTTTCGTACTCTATGCACTGAAACATTATGTAGTATAGTGACAAGTAGCTTCCAATGCTACTAACATTCTATGCATCCATCTAGGGTCACTGGATACCAAGATCCTCTATCTTGAACCTTTTCAAAAGTTCTTCTTGCACCCATCTGTGATATTGTCATCCTCTATAGGCTTTCATCTTCAACATTGTAGAAAAGGTTAAGATCGTCATCACTCTAGGTGATCTTAAAGATCCTCATGTGTGTGTTATCCCATGGGTGCCTTCTAAGCTCGTACAAGGTCTTCTCTCATTTGCACACATGACTCTGCCTATCATGTGTATTATCTTCCAGTGGCTGCAAATGTCTCTTCGTAGTCTATGCCTTCTTTCTATGAGAAGCCTCGTGCTATGAATCTTGCCTTGTATCCCATGATGTTTCCATATACTGCATGTTGGATCGTGTAGATCCATATGGAATACATTATGGACTTCCCTTCAGGTCTTGATACTACATGCTAGACATCATTCTTCTTGAACTAGTACTCTCCTTCCCTTTCTTCTTGGCTACTTCTTCATAGCTAGAAGGATCTGTATCAATGATGTTGCTCAACAGTGTCACATAATTGCACTATGTCTGAGATTTATTCTTTCTTTGAAATTATTGTCATATTATTCTTCATCTTGGATTCTTTCTTGAACTATTGTCACTTGTTCTTCGTAACAAGTCTCATCCTAGTTTTCTTGTAGGGGATTGTACGCGATCTTTTCTACAAGTCAAATGCACCAGTTGTCGATTAGAAACATTTCATAATGCATATTCATAATGGTAAATTCTTATGCATAAATATATAATCATGCAACTGTTTTAGACAATACAACATTCATCCATATCTCATGGAAACTTTCTAGATGCCTTCCATCTCTACCAAGACATCATTGATATTTTGCACGTCTAATCCAATATGTCAGCAAAGAGGTTTCATTCTAGATAAGTAGCAATGGAGATTTGTATAGCACCATGAGCTACTTACCCATCACATGCATTTTAGTAGTATACTATCATTAATGCAAACATTCTATCATGCATAACACATCAACTGAATATAAACAAATGCATAACAAAACAATATCATGAAATGACAATTGAATACTTATCTTTATTTTTTTTGTGGGTAGACTCCTTTCTGCTTCACCATCTTCTTCATTCATAAGAGAACCATTTCTTATCCAAATGATTAAGATGGATAATAGTTTCTTGAAGAACTGAGTTCTTCATACTCCTCATCTCTTGAGGTATCTTCTTTGAATCATGAAATCTTGATCTTCAGTTGCTCCCATCTTCTTTTCTCTTATTATGAGTTGAGCTTCTTCTTGTGTGTGCTCTTCCCAGAATCTGCTGAAAGTAATCACTTGCTTCTGGCACACATTCCTTGAATGAAAGAATACCATGATCTAGGGAGGCTATTCAAGGTTGTTATCACAATGTCTTCGTTCTCTAGTTCTTCATCCACTGCTTCAATTTGTTCTTTGATTTGAGAGACCCTTGTAAAGTATGACTGTATGGTCTCTACATTCTGGATCTTCACATTCTTCAACTGGTTTCTCAAAGTGATATTTTGATTTATGTTCTTCCCTTCAAATAGTTGGGTAAAGGAATAAAAACATCTATTTTGGTGTCTTTAGGAAAGACACTTGTGGTATAAGGTGATCTTTAATTGAATCAGCAATGGTTTTCTTGGCGTTGACCAAGTTCTTCTTGTGTCAGGATTTTAGCCTCATCTCCTTCTGGAACTGGAACCTTTACACTTATGTCGGTGTCCAGTTTCATTTTCTTCAAGAACCAGTGAGATCCAATACTTGCATGGTTGGAATTTGACAGTTTCACCAATATTGTCATCAAGCTGGTGTGATTAGTCATTTTGAAATGAGAACCTCAAATGTAAATAGAAAAATATTAGATCTTACCGATTTGAGGTGTCCATCCTTGTTCCGGAGATGGTTGATCTAGGGTTTGTCAGAGAAACCATAATTTTCAAAAATTGCAATATTTAAGATCTTATTTGATATATAGATAGACATCTTCAAGGTGATCTGTCCAATGTACTCCTTTTCTGAAAAAACGGTGGAGGGAATCTCCCGGAACAGGAAGGCCTAGCTTACCGATTTCTTCCGCATAAATGCCTGATACTGTTTCCGCAGTATCTATGAAATTAATGCTCCTCTATGTCTGAAATTTTGTACTATGGTAACATTGTATGGATTCTTTCCAACACCACAGGGTTTACCAGAATTGGTGTCACCAATTGGGACTTATGAGAGTTCTCCCAAGGTGACTTATTTCTGAACTGTTCATCATAGCGAACTTGTATGGACTATCATGTGTCCTTGTTTCATCATCAGGGTATGAAACTTTTACCACATAAATTAAATTCTGTTCCCTATCTGTAACATCTTGAGAAATTTAATGTGGATATTTTTAGCCCGATATATAGCAATTATCCCTAGCTTCCCTTTTTAGGGATGAATCTTGGAGGAGGCTAGAACCGTGATTTGGAGGAAACATATCTCCCAGAATATAGCGAATGAGGCTAAAATGTTTACACAGGGTACATCAGGATTTTATCTCCAGCTTGTGAAAATTGAGGCCCCAGAGCCTCCTGTAATCCCGAGATATAGTGAATGTACCAAAACTACCCGTTTTAGTATTTTAAGGTTTTTCAGGCTTGGGGTCAAACTAGGGTTTGACTCTCTTGGAGATTTACACAACCAAAAATATCGACCTTGGTATCTAAAATTCGATTTTGATGTGGAGAGGAATCATATTCCAAGCTCACTCAAAAATTCCTCTTCTGTAAAAAGCCATAATTTCCCACAGCAAAAACTGAAAATGCCTGGAATCAAATTCTACTTCTACAGAAAGATGTGCCCTTTAATGCAAAGATAGCATAGCCTCCTTTTGCCTATGGATTGTGGTGAGAGACCCAAAAAGTAAGAATCCCGAGCTTCTGCAGCTACATAGTGTCTTCTTCTCAAGTTATC
>LPNX010285371.1:32260-44675 GCA_001517045.1 Pseudotsuga menziesii
CATTGGCTTCATAGGAGGATACCATGTGAGTTCCTTGACAACAATACCATGATATAGGTGTATGTTTCTTCATCAACAACCAATATAGGAATCTGTTGTATCCAGCCATGGTCGAACATGAATTAGGGGATAGCGACCCAAGTTTAATTTTTTGTGCAGAACTATAAAGTCCACTGGGTATTCCCATTAATCCACTAAAATGAAAACATCTTCTATAACGCCTCCTAGTCTTACGAGAGATTGATCAGCCAACTGTAAAACAATAGTATTTTGTCAAATATTAGTGAGGCCTAACCTCTCCATTATGTGTTTAGTCATGATATTAATGGCTGCTCCTAAATATATGAGTGTGTTGGAGAGAGAAATGCCCTTAATTTGTACCTTGACAACGTCACTTCCAGAGTCAGAATACTTAGCAACAAGGGTGTTCCCCATCACCAATTCTACCAAGTCTCCTATCACACAGATTGTTGGGGGATCCTTCCTCTTTCATCCCAGTTTCTATAAACATAACTCTCTAATAGATTTGGAATAAATAGGAATGTCTCTAATAGCGTGGATTAGTGGAATATTCACACTGACATTTTGTAATTCTCCTAGGAGATCAAGTTCAGACTGAGGAATTAGTTCGTCAACAATTAAGCATTGAGGGTATGATGGAGTTCATTTTTTCTCTATTTCTTGTGGTTTCTTCAGTGGGATGGGTAGGTTATTATCTCCATATTGAAAAAGTAAGATCTTTGGTTCTTATTCATACTGAATTGGTGAGGTATCTAGTGTCTCTTCATTTTATTCCTCTGTAATTCAGGGAGAGGTAGTTTTATTGATATTTATTCCATAGCGTAATTGGATGTCATGGAAGTCTACTCTGGAAATGGAATAGGCTGCATAGTTAGATAAATCAGAAGCCATTACAGGTTGTCTAGACGTATTATTAGGGTTAGGAGTGGTTTGTGCAGGAAGGAGTGGTGTAGGAGTTTGATTGTTCAATGGTAGTGTTAACCGAGGTTGTGGTGGAGGTTGCATTAATGGTTGTACCAGTGCAAATTGGAATTGGGGATTTGAAATTTGAGGAGGTTGTGATTGGATTTGTTGTTGATTCCAAAATCCTATATTTATCCAGTTTGGTTGCCAGGCTTTTTTTGTGAGTATGGAGGTGCCTAGGTTTGTTGTGGCATAGGTGGATGCGAAGGTTGTGAGTTTTTTGGGACTTGTGGACCTTATGAGACTTGTGGTTGGTGTATTTGAGCATTATTCCAATAAGGATTAAATTATTGCATAGTATCTAGCATTCTACCTCAAGGTCGAGGTCACCATGGGCGCTTTTGAGAAATAAAGCAAACAAGTTTTGCATTTGTCCTTGCTTCTGCATATGCAACCTTAAGTCCTCGAAGTGAGGGGCATTATTTTGTAGGATTCTCCTTCTCACATAAAAGGAATATTTCCACTTTGTATAATGTACAACTCTTGAGAGGCTTCCTTTTTCTGCATATAGGGAAAAAATGGATGAAGCTCGATCTTCCTCTTCTTTCCTTTTCTTTTCCTGAAGTGCATCCAACTTATAAATCAAAGAGATAAGGATATCGTTTTTAAAATCCTCCAGGATATTGATAACATCCAACCTCGAAACTCCTTCCCTTTAAGTCTTGGTGGTTCTGTTCACTACATCTCTGATCCCTTTTCTTAACCTAGAGGCATTCCTTGAATATCTTGTGCAAAGGTGACATATTCTTGCATACTACGGATACTTCCCTTGCACCCATTAAGTTTATAAACTCAATACAATCATCTCTGGTTCCTTGTAAGAGTAGAGTTGTCAATGTATCATCATTTAATGCATTTTGTCTCGATCTTTGCACTTTGGATTGAATTATGTCCACATAGTACTCTAAGTTTTCGTCCTCTTTCTAGGTCATTTTAGAGATGGATTCCTTCCGATCCTTATCTTTGTAATATAATTGGTATTTATCTAGGAATACTTTCTTCATCTGCGCCCATATTGTAATGTTATCCCCTCCCAGCCCCATGAACCACCTAAGTGCCTGATTTTTGAAAGTGGATGGAAAAATTTTCATTTTTTGTTGACCCGTAACGTAATCATAACTTATGCAAAGGACATAAAATTCAAATAGAAATGTGTTGTAATCTCACAGATCACATAAGGTTACCAATAATACATACTAAAACATATAAATATAAATAGAGACAAAAGATAAGAACAGATAGGATTAAACATATTATATTATAGTGAGTTCATACAAATCAGAGAACTGAACTGAGTTCTTGTTTGGCTCAACTGCCTAATATATACAATTTACAAACAGTTACAAAATAACTACCTATCGGTTCGGTGAACTGACACGACTTTTAGTTAGCCGACCTAATCTTTCTAGTTAGTCGATTGACCGACTTAGTTGGTTGATTGACTAAGTCGGTCCATCGACTTAGTCGGTTGATCAACTAAGTCAGTCCTCATTCAAGTCGACTTGGTCAACTTGCTCCTTCTACATCTCCCCCACGAACAAAAATGTTTCTTTGTCCCGAAGAAACAGGGACGTACAAAAATTGATGTTTTTGTTGAACCGTCAAAATGTTATTGTGGCGGACTGTGCACACGGATGGTCGGTCTCTTCTGGATGTAGATCTCGATAATGGCTGGAGCTGTGACGGCAAGGTGATGCTGAAAATCTATCCAACTCTGCAAAGATTTCTGGATGTCGATGGTTAATGTAGTTAAACTTGATAGGATCGACATCTTTTCTGAAATGGGGACTTCTGCGATTTTTTCCATGTTGGGGCCCAAGGACTGGTTCTGCTCTTCTGCTGCATCGATGAGTCGTTTCATATGTGGGCAGATGATGTCGACTTTTTCTAAGTTGGGAAGAGCTTTTTGGACGCACTGATGTGCTTCCCGTTCTAGCTTCTGTAGTTTGTTTGTCTCCAGCACGATCTGTTCTTCTATTGTGTGCCGAAGTGCTGCCTCTATTGTCTTCCTTCTCTCCAAATCCTGAATGCCCTAACGAGTCTGTCACGTCTGCTGATAGACCTGCCCATAGTGAGTAGGCTAGTCTCTTAACACTTCTTCGGTGATGACAGACTCCTCCATATGGTCCTGTAGCACTTTGTATGCCTCTGAGAAGGCAGTGTGTTGGGCGAGTAGCAGTCGGGCAGTCTCTTCCTTCTGTTCTTCCTTAATCTCTTGGAGATGTGCCTGGATGGTCGACACCATGCTCTCGAAAAGCTGATATGCTCTTTCAAGCGGCCTATCTGTGTCGACTTCGACAGGTCCTGGAATAACCGATTGAACTAAGGTCTTGCACTGGTCGAGAAACTTGACCTGTTCTGTGTTTTTGTTGATGAGTTCTTTCGTTTTTCATGCAGTCCTTGTCTTTGCTTCCTTTGCCAGAGTCTTGAGGAGTTGGCCGAATTCTGTGTCGGTCAACGAGCTTGCATCCCTTAAGCTGATCCGAAGGCTGGAAGTTTTTGAATGATGCTCTTTCTTATTTTTGTGCTTTTCTGCCTCTGTTTCCTGGGTACCTGCAACATTGGAGGCGGGGCCTTTGGTCTGTGGGATTGAAGTCGAGGGTTTTTCCAGCTGGGGGGTTGGTATGGTTTCTTTCAGCTATGAGGGTGTAGTTGGTTGAGATAGGTCTGGTTGTGCATCAGGGGGTGGCGGAGGAGGTGGAGATGATGGTGGCGGTGGGGGTGATGGCGGCGGTGGTGATGGAGTGGCGGAATGGTTGGGGGTAATGGGTTTGGCGGAAGTGCGGTGTGGACTTGCATCGGGAGAGCTGTCTTCTTCTGGTGGTATGGTGGTGGGTAGGTCAGCTTGGTTTCCACGGTCTATTGGCTCCATGGTAGACTGCGTTAGTCCAATCACGTCGCCTTCTGGGTCAGTTTGTCGTGTGAAGGTCGATGACATGTGTGCATAGGGGTGGGTTCTGCTGTCTGCATAGAGAGGTGCCCTGGTGTGAATTTTCTGAGCCGACTGGAATAGCTCAGGCAGCATCTCAAAGAAATCTTTGAGCTCAGTGTCCTTGTCTAAATTTTCTTTCACCGACTCTGGTATCGCTCTTTTGTATAAGTCGAGGGGGCTGATCGATTGCTGTGCCGGTGCTTGCTCCTCGACTAATAATTTTGGTGATGGAGGTGGAGGGGTCGACACAAGATCGACGACATCTTCAGGTGTCGTCATTGTTTTGGCCTTCTTTGGTCGACCTTCAGGGGCTCCTGCTTCAAGGAACTGTTGGAACTGAGTTTCCACTGGCACTTTGTTTGTGGCTGCATCCTCTATTATGTCAAGGGCCGCAGCTGCTAACTCTTCTTCATCATCATACAATTCAGCAATGATAATCTTGCACTTACCCTTGCCTTGTTGCACTTTTTGGGCTTTGAGTCTTTTTTCTGGTGACGGCTATCTCAATGGCCAATTTCTTGATGATGTCTTGTGATAAAGCATACTCAGGGTTGTCGAGATCGACTTCACCCGTCGGTACCTAATTTGGGGCAATACTTACTGGAGCCGAAGGAGTTGGTTGCTGCTGTGGTTGTGGCTGTGGTTCTGTCGGCTGTGGGTCAGCTCTTTGTGCGGTCGGAGGTTTGATAGTTATCTGCGCTCGACTAGTGGGCTCGACCGGGGTGTCCTCTGACACAAATGTACTTATATAGAGGTTGAGCTCGTAGTCTTCCTCTTTCTCCTGGTCAGTGAGGGGCTCTGTGATTGAAAAATAGACCTGCTTTGCTGCCTCGAGCACTAGTATTTTTGTCTGCGCCTGTCGGGTCAACTCCTAGAAGATCTAGTGGATAGACGGATAGTAGTTGAGAGCGTTGGCCTTGGGGTCCACGCCCTGCATATACTAGACCGACGTATGGTCGAGCTCCAACTGGATGTGAGAGTTTGCAGGTAGGTTTCATCGGGTGTTCTGAGGCACCCTCCACCTAGTCGTGCGAACCTTTAACTGTTGGAACCATTTTTCTAGAAAAACTTTCCCCTGTGCTAGCTCATGTGGAGTGCCTTTCTGGGAGAAGGGTTTAAACCTGTTCATGTCAAACTTTGTCTGTTCCCGGAAGACTGGACTTCCTTCTAGACATATATGATACATCACGATCCAAAGGATGAGGCAGGGGAACTTGATGATTCCTCCTGTCTCTTGGCATCGCTCACAGACGGTTTTGATCACGTCGGCGACATAATCTCCCCATATGTAGATGCGGTCGTCGATGGAAATTGTGTCGACGGTCTCCAGCATCTCCAACTTGAGGTTGCTGCCTCGACCTGCTAATGTAAGTGTTATGGTGATGATTTTGGCCACAATCTGTGGCGTATGAGTTGTGATTTTCCCGATCATCAACCCTTTGGAGTTTTTCCCGGACGGTGATCCCGTAATCTCTTGGACCAACCCTTCCTTGATTCCAATTGGTATAGGGTTCCCTTGGTTAGACAGGCCAGTGAGTTTGGAGATGGCGTCTCTGGTAATGTTGATCAGCTCGTCGAAGTAGAACCGAACGTTGTGGTATCGACTGATGATGAATTTTACGGCAGCTTCTTTTGTTTCGCCGAAGCTGGCCATCAGGGGTGCGTTGGGATAGTTAAAGATGGTGCTCCGTCGGACTTTCTCAGCGGCATGGGTCATTTTCTTGTCAACGAAGGCCCATTCTTGGATCTCGATCCAGAGTTTCTGCCACTGGCCCTCCTGCACTTTGGCATTCTTGATGTTTTTCAACCTGCGGACCAAGGGTGTATCCTCAGCCTATAGCTCTTTTGCCTTGGTTGCTGCTCTAGTCTGTTTGGGGGCCATAGTGTTAGATTGGTCAAGGTGATTACAGGGTTCTTGGATTTTAGTCGACTGAATGCGCGAGTGCTCTGTGTGTAAAGGGTGTGGTGAATGAACCTTTGACGGTCCAGTATTTATAAGCGATGGTGTGATTGTGTGTGGGAATGGATGTATTAATGGCAGACATGACACTCCAGCTGTAATACTTGAGTGCGAACTAATGGTGGATTGCCTTCGGTGCTCGAGGTCATAAATGAGCGATGGGACTTTCGAGGTTGTCGACTGGTGTCGGTGCTGAGAATGGTCGGCTAGACTGGTCGATGAAGATGGTCGAAGATGATGATGTCGGTTGTCGAAGTAGTGAGTTCCTATCATGGTAGTGTGTCGGGTGGATTACTTTGTTTTTTGGAATTTTTGAGCTTTTTAGGGGTTTTAGTTGCTGGTTAAGGTTGTTATTTGATATTTTTTGGTTTTTGTTTTTTGTTTTGTTTTTTTTTGTTTTTTTGTTTTTTTGTTTTTTTGTTTTTTTTTTTGTTTTGTTTTTTTCAGTTTTTGTACCGTTTGAGTCGGGCTCCATTAACGAGCTTCCGAAATACGAGGCCTTGCAATGTTTTAAGTTGGACTGAACCATTGGGTTGTATCTCTTTGACAATGTAAGGTCCCATCCATTTTGTGTGGAGTTTCTTGGGTTTTCCTTTGACTTGACTATTATAAAGTAAGGCAAGGTCGCCGACCGACAGGTTTTTGTTTTTGATGTTATGGTCGTACCATGCTTTCTGTTGTTGCTTGTAAATTTCTTGGTATTGTATATCCATGAGTCTGTGTTCTTCCAGCTTGCTGAGTTGAAATAGTCGATCCTTTCTTGCATGTTCGACATCGACATGTAGCAGTTGTGAGATGATAGGTGTCTGCTGTCAGAAATGTAGGGGGACGATGGTTTCTTGTCCGTAGACTAGTTGAAAGGGGTTTTGGTTGGTCGACCGTTTATAGGCTGTCCTGTATGCCCATAAGACTGCAGGGATTTTCTCATCCTAGTCATCCTTGTCGGTGTTGCATATTTTGGTTAACCCTTTTGTTAATGTTTTATTGGAATCTTGAATCGCACCATTCAACTGAGGGTGATATGCTGTACTTCGTCGGTGGTCGATGTGGAATTGGTCAGTCAAATTTTTGATAGTTTTGTTAATAAAATGTGTCCCTTGGTCGCTGATCAATGTTAGTGGGCATCCGAATCAAGTGATAATGTTCTCGTAGATAAACTTAGCGGCGACCTCACTTGAACATGTATCGATGGGTTCAGCTTCTGCCCATTTAGTGACATATTCTACTGCAGTGATAATATACCGTGCACCTGATCTTTTGGCTGGAATGGGAAATGGTCCTATGAAGTATATAGCCCAAATTTTGAATGTGAGACTAGGGTTTACATATATCAAGGGCATTTCTGTGCTCGACAGAGGTTGACCAAGTCGTTGACATCTGTCACATCGACTAACAAAATTTTTGCAATCTTTGTGGAGTGTCGGCCACCATAATCCTGACTGTTGGATTTTCTTTGCAGTTGTGTCTGCTTGGAAATGTCCTCCTGCAGGTCCATAGTGTGCTTCATGCATGATTTGGTCTTGCTCATGGTCGAGTACACACCTTCTGAGAATGTCGTCTAACCCCATTTTGTATAAAAATCCATTGATGAGACTGTAGGGTGCAGCCTTTATATCCAAGATTTGTTTTTTCTTGGTGTTCAGACCTTCTAGTGCCTGGCCAGTTTCTAAGAACTAAGCTATATCTTCTAGTTCTTTTGGTACTGCTTCTATGCGAAATAAATGTGCATCCAGTAATTCATCGTTGACTCCGGTGGGTTCCTCCCCTATGTATATGCGGGATAGATGGTCGGGCCCAACATTTAACTTCCCTGGTCGGACAATGACTTCAAACTCAAATTCTTGAAAAAGAAGTAACCATCGACAAATTCTCCCATGATGAAGTGGTTTATTGAAAAGGTACTTCAAGGCTTGATGGTCGGTATAAAATGTGAAGGGGTTGGTTAAAAGGTAATGTCGATACTTTTGGAGGGAAAAGACCATACCTAGGGCTTCCCTTTCGGTGGTCGAATAGTTTCTTTCAGCCTTATTTAATTTTTGACTGCTGTAAACTATAGGGTAATCCATCCCATCATCCCCTGGTTGAGTGAGGATTGCTCCGATTGCTATTCCTGATGCATCGATATGCACATGAAATTTGGTCAACCAGTTTGGGAATTTTAGTATGGGGGCTTCGACCAGTTTTCTTTTCAATTTGTCGAAGGAGATCTGGCATTCCTTTGTCCACTTAAACTCTTGGTCTTCCTTTAGTAGTTCTTCTAGGGGGTAGGTCATATCTGAATAGTGTCTTATGAATTTTTGATAATAGCCTGTATGGCCAAGTAACACCCTGACTTGTTTGGGGTTTATTGGTGGTTTCAGGTCGAGGATAATTTTAATCTTTGCAAAGTCGACCTTGATACCTTCTTTACAGACAATATGTCCTAAGAATATGCCTATGGGAGTCATAAAGATACATTTCTTAATGTTCAGGGAGAGTTGAATCTGTCGACATCTCTCCAGCATTAGTTGGAGCCATTTGCAGTGATCTTTTAAGGTGGAGTATATGGTCCAGTCATCGAAGTATACTGCCATGGTCTTATATATTTATTCTTGGAATGTCTTAACAAAAATTCGGGAAAAAACTGTAGGTGCATTATTTATCCCAAAAGGCATAACTCTGTAAGCAAAGGATCCAAATTCACACACAAATGTTGTTTTCTTTTGGTCTTCCTTTGCTATTGGTACTTGAATATAGCTTGAGAATCCATCTGTAAAGGAATAGCATTCATGGCCTGCAACTTCATTCAATATTTCATCAGCATAGGGGGTGGGGAATGGGTCGGTCAGTGTGACTTTGTTAAGCTCCCTAAAGTCGACACAAATTCTTAACCTGGTCAGGTCATGTTTCTTGGGATGTACGACCATGGGACTTTTCCATTCCGACTGGTCGATAGGATAAATGATCCCTGCTGCTAACATGTTGTCGATTTCCTTTTTAACTATTTCCTTGTATTTGTGGGCTAGTTTATAAGGTATTTTCTTGACAGGTCGGACATCAGGTTTAGTATCTATTTTCATCTCTCCCATTTCTTGTACTAAGCCTTTTAAGTCTTATAGTCCCTTGCAAAGACATCCTGGAAATCTCTAAGTAAATTCACTATTTCTGTGGTCTATTGTTCGTTCCAGCAGTCACCAATATTTGCTACTTTTGGTCGTTCATCGTTTGAAATGTAGACCTCTGTAGTTTTCACTTTGGCATCTAGCCAATCTGGTGCTTTAGCTTCATTGATCGGCTGACTTCCTTCTTTGAAATGTGAGAATGTGGCAGGGAAGTCGGCTGCAGTCATTCTGTCGAGGTCTTGTTTGTCGGTGGTCGTGACTTTCAGGATGGAGTGGATAAGTTTTGTTGTTTCAACATGGTTGGATTTCCATCTGAAGCTCTTGCATTCTGTATGTTCATTCTCTAATTGTAAACGGGTCAATTGTGGTTTTGACTCAGTTTGTATATTGTTACAGACCTTGATCTGTGGATGGTCTTGGTAGAGTTGTTTTTCGGTCGGTTGGAGAAACTGTTTGATTTGCTGTGCTGTCTCAACCAAATTTTCATTTTGAGGTATGAAGTGGAAGTCTTTGATAAAATTTTCCCTTAGTTCATGCCAAAAGAAGGTTTCACCTCTAGCTTCCTCCATCTTATACCATTTATTGGGTAAGTTGGCTAGGGTTGAAGGAAAAAAATGTGGCGAGGCTCTCTCATCTTTGTAGCCAAGTCTTCTCCACTCTGTTTCACAAGTTTTGATATGTTCTTCTGGGTTTTGACCTTGGGTAAAGATAGGGATTTGGGCTTGTTGGATTAACTTCTTCCTGCCAAACCGCTTGACAAAGTAAGTCGAAGCAGTTGTCCAGGTCTGGAGTTTTGTCTGATGGGTATCCCACCATCTAGCTGCTTGACCTGTAAACGTTTCAACTAAGCTCTGAAGTCGACCATTTTATCCACTATTTTTAGATACTTGTTAGACATGCATGACTAGGGATTCCCTCTCCTTATACCTGGGCAATTGTGTAGTGTTTAAGTTGGTTGGTTTTAAGGTAGGGCGTTCCCTTACTTTCTTTTCAAAGATTTTAGGGATAATGGATACTATGAAGCACTGTCAGGTGGGTCTTTTCTGTACTTTGTGTATGGTCCAACACCCTCTTGCTTGTGTTTCATAATTTTCCATTTCCCAGTCATACAATTCAGCATCTGATTTATAACCAATTGAGTCTTGGTTACCTAAGTGAAGTTCTCCATGGATGTTTGGTTCAGTATAGTCTGTATTGTTGTGGATCTGGTAAAGTTGTCTGACATCGACTTCCTCATCAATAGGTTCTGTCCAAGGCTCTCCTTAGGATGGATGAATGGGTACAATGGCCTTTTGACCATTTCCTTTTAGCTTGATTCGTTCCTTGTCTAAGGAGATGGAGGCTTTCATTTGTCGTCCCAAAGGTCGACTAACTAGGGCTGGGAAAGAGCTAGATCCTTCTTTTGGGTCAATAATTTCAAAATCAACCTTAGTCGAAATTCCTTTGATGGTCGTGTCGACATTTTTACAAACCCCTATGGGTTCAATGAGGCCTTGGTCAGTGAGTTTGAGGTAAATGCCTGACTCGTAGAGTCGAGGTTTGCCCATATTTTCCCATGTATCCTGGGTCATGATATTTACTTGAGACCCGAAGTCGAGCAATACTTGTCGGACATGGTAACCTTCGATTTCTAGGTCGACAAGTGGGTCGACATTGTTTTTGTCTTTTTGGTTTAAGATGCAGATGTTCTTAGTTTGTTTCCCAAGGTCGGTACCTTTTATTTCATGCAGTAAGTCAATGAACTGAGCTATGGATTTGCCTGTTTGAGCGAGTTGGATTAATTGATGTATTGTGTTGGGTCGACTGTTAACGATGTCTTCCTGTCGTGCAATGTCATGAAAGATGTGGGTGGCTTCTTGATATGTTTGTTTTTCCTTCATAGGATCCGGATAACCATTTGTGTCTTTAATCTTACTAATTTGAGGGTTATCACATCCTGTTTTTGTGCCTTGTCGAGTGACAATATGTAAATTTTTTGTAGTTATTACATCATGCTTTTGTACACAAGACAAGACATTAACATTTTTCTTAGTATTAATTTTTTCTAACATAGTACGACAATCCTCAAGGGAGTGATTGCCTACTCCACAGTGGGTACATAATCTAAGACCAGTTCTATCCTTGTATGGACAGTCTGCGTACTGGTGACCTTCTTTGTAACATATGAAGCATTGGGTGGGTCGACGCGGTAATATGTCGCGATTCCCAGGGAATCGACCTCTTCCTCCGTATCCTTGGCGTCGATTGTCGTACCGATGCTCATATCTTCGACCATCGTATCTTTGTCCATTCTGATCATTTGGTGGATTTTTTTGCTCGTTATGTTGCAGCACTGCATTTGTTTGGTATACCGCGTGATAGTTCTGTCAGTTCTTTAGGTTTAAATGACAGTCGTCAGTATTGTGACTTTTGGTTTCACAGATGGCACACTAGGAATCCTTTTCATTCTTCATATTAAATGGGCAGTCTGCTGTAGAGTGGTACTCGTCTTCCTGGCAAATGTCGCAAAATGATTTGGTCTGTACAAAGCGGATGTCTTGTCGACAATTATCTTTTGAGTGGCCGTTTGTTGAGCACTTAGTGCACTAGATATCCTGATTCTTGAGGCTGAGCTCCTTCAGAGACTTCTGTACATTCTCTAGCTACTGTTCCAGTCTGTGGTCTGTGGGGTATGCGGGTATATCTTCGTCCATTTCAACCTAAAGAGCTTTTGTTAGTGCATCCTCATACGTTTTGAACGTCTCCAGACTAATATGTCGACGTACTTTTTGCGATAGTCCTACAAGAAACCATTGAATTAGTAACTGTTCATCAATAACGTAATCCAATTGGCTCAGTAAATATTTCCACTGCTTGTCGTAGTCGTGGATGGTTTCTCCTAGCTTTTGTGAAGTGGTTTTAAGTTTCTTTGCGGCCAGGTGCTTAGCGTCTGGCGTCTTGAAGAACGAAAAGAATTGCACCTTAATCTTAGCTTTTGTCACTTTGGGTTGTCATTCTGAAAAGGTCATGTACCACGTCAATGCCCTTTTCCTTAAAGCTCCTGCGAACTATGCCATTTGTCGATCTTCATCTGTAACCTGGTTGGCTTCCTAGGTCGACTCGCAGACGAACCAATGTCGTCAGGGGTCTTCGTCTCCCTCATAGAGAGGAATGTGAGCAGATCCATGACCCATGTCTGAATCACTTTCAATGCTCTAAGACGTTGGCAGAGGTGGAGGTGGAGGTGGGGGTGGTGGTGAAAGTGGTGGGGTTATTGATGTAGTCGTGCCTGCGGAATTCTGGTCGACAAAACTTTCACTCTCATCGGTCGTTGAATCTTCGTCGACTTGCAGTCGATTGATGTCGACTTCTACTATCGATGGTCCACTGCAACTTTGTGTTCGTAGGTCTTCTTGCTCGATTTCTTCTAAAGCTGTGCTTGGCGGGGGGGGGGGGGGG
>LPNX010285371.1:68065-81467 GCA_001517045.1 Pseudotsuga menziesii
TGCTAAATTTTCAACATTTTTTTCCCTAAATACTTTCATCCATGAATCCATGTCCATCAAAGTAACACATAGAAATATAACCAATCAAGTTTGTGTATCTATGTGTCTCATTAAGTTACTCAAATCCATGCTCAATGTTGAAGGTCATAGAAACATATAACAATTAATGGTTAGAGTCACAATGTTGTAGCTATGAAATTTTATTGTAATTTATAAAGTCTAGTTAATATATGTAAATTAAATTATGGTTTCTTTCAGCCACTTGATATAACATTGTTCCTATTACCAAACATATTATATTATTGTTTTATTTAAATTTTAAATTTTAAATTAGTTTAGGGTTTTATTTTAATTTTTAATATTAAAAAAATAAGTTTATAAATATAAAAGTAAAAAAACTAAATATTAATTTTAAAAATTATAAGTGATAAACGTTAGATTATGGTATTTGTTACCAATTGAAATGGCAATCCAAGCGACGGACAAGCATATCTCCAAACTTCTTTGGAAGTCAAAACATCCCATGGTATAGCCCTATGTAACTCTACAAAAGACACTTAGACACCAAATATATATCGTGTGTGCTTAAGGTCACCTAATGGAGTCAATAAAAAAGTAGAATAGATTTACTACGTAAGTGTATGGAAATATGAATTTATTTAACAATAAGAAAATTACCAATACCAGTCTCATAACAAGTATGCAATGTAATACAAATATGGAGGATCTTTAATCTAATAAACCAATTGCTTGCAATGTGAAATGTTATGACATGAATATATTTTTTGAAACTAATATATATTTTTATTTGTTTTACTCCATAGCAGTGGGAGATCACATGTGCTTCACATCCGGACAATGTCTCGTTGTAGTTGTATACAACTTAAGTGAAGATACATGGAGTTGGCTTCCAATGCCCACATCTAAAAGTCCAAGAATTGGATATCACCGTGTTATCTCCCAAAATAATTTATTTTGATAGTATGAAGAATTTAACTGATGCAATGAAGGATATGAATATCACTGACAGTTTGAAAGCCTCTGTTTTTTATTTGGATGAAAATTTCACAAGTTGTAGCTTTCGGTAGCTTAGGCGAGGACTATCATAGCTCATTAGCCACTGAAAAGCTATGTTTCGGCAGCTAAACAGTTGAACGCGGGCCAAAGGCAAACCGCCAAAAGTGGTCTGAGCAAGCAGAGTCAAACTAACACTTTTGATGGCTTAGGCGAGACTACAGAAACTCATTAGCCACCGAAAAGGGGCATTTTTGGCAGAGAAGAAAGAGAGATAAAAGGGATTTAAAGAGCCAAAAGTTAGTGGCAAGCACCACTAGGAAAGGTACATTCGGTGGCTTAGGAAAGGATCAGAACATCTCATTAGCCACCAAAAGCTGGAAGATAAATATCGGGTGGAAAACCCTATTGGCGGTTTAGGCGAAAGCTATGGCATTTGTGTTGACCACTGAAAGAACATTTTTTGACAGCGGTCAGAGGTTTAGTCCTCTACGACCCTGACATTTCATAGAGCTTGTCCTTTATGTCGTCAACACTACAAAGAGTCTTGTGGTTTGAGGTTCTAATCATCGATGTTTTAGTGGTTAGATATTTCGATTTCTGATGCTTAATCATCGCGACGTTAGTGGTTTGAAGCACCGACACTATGACAACGTTCAGGCTTGAGGTTACAATGTTTTAGTGGTTAGAGATTTCGATCGCTGACAGGGCGTTAGTGGTTTGAAGCGCCGACACTATGGCAGCATTCAGTCTTGGGGTTCTGATGCGTTAGTGGTTAGAGCTTCTGATCATCGACGGGACGTTAGTGGTTTAAAAAGCCGACACTACAGCAACGTTCAGGCTTGAGGTTTCGATTTTTTAGTGGTTAGAGCTCCTGATTGTCGACGGGTCTTTAGTTGTTTGTTCGACGGTTAAAAACGGTTTTTTCAAAGTCGCTAGCTACCGAAAGCAGAAATTCACCACGTCGAGGGGGTAGGGGTTTCGATGGTTTAGACAAGAAAGATAACATTTAATTAGCTTCCAAAAGCCATCTCTTCGGCAGCTAGTTGACAAATCACGGAGGATCTTAAACCACCAAAAAGGCCAAAATAGGGAAATGGTTGGGAACTGTCACATCCAACCCCGTCAGCAAGACAAAATATCATTTTAGAGCATGATTACCCACCAAAAATACCTGGAGCCGTGTGACTGTGGGGGAAATGAGTGAAAAGGGTCATTATTTAAATAGCACAAACTGATCTGACCGCCAACCTCTAGTTTTCCTCCACCTGTACCAAAGATCATCACATAAACCACCGAATGCTCTGGCTGAGGTAGGGTATGGTTATCTAGGAAAATATGTCTCAGAGATCGAGCTACATTCATCATTTGGGAGACCTCAGCTCCCATAAATAACAGAAAATCCTCATAATCAGTGCCTTGGGACTCCATCGAATTTCATTTTCAAAATTAGCATTGTTCTCACAAGAAAAATGAGCTCTGAAGGAGCAGCTTGCTGAAGCACACTGTATACAAAGTCTAAAGGCTGTTTTGCAGGTACCCAGGAGATTACACCCATCAAGATGAAGAAAAGTGGACCAACTCTTAGACGGGAGCTAGGTGATGTCAGTTATTTAGAATCCCATCTAGAGGTTTGCAGATTTTTCCAGGAGGTAGGATGCTACAAATATTGTGAAAAAATATAGTGTTTTCATTGGTAGGTGACTGAAGCTTTTGCCTTGTCATTCGATGGTTCAATAGAAGTCATAGGAAGGGAGGAATTTCTCATAGATGAAGCACTAATATCAGAGGTGACTAAACTCCCTTGCACTGGAGAGAAGTGGTTCAAGACCACCATACCCAAAGATGTGGAGTTCAGGTCATATCTCAAGCCTGAGCATAGCGAAATGATATCGAAGAAGAGTGTGCCATCATCATGGATGGAAGAGAGTAGCTAGTAGCTGCTAAATGCCATTGTGGTCTATTTGACCTATGAAGGAAGATACAATAGAGAAATGATCTGTCATTTCAAACTCAAGAACCACTTCACAGGTAAGAACCCTCTTAATCTGTCCTTTTATTTACACAGGAGTCTAGGGAAGATGGCCCATCAAGTGAAAGCCCAGCCATCCAAAATTGTTGGCAAGTTGTGCCACCACGGTCTTATCCAGCTGTTGGTCCAGGAATCATTGAAGAAAAGAAACATTGCTTGGCCCTATTTCCTGTTCTGGAATGGATTTGAGACAGACCTTCAGCCAGAGGAGAAATGAAAATCTCCTGCCAAGAAATGTAGCACCCCAAGGAGTGGGATAAGAAGGAGGAGAGCCATTTCCCCAGATGCGGCAACATAACAACCCCCCCCCTCCTCTAAGACCAAGAAGGTAAAAATAGATTTAGATCTTAGTGAGAAAGGTCAAGAGGCAGAAGCACACGAGGAGAATGTATTAAACCTACCTTATTCAAATTCTAAGGAAGAACAAGGAGAGGATACAGCCCTAGCTCTGTAAATTGTTCCATTTACTGAAGCATTGCCATCCCCCACACCACAGGAACAAGAAGAACCAGCTGAAAGGGCTTCCTCCAGCAAACCTAGAAGTCAAAAGATCAATCAGTTACTAAGGCAGGTTTATGAAATGGAGGTCTTGGAAAGAGAACTGAAGAGAAACAATGAAACATTGACTAGTAGAAACAAGCTATTGCACAAGTCCTACTTGGAGCAGAGAGAGAGATAGATTTTCTTGAAAAGGTTGAACAACAGGTACCTGAAGGACAATACCAGGTTACTCAAGATGGTGAGGCTCCAAAGGCTGTAGTTGAAAGAAGCAAAAGCAAACCCTAGCAGCCACCTTGCATATCAACCCTAATTGAAGCTGCCATCAGTCTCCAGCCTCCTGAAATGAGCTAGGGCCCAACAAACACTCCAAACTTGAATCCCTCAGAAGAAGAAGGCTAAGCAAACAGGCCTGGAAAGGAATTTTTGAGCGAAACCTAATAAATTTTGTGAAATAGGGATTTTGGTGGTTAAGCGGGCGCTGGAGCAGTCCGTTAGCCACCGAAAGCTCCTCTTTTCGGTAGTTAAAAGTTTCGATAGACTGGTCGCTTAACCACCAAAAGTGGACAGAGTTTTAAAAGCAAAATTTTGATAGACAGAACCGGATTTTTGCCACTGCAGATGGCTGAAGGACATAAGTTAAATATAAAAGGTGCTGACAGAAGTATCAGAAAGGGTTTGTTTAGATCTATTATGACAAAACAACACCATAAAGTCATCAACCCTAATTGTCAAGGAGAAATCGGTGGGTTAAATGACAGTGGAGCAGCAACAATGATCATCAACAACTACTTCAGTTATTTAATGTTCAGTCAGTGAACTAAATCTTCACTATAGTTAGACAAGTAGTTAGGTAGCGTTTCAAACCCTAATTTGCAAAAAATGTTACTTTTGATTATTTTTGTAAAAAAACAGATCCAATTTTTAGGATCTGTCCATTTTTGTAAAAGGCTATAAATCCTAAGATCGATTTTATAGTAAAGGTTCAACTTCGGGGATTTATAAGACTATAATGCTTTCATGATTCTCATTTTACTTGTTCATGAATATAAGCTCTTTTGTTTTGATATGATCATCCATCATCTCTTTCTTTACTGTACTTATGCCTAAATGTGTATTTAGGTCATTTTTAGATTGATTAATAAGTTGATAGCTGTCATCCTATTGGTTTGCTAGTGTAATTTTATTTAGAAGTACCATCCCTATCATGATTTAGCCATTTATATGCATGTGTTTTGTATGTAAATCTACCAGTATGATGAGCTTTTCATCCCTGCACCTTATTGTCAACTTCTAAGCAATTGTAACTAAAAGCCATGTAAGTGAGTGAGTTTTATGCATGCCTTGAGAGTGGAAAGGTTATATAGGTCAACTGACTTGATCCATATCAGAAAACCTAAAAACACTGTAAGTTACCAGGAATCCTCTAGCTACAACCTAGAGGAGTTTCCTGGAGTGATAAAAAATTGGCACCGTTGCCGGGGAGAGGAGACTGAAGCTCGGCTTCCCTGGGAGACGACATAGATCCATGCTTTGATGATAGACAAAGCTTGGACACTATTATGGTTGTAATCATCTATCTGGTGACTCCATTGATAGAAGGTGGCTTCAAGACGACCAAGTACCAGAGAAAACCCTAAGGGGCCACCAACAACACTAGTTTCATATCCAGACGAAATTTTGAGGAAATCTAGGGCTTTACTAAGACAAACCAGTAGTGCTACACAAAAATCTACATCAGGTATTTCAAGTAATCTTTCTGCTATTATTTCTTTTGCTGAAATTCTTAATTCTCCAGAATTTTTAGATACATCAGAAAAATCTAGGGTTTGGGCATCTTCAAGCACTGCTTCTTGTGAATATCCAATCCCTGGTGACTCCACTGGGATAAGTATACTACCACCCTCTCAGCAAGTATCTTCATCAGTGCTGCCTTCCACAACCTTGTCCATACCCATTTCCAATATGGCTTCCCCTCAATTGACCAAGATGGAAAGGATCCTGGTAGCTAGGTATGCACCCCTAATTTTTCCAAATCCCCTCCTAGCCATACCTACTGGGGATTATCTCAAGTATATGCCTAAGTTTATAGGGGAAGGGGATTTCACTGCTGAAGAACATCTAGAGGATTTCTACATCTATGCTAAAAATATTAACATAGAACAAGAACATGTATGGACTAGGGTTTTTGTGCAAAGCCTAGATGGCCAGGGTAGGAAGTGGTTTAAGGAACTTCCTATTAGATTAGGAGTAGGCATAGAGGCCCTAGATGACATTTTCCTAAAGCATTGGGGAGAAAGGAGAGAGCACCTCTACTATATCACAGAATTCAGCAACCTGAAAAGAGAAAATGGGGAGTCTATCTCCAAGTTTACAAAGAGATTCAACAGTATGTATAGCAAGATCCCTACTGAAATTAAGCCCGCTGATACGTCAGCGAGGATAGCTTATGCAAATTCCTTTGACTCTGACTTCTGCCTACTTCTTAGAGAAAGGAGGTCTGCCTCCTTATCACTCATGCAGGATGCTTCCCTAGAGGTAGAGTCAAACATTCTGGCATCTCAGAAGGTCAAAGGGAAGATAGACATGAAGAAGCAGCTAGCAGACCCTAGTGGGGATTCTACATCAAAGATCAAGATTGAAAAAATGACCAAACTATTAGATAACATGACTGCTGAAATGTCTAAATTAAATGACCAAGGATATCCACCTGGGAGGGGTAAAGGGCCAAGTGACTTTGATCCTTGAAACCCTAATTTTGTTCCTTATAGAAGAGGAAACCCCGAAGTTTAGATTCTCAGAAGCAAGAGGAATCAAGGGGAAGGTCAGAGGATAAGAGCTCCATTTCAAAATTCTGTATTAGAAGAAGAGCCGGAATTCATAGAAGAAGAAGGAGAAGCTGAAGACAACATCCACTGCATGGAGGATGAGGTGGACTGCTCTTTTCTGACGCAGAAAGAATATGAGGAAGCCCTAATTGATGAGGAGATCACTGAAGAGGCTGTATATCAAGCTGATGTTCAGGGAGGTTACAATCTGAGGTCTAGGCTGGTTGCTCCTCTCAAGAAAAATGTTGTACCTGTCAAGCAGCCTGCTGCACCAGCTAGAAAGGTTGTTGTTTTACCAAAGAAGGTGGCTGTCACATCCAAAGCAGTGCAGAAACCAGCACCTCCAGTCATACCTGATAAAGTCCAACTCAAAGCTACAGCTCATGGGGTAAGGTTTCCAGATAGGCTGCATTATTCTTCCATCCTTGAGTCTAAAATTCAAAAATTGAAAATCCATTTTCCCTTTGATTGAGCTAATGAAAAATGATGCATTCAAGTCCTCCATTCTGAATTCCCTTCAGCCCAAGGTGCACATTGACACTGAATTTGTGAACCTGCAAGATGACAATGCTGTTGTAACCCTGGGCCCCATGATCGAATACCTAAAGGACTCATTCCCACCATTCTACATATCCTTGAATATCCATGATAAAATCCTCCATAACTGTCTTCTGGATTCAGGAGCCTCTCATAACCTAATGCCAAATGCTGTGATGGATGAGATTGGCCTTAACATCACCAAGCCCTACCATGATTTATTCTCCTTTGACTCCAGGAAGGTCAAGTGCTTGGGCCTCATCGAATACCTTGTTGTAAACCTAACTCAGCTACCTTCGAAAAGCATCATGATGGACATTGTAGTGGCTAATATCCCTCCAAAATTTGGCCTCTTGCTGTCTCGGTCATGGAGCAAAAGACTAGGTGGCACCCTTCAGATGGATCTCACATATGCCACCATTCCCATGTTTGGAGGAGAGACTAAGAGGCTATATAGGGAAAATTAGCTGGCATACATTATAAGCAAGGAGAGCAACTCAGTGAATCACCCCATCTATGCAGTGGCCACTGATTTTGGGTCTTGCATTTTGCAAATAGATGATTCTCAATAGACATTAGTCCAGCTCACTAATCCCACCCGTCAGCAACCCGAAGAAGAAAACACAACAATCTGGACCATGTATTTTGATGGGGCTAGCACTTAAATCTCAGTAGGGGCAGGCGTAGTATTGATCTCCCCATATAAGGAAAACATCCACCTGTCTTATAAGCTTGATTTTAAAACCACTAAAGCTACCAAGGAGATGGGGATCATGTGCATGAATATTTTTGGAGATGCAGACCTCATCATATAGCAGGTCAACAACACTTTTTAGACAAAAAATATCAGACTAAAGGCCTACAAAGACAAGGTATGGAAACTCAGAGACTCTATGTTTTTTGAACTGTCATATATTCCTAGGGCTTTGAATCACCTGGCTGATTCCCTGGATGTCTCTGCAAGTTTGTTGGTTCCTCCTTTACCCCCTAAGCTCAGCTATGATGTTCAGGTTAAGTACAGACCCTCTTTGCTAGATAATGTAAAATTTTGGAGGGTGTTTGAGAATGATGATGAGATTAGTAAATTCCTTTAGTTAGTAGATGAATTCTCTGACATACACATAGACTAGGAAAACCTAAACATGGAGGAATCGAAACATCTCAATTTAAAAGATAAAGTGGCTAATCAAAACATCGTCCAATTTCCCAACAACTACATACCCCGAGGTCTAGTACCACTAGAAGAGTTGTTTGATCACAATGACATCACATTCAAGCCTGCCAAAAAGGAGCTAGATCCTGCTATCCAAGAGAAAAACATAGGAAGCCAAAGGCATCCAAAAATGATAAATCTGTCCACTAGGCTGACTGCTGGTCAGAGGTCTGAATTTTGCAGTCTGATAAAAGAGTTTGTTGATGTTTTTGCATGGGAGTATAGTGATCTAAAAACATATGACACAAACATAATCCAGCACATGATTCCTTTGCAGAAGGACACCATTCCTTTCAAACAAAAGCCAAGGCCCATCAACCCTCCCTATTACCAGTGATTGAAAAAGAGATCCACAAGCTCCTCAAAGCCAAGATCATAATCCCCCTCAGGTACTCCAAGTGGACTGCAAACCTAGTAGTGGTAAGAAATAAAAATGGATAAATCAGGGTGTGTGTGGATTTTAGAAACCTGAACAAGTGTTCCAAGAAAGACAACTATCCATTACCCAAGATGGAACACCTACTACAGAAAGTCTCGGGGGCTAGGGTTATGTCTTTCCTTGATGGCTTCTCTGGATACAACCAAGTTGTTGTGCACCCGGATGACCAAGAGAAGACTGCCTTTACCGCCTCCTGGGGCACCTTCATGTATGCTAAAATGCCATTTGGACTAATGAATACTGGGGCTACTTTTCAGAGATCCATGGACCTAGCTTTTGTAGGGATAAAAGATAAGTTTGTGCTGATATATTTATGACCTAACAGTTTACTCTCACAGCCATCATGACCACTTGCAACATTTAAGGAAGGTATTTTAGAAGTGCAGAAGGTATGGAATATCACTGAACCCCAAGAAGTCCCAGTTTGCACTCAATGAAGGAAAGCTCCTAGGCCACATAGTCTCAGCTGAAGGTGTAAAGATTGATATGGTAAGGGTGGAAGCAATCCAAAAGATGTCAATACCAAGGTCAAATAGAGACATTCAGTCCTTTTTAGGAAAGATAAAATTTGTCAGGAGGTTCATTCCTAATTTCTTCGAGTTGGTAAAGCACATAATAGTCATGCTAAAAAAGGATGCATAAATGAAGTGGACTGACCATGAAAGAAACTCCTTTGAAGACATTAAGAAAGCCATCATGGAGGCCCCAACCCTGATTAGTCTCAACTACACCAAGGGTTTTTAAATTTTCTCTTTTGCATCTTATGACACAGTGGTAGTTGTACTATTACAAAAGAATGATGAGGGTCTTGATCATCCAATTGAATTCTTCAAAAAAACCCTGAGAGATGCTGAGCTAAAGTATGACCCAATTGAAAAGCAGGCTTATGCTCTCATAAAATCTTTGAATACTTTCAGAATCTACATTCTCCATGCAAAGGTCATTGCATATGTCCCTTCAGCTGCTGTGAAGGATGTTTTGACTCATCCTAACATTGATGTGAAGAGAGCTAAGTGGATTGCCAAACTCATCGAGTTTGATATAGAGGTGAAACCCACCAAGATGGTAAAGGGACTAGGTCTGGCCAAACTCATGGCCAAAGAAAACTGTGAACTGATGGGAATAAATTTCACATGTGTCAAATTGGCAAAGGTGCAGACTGTGGTAGCAACAGAAATAGAAGTAAATCCAGATTAGAATAACATTTGATTAGTAGCTGAAAACATATCTTCATGTGAGTGGTACTCAGGTATCATTCAATTTTTACAAAAAATAGAAGTTTCTCCTGATCTCACTCCTAACCAAGCATGATCTCTTAAGTTGAAATCTGTTAAGTTTTGCATAATTAAAAAACTATTGTATTGGAGAGATCAATTTGGAATTTTGCTAAGGTGTCTAGATAAATAGGAAGCAGAGCTGGTCATGCATCATTTTCATTCCAGCACATGTGGGGGGCACCACTACTGGAAAACCACAGCCCATAATATCTTAAGAGCAGGATAATATTGGCTAGTCCCCTTTGCTGATGTATGCAAATTTGTAAGGGCCTATGACCGATGCCAAATATTTATGGGGAAGTAGCAGCTCAAGTCCTTGCCCCTTAGGCCTATTGTGGTGAATGGGCCTTTTCAACAATGGGGTATGGATTTCATAGATGAAATAAATCTATCTTCTAGTGGACACAATAAATGGACCTTAGTAGCCACTGACTACTTTACCAAATGGATAGAAGCAGTACCCACTAGGAATTCCACTCATCAAGTCATCATGAGATTTTTTATATGAGAATATCTTCAGCAGGTTTGGCTGCCCAGTAAGGTTTGTAATTGATAATGCACCAGCTTTCAAAGTTGGGGCATTAGTTAAAATGTGTGAATCAATGGGCATTCAACTGGTGCACTCCACATCCTATTATCGCCAAGGCAATGGCCTGGCTGAGTCATCCAACAAAAGCTTAGTCAAAATCATTAGGAAAATTCTAGAGACAAATAAGAAAATTTGGGATTCAAAGCTTAAGTTTGCTTTATGGGCTGATAGGGTAACATACAAAAGTTCCATAGGGACTTCTCCATTCAAGCTAGTTTATGGAATTGAGGCCATTTTTCCTATCCAGATCATCCTTCCACTAGCAAAGTTCTTTCCAGAAGAGGAAGATGAACCAAATGATATTGTGAAAGGATGATGGATTTGGTGGAGTTACAACAAATAAGAGAGCTAGTTGTAAGAAAATTAGAAGCCCATCAACAGAGGATAAAGGGCATGTTTGACAAAAGAGAAAAAGTAGACAACTTCCAAGTGGGAGATTGGGTCCTCAAGTGGGATTCTGTTAGACAGGACAAGGGAAAACATGGAAAATTTGACTCTTTATGGATTGGCCCTGGGCCCAGTAGCTGGTAAAGGCCATTGTGGTCTATTTGACCTATGAAGGAAGATACAATAGAGCAATGATCTATCATTTCAAACTCATGAACCACTTCACAGGTAAAAACCCTCTTAATCTGTCCTTTTATTTACACAGGAGTCTAGGGAAGATGGCCCATCAAGTGAAAGCCCAGCCATCCAAAATTGTTGGCAAGTTGTGCCACCACGGTCTTATCCAGCTGTTGGTCCAGGAATCATTGAAGAAAAGAAACATTGCTTGGCCCTATTTCCTGTTCTGGAATGGATTTGAGACAGACCTTCAGCCAGAGGAGAAATGAAAATCTCCTGCCAAGAAATGTAGCACCCCAAGGAGTGGGATAAGAAGGAGGAGAGCCATTTCCCCAGATGCGGCAACATAACAACCCCCCCCTCCTCTAAGACCAAGAAGGTAAAAATAAATTTAGATCTTAGTGAGAAAGGTCAAGAGGCAGAAGCACACGAGGAGAATGTATTAAACCTACCTTATTCAAATTCTAAGGAAGAACAAGGAGAGGATACAGCCCTAGCTCTGTAAATTGTTCCATTTACTGAAGCATTTCCATCCCCCACACCACAGGAACAAGAAGAACCAGCTGAAAGGGCTTCCTCCAGCAAACCTAGAAGTCAAAAGATCAATCAGCTACTAAGGTAGGTTTATGAAATGGAGGTCTTGGAAAGAGAACTGAAGAGAAACAATGAAACATTGACTAGTAGAAACAAGCTATTGCACAAGTCCTACTTGGAGTAGAGAGAGAGATAGATTTTCTTGAAAAGGTTGAACAACAGGTACCTGAAGGACAATACCAGGTTACTCAAGATGGTGAGGCTCCAAAGGCTGTAGTTGAAAGAAGCAAAAGCAAACCCTAGCAGCCACCTTGCATTATCAACCCTAATTGAAGCTGCCATCAGTCTCCAGCCTCCTGAAACGAGCTAGGCCCCAACAAACACCCCAAACATGAATCCCTCAGAAGAAGAAGGCTAAGCAAACAGGCCTGGAAAGGAATTTTTGAGCGAAACCTAATAAATTTTGTGAAATAGGGCTTTTGGTGGTTAAGCGGGCGCTGGAGCAGTCCGTTAGCCACCGAAAGCTCCTCTTTTCGGTAGTTAAAGGTTTCGATAGACTGATCGCTTAACCACCAAAAGTGGACAGAGTTTTAAAAGCAAAATTTTGATAGACAGAACCGGATTTTTGCCACTGCAGATGGCTGAAGGACATAAGTTAAATATAAAAGGTGCTGACAGAAGTATCAGAAAGGGTCTGTTTAGATCTATTATGACAAAACAACACCATAAATTCATCAACCCTAATTGTCAAGGAGAAATCGGTGGGTTAATTGACAGTGGAGCAGCAACAATGATCATCAGCAACTACTTCAGTTATTTAATGTTCAGTCAGTGAACTAAATCTTCATTATACTTAGACAAGTAGTTAGGTAGCGTTTCAAACCCTAATTTGCAAAAAATGTTACTTTTGATTATTTTTGTAAAAAAACAGATCCAATTTTTAGGATCTGTCCATTTTTGTAAAAGGCTATAAATCCTAAGATCGATTTTATAGTAAAGGTTCAACTTCGGGGATTTATAAGCCTATAATGCTTTCATGATTCTCATTTTACTTGTTCATGAATATAAGCTCTTTTGTTATGATATGATCATCCATCATCTCTTTCTTTACTGTACTTATGCCTAAATGTGTATTTAGGTGATTTTTAGATTGATTAATAAGTTGATAGCTGTCATCCTATTGGTTTTCTAGTGTAATTTTATTTAGAAGTGCCATCCCTATCATGATTTAGCCATTTATATGCATGTCTTTTGTATGTAAATCTACCAGTATGATGAGCTTTTCATCCCTGCACCTTATTGTCAACTTCTAAGCAATTGTAACTAAAAGCCGTGTAAGTGAGTGAGTTTTATGCATGCCTTGAGAGTGGAAAGGTTATATAGGTCAACTGACCTTATCTATATCAGAAAACCTAAAAACACTGTAAGTTACCAGGAATCCTCTAGCTACAACCTAGAGGAGTTTCCTGGAGTGATAAAAAATTGGCACTGTTGCCGGGGAGAGGAGACTGAAGCTCGGCTTCCCTGGGAGACGACATAGATCCATGCTTTGATGATAGACAAAGCTTGGACACTATTATGGTTGTAATCATCTATCTGGTGACTCCATTAATAGAAGGTGGCTTCAAGAAGACCAAGTACCAGAGAAAACCCTAAGGGGCCACCAACAACACCAGTTTCATATCCAGATGAAATTTTGAGGAAAGCTAGGGCTTTACTAAGACAAACCAGCAGTGCTGCACAAAAATCTACATCAGGTATTTCAAGAAATATTTCTGCTATTATTTCTTTTGCTGAAATTCTTAATTCTCCAGAATTTTTAGATACATCAGAAAAATCTAGGGTTTGGGCATCTTCAAGCACTGCTTCTTGTGAAT
>LPNX010285375.1:0-17665 GCA_001517045.1 Pseudotsuga menziesii
ATATATATATATATATATATATATATATATATATATATCAAAATTTACATTTTTATATTTGATTGTACATTTTCTCTATAATTGTTTTTTTTCTTTTTCATTTATGTTCGAAGCTTATTTGTTTTCCTAATTAATTTTTACTTGGATTATTAGAGATAGAGCATGGTTTTCAATTTAAATAGAATAAAGTTAAGTTGTTTTCTATATATAATCTATCATCAACATTTGACCACGATGTTTTTTTGTGTGCATTTATAGTGTGATAATTGTCTTGGGAACAAAATATTTGTTTACCCATTATATAATTTTTAAATGTTTTTTTTTTTTTTCGTTCATCTTGTAATAAGACACTATATTACATAGTAATATTTACTTATACTCTTTATTAATCATATTCTTGATTGTATGATCTGAACACTGAGTAATGAGTAATATGTACTTGTACTCTTTGTTGACTCGTAATATATAAGAGCGTTTGCATAGCCTCTTAATATACCATAAATCACACAAATGAATAAGCAAATTAAAACTAGATGGCTAGTCAAATTAAAACTAAATGGCTAGTCGAATAATATTTGATCTTTTCATCTTTTGAAAAGGTAAACTATATAGATAAGTGAACAACCTAGGGTGGGACATGTGGCTTGTATTTTATGAATTAGGACTTTTATTTACACAAAAAAAATTTCTTCAAAATTTTGTTTGCCAAAAGCTATTCCCAATTACAAAATCAATTCTATTCCTCTTGCAATAGAAAATGGCAATGTCGGGGATATTGCCACCTCGTGTACTCATCTTTTCATGTTGGATGATCTTTTGCACATGGATCCTAGCCTAAAGGGAACCAAATTTCCACACGTGTTGGATCATAAGACTGCTAATATGCTATCACATATGTGGTATGTCTATATTCCTAAAGGGAACCAAACTTTTACACACGTTGCCTCATAAGACTACTAATATGATATCACCTATTAGGCGGAAGAAAAAGTCTTCTAAGCCCCTCCATGATTCTACTGATCCACTCCAGGCTCCTTACACTCCCCTTTCTGAGAGATTAAAAGCTGCTGAGTGTTCACTTACTTCAACCTCCCATCGGGTCCTTGGAGCTTCGACCCCTGACTCTTCAGTTTCCTAATGCGCATCCTTTCTCTGAATATTCGTGGCCTAGGGAGTCTGGCCAAGCAAAAAATCCTCCGTCATCTGCTGTCATCTCTCTCTCCTGATGTTGTCCTTTTACAAGAAACTATGACTAGTCCTTATCCTGCATTATATGCCTTTTCTAAGCTTTGCCCGGGCTGGGAGTTTTGTGCTCTGAGTTCAAATGGTCTCTCTGGAGGCATTCTCTCTGGCTGGAATCCTAAAATCATTAAATGCAAAGCCTTCCATACTGTTGCTGGTATTCTGCTAAAAGCCTCGGTCAGGGGATCTTCCCTAAACCTCTCAATTTTAAACTGCTATGGTCCCTACCTTAATCGTGTTTCTTTCTGGGAAGCTGCAGCTTAGGGAGGTCTTCTTTCTATGCCTAATCTCATCTTAGCAGGGGATCTAAATCTTACTTTGAATGCATCAAAAATCTGGGGATCTAAAGCCCTTTCAGATCCTTTGGGTCCTTATTTTTCGAGTCTTTTCTCTGATCACAAATTAGTGGATGTTGCTCCTCCCTGTGCGGGTCCGACTTGGAGGAATGGGAGGATGGGGGAAGAAGGTATTTCTAAAAGACTGGATCGTTTTTTGTTGTCAGAACAGCTGATTAGCTCTCTGCCAAAGTATAGAACCTGGGTACACAGAAGTGGGATTTCTGACCACTTTCCTATTGTCTTGGAGTGGATAGGCCAACTTAATCACAAAGCTTATCCATTTAAATTTAATCATACTTGGTTAGATAATGAAGAATTTGTTCAAATGGTTCGCTCTGAATGGTCTAATATTCAACCGGACCCCTCTCAGGATGCCATGCATGATCTCTGCTACAGACTCCGCCTCCTAAAAGATAAGGTTAAATCTTGGACTAAAGCTGAAGCTATAAAAATGAAGGATAAGTCTGCTGCTTTGGAAGAGGAAATTAGCTCTCTTCTCCTCTCATCTAAGTCAGCTATTCTCAGCCATGAACAACATCTTAAGCTGTGCTCTCTAAAAGAAGCTCTACAAAAATTGTCTGATCATGAAATTTCTTCTGCAAGACTTAAAAGCAGAATTACATGGGCTATTAAGGGGGATGCTAATACCAAGTATTTTCATGCTGTGGCTACAGCTCGAAAAAATCAAAATGCTATCTGGAGTCTAAAAGATGAGATGGGTACTTGGGTTTCTGATGATCAAAGTCTAAAAGGCCTGGGTATTAAACATTTTAAGACGATGTTTGAAGATGATAAGATGACAAATCTGGAATCACAGTTGAAGGTAATTTGTCTCTTTCCCCCTTTTATTAGCATGGAGGATAATGATTCCTTTTTTAGACCTGTTTCTATTCAGGAAGTAGAAAGGGCTCTTAAACTATTTAAAAAAGATAAAGCTCCTGGACTGGATGGTTGGCCAGTCGAGTTCTTTTTGTTCTTTTTTGATCTTTTCGGTCCTCTCCTTTTCAATGTGGTGGAATCAGCTAGAACCTCAGGCAGAGTGGATTCGGCTCTCAATTCTACCTTTCTAGCTCTTATCCCCAAGACAGATCTGCCTGTTACTTTCGCAGACTATCGTCCTATCTCCCTTTGTAATCTCTGCTATAAACTGATTTCCAAAGTTGCAGCTATGAGGCTTAAACCCTTTTTGGATGCTTCCATCTCTCCACAACAATTTGGCTTTCTTAAAAACCGGCTGATCCAGTAACCCATTGCTATTACTCAGGAAGTCTTGCACTTAGTCAATTCCAAAAATAAATGTGCCCTCATACTCAAGCTGGATTTATCTAAAGCCTTTGACAGAGTTAATTGGACCTTCATTCGACTTTTACTTATTCAAATTGGGGTTCCCCTTATTGGAGTTAATTGGATCCTGGGTTGCATTACTTCAGCCAATTTTGCTGTTCTAATTAATGGCTCATCTTCCTCTTTTTTCCCTGCTTGGCGGGGTCTAAGGCAGGGCTGCCCTTTATCTCCGCTTTTATTCATTCTGGTCATTGAAGGGCTTAGTCTCTTGATTGAGTAAGCTAAATGGATTGGAAAGGTTAAAGGCATAAAAATCTCATCAAAGCTCTCCCTCACCCATCTACTATTTGTAGATGATGTGATTCTTTTTGGATTGGGCTCTGTTGAAGAATGGCTGGCTTTCAAAGGTATTCTGGAAATTTTCTGTGAGGCCTCAGGCATGTGTATTAATGTGAACAAATCTTGTTTTCTACAAAAAGGTATTGATGAGACAATTCTCCAGAGAATTACAGGTATCCTTCCTTATAGGTCTGTAGATTTTCGGAATGAGTTTACTTATCTGGGATATTTCTTGAAACCAAATTGTTACCTGGTTAAAGACTGGCTCTGGATGGTATCGAAATTTGAAAAGAAAATTTCTCATTGGACAAACATGTTTCTTTCCATGGGAGGTAGGCTTATACTTATCCGTGCTGTTCTTTCTAGCATTCCTGTCTATTGGATGGCTTTGGTCCCGATTCCATCTTCTATTCTAGATAAGCTCAGAAAATTAATATTTTCCTTTTTATGGGGATCTTCTGATAAGACTCAAAAATTCCATCTAGTGGATTGGCATCTTTTGGCTCGGCCCACCTCCCATGGTGGCTGGGGTATTAAACACCTCCCTAGTTTCAGTCTTTCTTTGAGAATGAAATCTTTTTGGATGGCAGTCAACAACAAAGGCATCTGGAATCTTCTGATTTCCACTAAATATATGAAAAATAAGCCTTTTTATTTATGGCTCAGGGATAAGAATTTCAATTATTACAATGCCTCTATTATCTGGAAAGGCTTCATTGCTACCTTAAAATGGATTGGCAAAGGAATTTCCTGGCAAGTTGGTAATGGTGAATACATTTTCCTGGGTGCTGATCCTATCGTGGGTATGGGATCCTCTTTTACTCTGCCTAGAGGATTGAGAGAATATTTAGAGAATTATGGCATTTGTTCCTTAGCTCAGGCTCACAATCTTACTCCAAATGCCAAAGGTTACTGGTTCTCTGCTGACGATCTTGATCTTATTGGTGAGTGGAAGTCTATTTGGGAAAATTATGTTAGGGGTCTGGAATTTGGACGTATTCGGTTAACTGACCAAATTGATTCCCTAATTTGGACTCATCATAAGTATACTGGGCCGTTATCTGCTGCTGAAGGTTATTCTTGTATTATTTCAAATAGCTGTTCTGAATTAAATGACAAAGTTCTGAAAATTCTGTGGACCTTGTCTATCCCTCTGAAAATAAAATGTTTTACATGGTTAATGATATTTCAAAAGATATTAACTTGGGAACAATTGCAGTCTAGAGGATACAATGGACCCAGTCGTTGTATTCTTTGTGAGAATAATCTGGAAGATATCCAACACTTATTTTTCTGTTGTCCTTTCTCTGTCCGTTTATACTCTTATTTTGAGGAAAAATTCAGATGCTCTTTCCCCATCTACAGTTCTGTACACTCCTTTTTGGATTCCTGGTTCTCTAGTATTTTGAAATATACCCCTTATTTCTACTTGCCTCTGTTTATATTTTGGGGAATCTGGCTCACTAGAAACTTCAGCCTTTTTGAAAATAAAAAGCCTTCCCTCTCAGCTTTGATTGCTAGAATTGATAGCCTGCTAAATACTTTCCCTGTGCCTATGAAATTTCATAAATCTCGCATTATTGTTCCAGACCCAATTAAATGTTTTCCATGTGGATATTTTGATGGTGCTGCAGCAGATTATATTGGAGGATCAGGTTATGTGATTTATATCAATGACTATCATTTTTTCAGTTTTTCCATGGGCTGTGGTAGAAGCTCGAATACTAGAGCAGAATTATTGGCTTGCTGGGCAATTCTAAAAGTCAGTTTTCTGATGGGTATTCCCATACAACTGATTTATGGGGACTCTTTGGTTATTATATCATGGCTAAACAACATTTCTGCACTTGATGTGCCTTCTCTGATGCACTGGTGTCGCGACATTAGACTTTTACTTCAAAAGGCCCCACCGGTGACCTTTAGACATACATATCGTGAGCATAACATGCAGGAAGATGAACTCTCTAAACAAGGCATGAAGTTGGATATGGGCCTTGTTTCATTCTCAGAGTCTTTGGATGGATTGATTGTAAAACAAGGATTATTAAATCTCTTTTAGAGTAGCTGAATTTTTTACTTCAGCATTGGTTCCTGCTATTGATGATTACTACTTGCTGTTCCATGATGAGTCCTTCCTGCAAGCATACAATGCTTTGATTTTGTATGTCTGAAGTTCATCTTCGATATTTATCAGTATTTTCTGACCTGTATATCAGGGATGATGAGTAAAGTCTGCTATGATCAGACTTTTTCCCTTTGCTTTGCCTGCGGTTTATGTCATTTATTTGTTGCTGTTGGTATTGGGATCTGGCACTTATATCACAGATTTGTATATGATATATTTGCTGCTCTGTATTGATATCTACTTTGGTAGATGCATGGACATGGGAACAGGAAATCATCATTCTGATATTGTAAAAGATGTCTTTTGATTCATATGAATAACAAAGACTGGTATTTTTTCCTCTGAAAAAAGTCTATATTTGGTGTTTTTTAAGGTTGTACATTTTTATTGAAGTTGTAGACTCGGTGCAATAAGATAAAGGACTGAAAAGGGAAGATTACAGAAAGATGAAATAAATGATGCAAAACTTGTAAACCATATATAACCATAGCAAGGATGACCCTCATTAAACATTAGATTGAATACATAGATAATAATGAATACACATGGAATTAAAGAATACAAAGTGTAACTAGAGCATATTTTTGGCATTAATTTAAAATTACTAGGGTTGGTGAAAGAACCTAATCATGTCTATGACATAGTTCTTTGACCATCTAATGGGGCCTTAGTTTCCATCAACTTGTTGTTTTCCATGCCCTAAAATGTGAAAATCAAAGTTAATATATATAACTTTGGGAAAAAATACCAAAATAAATAAAATATTCCCAAAATAAAATCATTGATACATGCGTTGTCGGTGGAAATTGTGTAGTTATACCTTCCTTAACGATCTCTACATTTGTACCACTAACCTGAAAATTCATTAAAATGTAAGAGACTAACACCATAAAATTTATTTGACTTGGGAATTCATAAGTTCAAGTAAAAATATATATAGATAACTTAATATTTTTGTTCCTTGGTGATCAACAAAACCTTCACCAATGGTGAAGCATTCATAATTTATGAATTGTGTATATTGCATAAGTTTGAATAAATATATGGACATGATATCTGGAGACTAAATATATATACAATAACACAATATGTAATATGCATTCCAGCTCATCTTGTAAATGTGTTTTTTTTTCACATTATTTATAATATTCTAACATACCTCACCCATGGAATTGTTTTATCAAGAAATAAATTGTTGGTTGGGATTATTATTAATCCACCCTTTGACCACATAGTCTAATTTTCTACTTTACTAGCTTAGGAGGTCTTCATCACTCCACTAGTGCATGGGGGACCATTTACCTTACTTGATTGCATGAGTTTAGGAGCCCCAAGGACCAATCCCTATAATTTAGGAACCCACTATGAGTGCTCCCATCAGTCTCCTTTAGTGGAACTTGGTAGGTAATAATTCATGTTTAGTTATTGTAACATCCCTGACCCTCCGACCGATGAAGAGGACACTACCATGCCATTAACCATCCGGGCAAAACAGCCCCCATGAACATGGACATACATAAAACCGAAATGCTTGAACATAAAACATGCTAAGATACATAATCATTCACATACACAGCGGAAGCAAACATACATTAATTCATTCAACATGTTCATTATAATTCATTAACAGTAAATATGGTTGCAGAAATGAAATGGTCAAGAATACTTATCTTATAAAGAACTCGTCTCGCAACCAGCTATGTCGTTGCAACATTCCACCCAACCATAGGCCAGCGTGCTCCTTAATCTCTTAGCAACGCTGCCACCCCCGAGCTAGGCATGATTCCCCAAGGAATAAGGAACAAGCAGGCTTACACATAGCCAAGGATACACAAAACAACAAGCCAACACAGTTGGGTTTATCAGGCCATCAAGGATCTGGGAAAAGCTGAATGTTAAGCTGGTGAGCTCATTGAAGAGCTAAGGACACCTACACCAAAAATAGCATGACTTCTAGGACACCCACACACACCCAACACAAAGAAATCAGTCCCTTCTCTGCTACACAGTCCCTCAAGCCCTGACCTCCCTTCCAGTGCTATTCAGGGGTTGTGGAGAAGAAATCCATCGCTCTAGCTCTATCTGTGTGGCTCCCAAACACACCAGGTTTATCAAGCACACTCCAACCTTTATTCCCACTCCAACACAGTCCGAAGACCAACCACTACACACACACAGCAAAACCAAGCAATTCATAGCTCTATGAGAAAACAAAAGAAAACAGGATGGCAACCAAAAAATAAAATGGTGAACGCAGCTCAGGCCAAGCGAAGCGATTCAGAGTTTCTCTTGGCCCTAGTGTGGCCAAAACAACTCAGCAGCAACCAAAACGTAATTTCCCCCATAGTAAACCAAAACCGTGGATTAAACCAACAAAAACCAAATTCGTGGATGCACCAATAGCAAGACCACAATTCATGGGGAGAACAATAGCAAACCCAAATCATGAATGGCTCCTTCACAGGAAAAAACGTGGGTGATAGTAAACGGTTTCTTCAGCTCTCTACGTGAGGAAAAAGATGAGAAAATCCTGTGCGTGAGGATGATGAGAGAACATCCCTGCATGAGGGTGGGAAAAAAAACAATCAAAAACCAAAAAACGGCCGTAGTGGTTTCCCTACCCACGTGAAGATGGAGAGTCTGCTGGTGGAGTGGGCATGTGGGAAAGGACTGACAGTCCTACCACCCACCACTTCCCAGCAATGACTGCCCTCAACTAACATCAGCAGTTTTAAATGGGTGGTTGACACATGGCTTTTTTCCCCATTGGTTCAAGGTTTAACAATGGCCCCCCGTTATCCTTGGGAATATCATGCCCTTTTCATTATGGTTGCATTGACATAGCTGGTTGGGGTTTATTTTAATTAAAGATGTATAATTTCATGATGCCAAAACTAATATGTGTCATATATCATGATATACCATCAACAACAATTTCAATCGCCGAACATAACACAACCAAATCGATGGTGGGGCTTTTTCCTTTAGCTCTGCACCACGATTAATTACAATATATACAGTATATACATTTAATGCAAACATGTTCAAAACTGGGGTGTTACAGTTATGCTCATGTTACTATCAGTTAGACCACAATCAGTTATCCTAGTGCCAATTTGCATGATTGAAGGATTCTTGGGAACCTTTTCTCACCTACCCTCATTAGTTAACTGATTGTAGACTGTTAGTTATCCAGAGTTGCATTATTGAGCTCCAATGGTGATTTTTCCACACTGAGTTAGCTTCGAAGTCAGTCCGAGTTGGTAGATTTGAATAATATATTTATCATTTGAATCCTCCTATATGTACAACCAGTGTATTCCTTATTATTTACTGATTCATGAATATAATCATATTATTCCAATTTTGTCTCCATGTGTGTGCAATTTTGTCATGATTAGTTGAATAGTCTATGCTAAATTATTCTCTCTCTTCTGCAACCTTCTTTTCACATTTGAATTCATGCAGGTTGATGATCTTATGCTTCATAGAATTTAACATTGCTTACACCTATCCCTATAATATGATGCATACTACTAAATATCCATTCGATCTAACTCTCTCAACACATCATCTGGTAAATCAACAAATGGGGTGTTATACACAATAGGTGAGTGTGTCCTATTATGTACGTCAATCCTAATCCTACCAAAGAATCCCCAACATGATCCCTTATTTTCTCCCTTTCCTCATTTGCTACTCAGGATGTCGATTCCAACTCCCTTGCAATTAAACCACTCTATATGGTCGAAATGATAAGCGAGGTACTAAAATTCTAAATCCAACATCTCACATGGCATCAGGTCATTCATATGCATGACCTTTTCCAACACCATATATTTTGGATCTCGGATATGTATAATCACGACCCATGTGCTAATGGAACTCTACCTATAACGTCGTAACAAAATATTGACGCACCTCATCATTATTTGGGAATTTCCCATATGTGTATAGGAACCTCTCATCAATACAAGGTGAAATATTAGGATCATTAAATATTTCAATCTTTAGACGTTAAGTTATATTCAAGTCGCAAGTCAAATAATTACAAGGCCATTTCTTTAGTGGCCATGCTTTTAACTTCAATGTGGGAGTGGTGACCAATCACCAACGATCTCTTTCTATGAATTATGTAAAAAAAATGGGTTGATGGTCCAACCCCGTGATAATTCTTTATCAAACTATCTAGATTGTGTAAAACAATATGGAGACTCTATTGACCAGTGCTAGAGATATTACTACTTTCCAACTTAGTCCACAATCTTGTGGAATTCTCCCTCATCCCTTCAATAATAAGCAACACATATCTTCCAAATGTCTTCCCAATGCATCTACTAAGGAATATATATAGGATGAGGGTAAAGAGGATCATAGCTTCAATTGTAGACAAACTCTTGCACCCTATGACCTATCTGCCTCTGACGATGTCCAATAGTTGGGCGAGCAGAAAAGCCTGTAAGATGCAAAATTTCCAATTATTAAAATGAAAATAAATTGTTAGGAAAAATATTTCTATTTAAATAAAATGTGTTCATTAAAATACCTGGTGGAAAGTTTGTCCCATCATGTACGCTAGGTGGAATAGAAACAACCAATTATGTGGAGGCAATATGTCCACTAGCCCCTGTACAAAACATTAAGTTGTCAATCACACAAATAAGAGAAACTTCATAATTTTTCACATTAAACATGTCAAACAATATTTATGTTCATATTTTACCTAAACTAGGTCAATCATGCAGTGGAATGGATGTGGTAGGAAGAGTAATAGAAAAGACACGAAATGCACACAAAAAAGTTAGTCAAGTTCCATTCATATAACCTAAAAAAACATTAAATATAACCTACTTGAAAATTTTAAATAGAAATAGAATGTGCCTAACTATGTCCTCTATGCGTGTGGGCATGAGCCAATCATGTGAGCCTAACGTTGAATCTTCTCATATGTAGTGTGTCCAGTATACCTCTCAGAATGGTGTCTGTCAAGGTCATACCACTTCCAATATATGTAGATGTCTCACATTGATCCATGTATGCTGAGAGAGATGTGGACACATGTGTCCTATCGCTATGTGGGTTTAAGGAAACCAATTTGTTTTGATGTTGAGCATGTTTACCTATGCACAATGAAATTTTAGAAACATGTCAAAGAATATTTATGTTCATATTTTTTCACATTAAACATTAAATATAACATAGACTTGAACATGTTAAATAATAGTCAAATGTACATGGAAATGACCTCCATGAATGTGGGTCTAGAGAATCTAAGTTGGATTAACACTAAGCTTAGATACCTATGGATGACTATATTTTTTCAGATTTAAAAGATGTTAACCAACATTTATGTTTAAATTTATCCACATTAAACATTAAATACAACATACTTGAACATGCAAAATAATAGTCGAATATACGTAAGTGTGTCAAATGGGTGTGTTGATATAAAGTATCTGAGCAAGCTTGACCTTGAATTTGTGCACATATGATGCATCCATTAAACACATCACAATGGCATTGATCAGGGTTGAAACCACTTCTAACATATCTACATGTATCACATTGATCCATGGGTAAGTTTTTTTTTTTCAGAAGAAAAAAGTTTGTCCTTGATATTCATTAAATGAATCAAAGGGCATCTATTGTGCCATACCCAAAAGCCGGGTTACATGCAATATGGGGGGAACCCATAGGAGACCGATCAGTCAAATCGTGGAAGAGCCTCATCACATCAGATCAGCATAGGGGACAAGTTCATCAGCGATACAGTATCCCATCAGTAAAATTTGCCACTCACACCATATCTACCGTAAACTAAAGAGAGCAGAAACAACAGTCTAAAAGGAGCCTGCTCCATAACAAGTCAATAATGAGGTGCAATAGAGAAATAAGGGGATAACATGCTCCCGCACCAAGCTCAAAAGAGCACAAAACAATCCTGAGAGGTCAAATGACCTTCAATAAATTCTAAGAAATTTTCAGCTCCCGGAGCTAAAGAAAGTGCTTTTTTAGAGAGGCAGTTTGCTAGCTGATTAAATTCGCGGTAGATATGGCAGAAAGACAACTCTAGAAAGCAAGTGCAAAGATTCCTAGAGTCCCTACACCAATGATAGAGTTCTGGTGGTGTGAGGGAAGTTGTACCCTTTTCCCAGTTGATAATGACAAGAGAATCGCCAAATATCCTGAGCTTGGGTATCCCCATCATTTTGGCTGTATACATGAGGGCCTAGAGCCCTATCAATTCCGCTTTAGTGTTGGTGCATGGACCTGCCCCCAAAGCAAATTCGAGGTGATGAGACTCATTCAACATTAGACATAAACCAACTCCCCCTACCATCTTTGATGAATCCCCATCGAAGAAACCACATGGGTAGTGAAGAATAGGGCCCATGCCCAAGGGTCTAGATTTTTTAATCTTAATGACCGAAGGATAGTACATTTGAGAGAGATAAGAAATCTGACAAAGAAGGCTGATGATATTCAGTATTTTCCCTTCAAAAATATATATGTTTCTCACCTTCCAAATAGTCCACATTGCAAGGTAAGGGAGATAACACAAAGCTGAGTGGGAAGAGAAACAAGCAGTCCATCTCTCCAGGAAAGAACAGAGATCCTCAGAGTGGGAGTTGAGAGTGAAATCGAACTGTTCCATAAGGCAAGAGATCAAATTCCTCCAAATAGTGCAGTTAAAAAATAAGTGTTGAACGCTGTCAGTGTCCTTTCTACATAAGACACAAATCCCAGGTCCGATCCACCCTCGCTTTTGGAGATTATCCCAGGTGAGAATTTTGTTCATCAGAGCCAACCATACAAAACAATAGATTTTTCTGGGAAGAGTACCCGACTGGATATGTTTAAGTATACTACTTCCCGTCGGTGGAGATGAGTTTGCAACAATACACTCATATACCAGTTTTGCTGAGATTGATCCATCATTCTTATTATAAGTCCACATCAGTGTATCACATTGAGGGTGAAGGCGAATACCCCCCAGCTCCAAGTTTCGAGTAAAGGCATCCCAAGCAACTTTCCAATCTCCAAAAACACAGAGATCTTCAGCCGAGTATGAATTCTGAGATCCAGGAAGGATGTTATGTGCTTGTGAGAGTGTAACAATGTCCAATTCTTCCAGGAACTCAAGAAACCCATCAGGCCAACTGACAGTATCAGGGATTCTAATAATAGGATCAATTCCAACCTGTACCTGTTCACCATTACCCACTTGCCATGCAAGACATCTACCAAGCCACGGGAGGGTTTGTAAGAATCCTCTCAAAAAAACTGATACACCACGATTGTCGAAGTGCTTGTCTCTGAGCCAGGATACTACAGACTGTCTTCTCAAATGTTTACAGAGTATAACCTGGTGCCATAATCCCTCATTTCGAAGCACTAACCAAATTTTTTTAAATCTAAGAGCAATGTTGAACCAAGATAGGTTCTTTATATCCCAGCCCCCATACTCTTTTAGCCAAGCAAGAATATTCCAGCTGACAACATGGTAACGGTGTCGATAATCTGAGGAGCCCCATAAAAAATCAAAAGCCAGACTTCTGAGTTTATTAGAAACAAAGACTGGTATTGGAGAAAGTCCCAACCAATAGACCGATATACTAGAAAGAACAGCTTGTACAAGGATCAGATGGCCTCTAAGGGACAGGAGCTTATGAGCCCAATGGGAGATTTTGCATTCAAATTTCTGGATCAGCCAAAGCAAGTCACTAACCGTATACCCTAGAGGCTTGAGGAAATAGCCAAGGTACTTAAATCCAGTAGTTAATGGCAAGGCTCTAGCAATATCAGTGCAGATATCCATATCCACATTATTATGAAGAAAACGTGATTTATCAATACTAATACACATCCTTGAAGCTTTGCAAAAAGTTTCCAGAATTACATCAAATGCCATCCACTGAGACAAGGTACCTGTACCAAGTAGGATCACATCATCTACAAAAAGGAGATGCGTAAGAATAAGAGATGATGTTATTTTGATACCTTTTATGAGATCGTGATCTCTAGAATCAACAATCAAAAGGATGAGCCCTTCAATAACAAGGATAAAGAGAAAGGGAGATAGGGGACAACCTTGTCTAATGCCCCTAGTTGCTGTGAAGAAATTCGACGGCGTGCCATTGACAAGTACAACAAAGGTGGAAGATGTAATACAAGCCATAATCCAATTGACAGTCAGAAGAGGAACCCCAATCTGAATGAGGATGAGTCTGATAAAGGACCAATTAACACGATCAAATGCCTTAACCAAATCTAATTTAAGGATAAGAGCACTAGTTTTTTTGGTATGCACTGAGTGGAGAGCTTCCTGAACAATGCCAATTGGTTCCACAATCTGACGGTTCTTCAAAAATCCATATTGTTCAATAGAAATATGAGAGTCCAAGAAAGGATTCAGCCTCGAAGCAATCGCCTTAGAGATTAATTTATATAATAGATTGCATAAGGATATTGGCCTAAAGTCAGCGAAGGAATTAGGTGTATCCTTCTTGGGAATTAATGCAAGAAAGGTATAGTTAAGGGAGGGAGGAATATATCTCGAAACCCTAGAGCAGTCCACAACATATAGTAATTTATCACCCAATAAGTCCATGAAATGTAAATAAAATTCAACAGGCCAGCCATTGGGGCCAGGGCTTTGATCTTTTTTGAAGGAGCGTAAGGCCTTTTCAACTTCTGACATAGTAACTGGTTGAGTAAGGCAAGGAGATTCTGCCTATGAGATCATGTTAGGGTAGAGAAGGACAACCCTAATCTATTCCAAAATGCATGACTGTTTATCATCTTTAAAAATATTGGCAAAATGACTTTGACCCAGATGCTTAAGAGTAGCATCATATTCAATGGAATGGCCCTCATCATCCATAAGGGACCAAATAGCATTTTGGTTCCTCCTACCAGATGCCATGGCATGGAAGTATTTTGTATTAGAATCTCCATACAGTGCCCACTTAGAATGACTTTTGAGTTTCCAGGTCAAAAGGTAGTGATCCAAAATTTTCCTCTTTTCCAATCTGAGCTGAGTCAGGGACGACTGTTCCTCATTCAAGAGAAAACCATAGGAAGAATTGGAGAGAAGAGTACAGATATCCGAATATAGCCTATGAGACAAAGACTCCATAGAAGAGCCCTTAATTTTGATCCACTCCTTTACATCATCCTTGAGAAGACGGAGCTTATGAGAAAGGATATCCAAATCAGTGCCAGAAGATGAAGGAGACAACCTGGGCCACCGATCAATAACCCAGGGAATAAAATCCTGATCCTTAAGCCAAGATCTGTTGAATTTAAAAGGATAGTTAAAGGACCCGAGTGACTTATTCCATTTCTAAGCAGATAGGATAGTGGTCAGAAATATCAGAATGTATAGTCCACATATGATGAAGGAGGAGCCTAGGGATCAGTGAAGAGGCCACTAAAAACCTGTCAAGTCTTTTACTAATCCCTTCATCCCCACCCCGACCATTCCTCCAGGTAGGACCAGGATTGGGAGGCGCAATATCAGATAGACCCACATAATAAAAAAGTTGCTTGAAATGAGAAGACAGGGGGTCAATGATAGCCCGTTTGCCCCAATACTCCGAAGCATTCATGGTTAAGTTAAGGTCTCCACCCAGTATCAAATTTGGAGGGCTAAGAAGTCCCCCCCTGTGAACATTATCCCAGAAGATATCCCTGTCCCGATAAGGGCCATAGCAGTTGAGGATGTCTAAAGGGGTGTCCAAACCACGGAAAATAGCCTTCACAAGTATACCCGTCACAGTTGCAAAGGCAGGACATCTAACCCTATGAGGGTTCCAAGCAGTTAATAACCCCCCAGAGAGGCAAGAAGCACTAATAGCACAGAATTCCCAACTGGGAAGGAGATTGGAGAAGGCATGAAGAGCAGGAAAATAACTGCACATAGTCTCCTGAAGGAGAATCATGTCCGGACAAACAGAGAGAAAAAGAGAACGAAGGCTGCACAGTTTGGTCTTGCCTCCCAGACCTCTGACATTCAGGGAAAGAATCAGCATTAAGGAATAGGTGGGTGGGGAGGAGAAGCTCTAAGTCCCTGGGAGGAAAAACCCTAGCAACATCTTTGATGCGAACAGATAGTGGAATATAAGGTGGAGAGGATGAAGAAAGATCCTCCGACATGCCCTTCTTTTCCTTTCTTTCTTTTCTAACAGTGACATTTTCAAATCTGATGGAATTCAGATGGAGGGTGGACGACGAGGAGGGAGTAGTAGCAGTAAAAATCGACAGTGACTTATGAAGGGAAGGATCCGAGAAGGATGGGGAGGATAGTGGACTGTGAGGGGATGAGGGTTGAGGGTGAGAGGGAGAGGTAATAGATAATGGAGGAAAGTCCACAAGAGACGAAAGGGGAGGCCCCACAGAGTTAAGTGTGACAATGGGAGGTGAACGGAGAACCGGTGAGCCATCAGATGGGTGCTTGAAAAAAGAGACAGCAGGAGGGGTCTCCACAGGATCCAAAACAGGGCAAGTTCCACCAAATGCAAATGTAATCTCCACAACATGTAAATTTTCAATGCTCTGAAAATACGTGACCTCAACTTAGTTTCAAGTCTTTCCATATCACATGCAAAATGCTAAACTCCAATTCTCAATCCCAAATAATGTATATTAGCACAAAGAATTATTTATAACATGAAACACATGAGATCTATTTACTTCTTTTACTCAATAGCAATCACACACATAAAATAGACACATAAGGTTTTGGTCAATGTGACCCTAGAAAACCCTTGCATGAAAACCATTGAGATAGTAGAGTAGCTTTTATTGTCTTCAAGCAGTTACAATGCTGTACAATAGAATAGATTCAACACAAACTTATCTCTGAGCCAAAGGCTCTGATGCACAAGTCTGATCTCTGAGGGATAGGTAGGAAATCCACTCCTATCTCAGAATGAGTGCCTCTCTCTAATGCTTTGACTTGGGCCCCATGCCCCTCTTCTCTTGAATCACTATCTCGGTGATAGCCCTCTCTCGAATTTATGAACTCAATCATTGAGCTCGATTTCCTCTAGTGAAATGTGCCCCTTCCTCTCAAAGAATGCACCCCTTCTGTCTGATCAATATTTGATCTGTCTGTTGATGAATCCAACCCTTCTTTGAAACAATCTCAGCGTCCATTGAATCTTTCATCATCCTCAAATGAAGTATGCTCAATCTCTCTCAGAGTTGCTCCTTCCTCTTCTCTAGAATGCGCCCTTCTCTTTTCAAGAATGCGCCCTTTATCTCATGCAAGCATTTGCCCTCCTCGTGCAAGCTCTCGCCCACTTTGTCAGTTGAATCAATGAGTATTTTGTAGCTAGATTCAATCTCTCATAAAAGCAATCTTTGCCTCCAATATATCCTCCCTTTACCATAGATCAAGTGTGCTAGATCTCTGCTCATATCTACATTCTCGTCCCACAAGCAACTATGCCCTCTCGTCACAAGAATGTGCCCCTATTTTCATGCATTGATTCACCCTCCTTGTGTAGATGAACTTACTACACAACATAATGGTGACTTTTACCTTCAATTCACCTTTTCTAATATTTCGGTGATTTTTAGGGTCGGAAAGCCCTAATTCATTTTTCATGCACATGCAAATCTCATGCACATCCATCATGCAACTTATTTATAACTATGCATATTTCCACCACTGGGAGTGTTTCTCACACACTACATCACATTACCTCAATGCCTATATTATCAATGTACCTTCATGATAGGCATCAACATATGAAGGACATCCTAAGATACAAATCTCAATACTCTCTCTTAACGAGGGAAGTCCTCTGGAACTTGGATCTACCAAGTCCTCTGCTGTTGCAATTGCTCCCTCTAAACTAGCTGCATCCGTTGCACTTTGATATGATAATTGTGAGCCTCCTCCGTCAATGTCCTCTCTAAGGAAACCTCATGCTCTCCCTTCGTCATTGACACTGATCCATGCTCTAGACTCCCTCTAAAGATGTCTGCAAGCTGATCCACAACCCTGTGTCTGACTCTCTTGCTCTGAGATGTCTCATGTCACTCTTGAGCACTATCCTGCTGGGTCATCTCGAACCAGTTAAACTTCCTTCTAGTGATAGAATGAGCTTCATGTTCATCTCTCTGAACTGAGGCTGCGCCTCTGTTCTTTGAACTATGGATTGACTTCTCGATACCACTTCAATCTTTGGAGCTTCTCGCTCTCTGCCTTTCTCAAATTCAGAACTTATTAACCACAAAGATCCTTCTGATGTAGATTGGCCATGCACTACATACTCCATATCTCTCAAATGACCTATTAATACTGGCTTTACCGAATCCACTTCCC
>LPNX010285375.1:17936-28337 GCA_001517045.1 Pseudotsuga menziesii
AACCTCAATATTGGCACCCTATAAATTTTGTGTCAATTTATAAGCTTTCCGTAGCATTCTCAACCCGTGTTGGTGCCAGTTCAGGAGATTGAGAAATTTGGCGATTGAGGGCAAAATTTTATAAATTCGAGCAACATAAAAATTGTTCTTTTTAGCTTTCGAAGCAAATTTTTTGCTCTGAGTCTTCTGTACAGGGTTTTATTTGTTTTCGAATTTTTTCGCTCTCAATCTTCTGTTCAGGGTTTTAATTGTTTTAGCAAAATTATTGGGCATGAAGGCCCAATCTAAGTCAAGCCCCGAGCTATTTTCAATTTTTTTTTTATCTCGGTCTTCTGTGCGGAGTTTTATTTGTTTCAGCCCCGACCTATTCAAATTTTGTTGCTCTCGGTCTTCTGTGCAGGGCCCCGAACTATCAACACAACAGGGTTTTATTTGTTTTAGCAAAATCCAACTGTGCAGGGCCTCGAGCAATCAACACAACAGGGTTTTATTTGTTTTAGCAAAATCCAACTGTGCAGGGCCCCGAGCTATCAACACAACAGGGTTTTATTTGTTTTAGCAAGATCCAAGTCAAACCCCGAGCTATCAACACAACAGAAGTGTTGAAGTTGGCATAACAACAAACCACAGTGAATCATTACAGTCCACATTATACAAGTTTAGCGCCTAAGAGACCAACCGCTAAGTCAAAGCCAAGGGAGATGCCCAAGTCATGTGAACCTGAAGATACTAGTGAATATAAATTCCATGCATACAATAAAAAAATATATTGCAATCGGTTTTAAAACTTGTTCGCCGTGTGTCAACGTGCTAGCGTTTATCCCGTGTTTTAATGGCTGGATGTCATTAGCACGAAAGGAATTGTGCCCGATTTCCATGAAGACTTCAGCAGATCCCATATCATTTGTTCGTGATCATAAGCATTAAGTAGCAAGTGTTGAATTCCCGTGGCTCCAGAATCTAAATGTGAAGTGTGTCAGAGGCTTTTATTAGAGGTTTTTCGTTGGCATTGGAGGACATTTCAGGCAGATGGTTCTCCTTCCCGAAAATGCCAAACTGCTTCCTAAGACCGACTTTTCCATGTGCAGGGGAGAAGGGTTTCAGTGTGACACATTGGTTTTGATCATTTATATGCACACATGGCTAACCTTACCTTGATTTGGGTATTCAATCCACTGATGACCTTACCAAATACTATAACTCGAAACTTCTGTTAAATGTATAATATGGACTGAGTTGGTATCACTACAGAAATCATCTTAGTCAAAATACAAAATTGTAAGGATGCAACTCACCATTAGAAAAATGTAAACCAAACCCAAACAATATGTCCTACTACCCACAACCACTTCCCACCAGTTCATGGTTGTGTAATTGTACCAGAGTTGCAAAAGGTCATGCATTTTGGCCCTCTATTTCTCTTTGGGATCTTTAAATATTTAAAGGTGCACCAACCAACCCCTTTACATTCACCTCCACTTCTAGCATCTTTGTGAAAAGTTTCAAACCTTCACTACAAAAATTAACCCCAAAATTCGACACCTTGCATGTTTGAAATTTGACACTTATCTGTCGCCTTTTCGACACATACACCTTTTTTTTGCCGTCGGTGGCATAACGTTGGATCTTCGACATGCGACTAATGTGGGTAGAAGATCCGACAGACCATTGTGTCACATATTCTACCGTATCTCCTTCCAAAGTGCCAATCAAAATTGCATAAACCGTTGGAAATCCGACATTTGTCGACCCTTGAAGCGTCGAAAGTACGACAGATAGAAGTGTCGGATGAATGGCGTTGCCGTCGGTATTTTTATGCAGCAAGTGTCGGATAACTGACGCCATCCGACACTAGAAGAGTTGGCCTTTCGACATGGTCCAACACTTGAACCGTCAGTCGTTCGACGGGTGGAAGCGTCGGAGTCATGCCACGACTGTCGGATGTGTTTACCGGAGTGTCGAAAGCACGTGGGAAAAGCGACGCATGTTGATGGATTTAAAAAAAAATTCCAAAGATTAACTAATGAACATTAGAAAGACATATTTAACTAACTAGCAATTGTACCTAGGGGTGCAATAACAACGCCGTGTTGCAAGCTAAGCTAAGCTAGGTTTACCATCGAGTTTTAATGCCCAAAATGTATGATTAAGGTTTTATTATACCATTATCATAAAAATAAAATTAGAAACAATAATAATAATCTTATTACCACAGCACTGTAAACAATTATAAAGACTCGTTCACGTACGAATCATAAAATATTTGACACTTGTGACAAGAACAGTGACCAAAAGTGTGGAATGGCAAACCAACAACCCAATAACTTTTCTACTTTGCAAGTTTTGGTCCTGAAATTGTCCATTTCAAAAAATCTTTATGGGATCGAGGAACAGTGTAGAAAGACGCAATCTCAGTTATCATATGTAGTTTATATCTCATGCAATCTCAGTCCTGATTTGATTAGAACCCATCATCTTCCATCCTGCACTTAGAATTCTTGTTTCTATGACGTATAAGCTTTCCACATTCTTCAAAAAAAGTCTACTCCACATCCTTAAAAAAAGTATAAGGGGATTTTAAATTTGATAGGAAAAAATGGTGTGACAGCTAGTCCTAATTGTGTTCTTTCCACTCAGAATCATATATATGGTCTGAAGAAGTATGTATTTTGACAAAAGCAATTATATGACTACCGTGAAAATTTTATTAGACTAACTCTTTTTTATCTTTCTCGTACTCAGCAACCATATATATATATATATATATATATATATATATATATATGTTGGATAGCAGTTTCACTGTATAACTCAAATGAGATTATATGAGCTTATATATATATTATATGCCCCGTACTTTGGATGTATGATGCTTCTTAACTCTCTAACTTTGTTACGAACTACTGTATCGTGAAACTAAAGACTGTAAGCTCTATAAAACCTTCCAGTCCAAAAACTGATATAATCTACTTACAAGGGATCAAAAACTACCTTTACATTCAGGAAAAGCCACACCTGCACAGAGAAAGGGTGTTTGGAATGCAGAAGTGGATCATATAAGGGACAAAAGATATACAAGAATGGCTTCAAGAACTTGAAATAAAAATAAGAATGCAAGAATGTACAGTGGGCGATGCAAGCCCAGATTAGAAATACACACATACTTGCAAATATTTCCTAATATGGTACTTACTATCTGCTTCAAAAATCTAAATCATGTGTAGTTCAGAGCTGAGAAATGGTATTACCTTAATGGATAAAACTCAAGACCCATTAATTACAAGCCCAACAATTACGCACCCACATGTTCAATCCAGTCTAAACACAAATGAGATTCAATGATAAATATGGGACGTCTTACTCGATATTAACCCCGCCAGGAAAAGTATATCTGGTCACATTTCTAGCAACCCAGTTGTCAACAGCTTGAGAATCTAGGGTCAACACCTCGAGCATCTCATTGGGAATGGCCACCATGACTTTGAGGTTGCTGAGTGCCAGAGCCCTCATGGTGTCAAGATTTGCATCCAACAGCTTCACTTTCTTGATACCATTGTCTCTCAGCAGCTGCACTATGATGTATGGAGGAAGTGGGTGCGTGGAAATTGTACCCCAATTCACTCCCAATCCTTGCACATCATCACAAAATGCTGCTGCAATCATCAAAATGATTCCAAACACCATCCTCACGCTTGCCATTGAAATCTCTGAACACCTCAAATCAATGTATAAAGCCTTCTATATATCTGTATAAATCAGTGTATGTGTTCTTATATCTTTGAATTCTTGATAGAAATCTACATGGGATAGGATGGAAATTGTTTTGAAAGAACAACGCAGTGGACGATGCAGGTATAGGTACATCATGCAGGATTTTCAATCCCATATAAATTACAAATTAAAGTATTGAGATCATCAAAAGATCATTTTCAAATTCAAAGTATTGACAACAAAAGATCAGTTTCAGAATCACCTCTGCTTCCTTGCCAAAGCCTTTAATTCAACTAATAGAAAAATAGTGCAAACATAAAAGATTGGCATCCATCCACCTGCAATGCTCAGTCATCAATTCATCGAAAATCTCCTAAATTTAGTATTCAACCAATAAGAATTAGAGATCAGCGTTTGGATTTTTTTCTTTTACAGGACAAGAGGCTAAGGTTTCCACTGCATAAAAGTGCAGCAAACAGTCATATAAAGATTCAGAAACAAACAATGGATTTCTGTATTAAAGTATCCTTAGGATTGCCCTGTTAGAGCTCTTATTTGCCCAATGATGAAGAGATCGATTTGACTGCATCGAGGCACCAGGAAACGACTGACTTGGCATTAGCGCTATGGTCGGCTCTCGAGTCTCTATCATCATAACTACAATCATCTTCATCATGCACACTCTCTTCATCGTCACTCACAATAATTGCATCTTCATCCCACCACGTTCTTTCTTCTGGTTTTGGCACCACTGCAAAAGAAGAATTACATAACAAGTCATGCTCACCTTCCTTAATTTCTTTTATCAAGGGATCTTGAAGAAACATTGTACAAAAATCGGGCCGTCCCTTAAAACATATTGAGGAATTAAATCTTAAAAAATAGGATAGACAATATACTACTTTGAGTTAAAATAATTACCTATTGCAAAAATCACAAGAGCCAAACTGACGGATACAAGAATGGTAGTTACAATATTTCTGCAAAATCAATAACAAATATACATCAAACCCTTGGTTTCATTGAAAAGATTCAATTTTTTCCTAGAGAAATGCAAATCCATAAATTTTTTGAAGCTGACAGCAAAGGATTCTGACAAAAATTCTTAAGCCAAACCTATAAACTTTAGGAGCTGAGAGAAAAAGAATCTTATAGTATTCTTAAGCCGATGTCGATTGCATGTTTGTTGCCATAGACCTTATCATGTATGTTTGATGCTTCCATGTCAAGTCTTTTTGCTGTTGTATTCAAATGCATATAAGCATTCTTGTCATAAGGTCACAACTGATCCTGCATTGTCTTCATAGAAGATGTCACATTATAGATTGTGTCTGTGGCCCTTTGAGCAGCCTCTACAATAGTTTTCTCCACCTTTTTGCCCTTGTATGGAATTGGGTGTTTCCCGCAAGAACAAATCCAGAAGTAATACTGTAGTTCCATTGTTGGTAATTAGAAATGAGAAAAGTACTTCTGCAATAAAAACCTATTCCTATGTTCCTTAAACTTCTGAATAACCATTAAAAGAAAATACAAAAGCAGTAAACCCTCCTCTATCCCCTTCAACTTTATTAAAAATATAAATATATCTCATTTTGATATAAACAAGAGCTGTAATACACTGAATCTTCTCTAAGGCAATGAAACTCTGTGAAAGAAACACAAACAAATCCTTTAAGAAGAGAAAAATGTTAAAATTGTATGCGCATTTAACTCTCTGTAAGACCTAAAACATTCTTGTTGAAAAATGCAGAAACCTCAATCTCATCTTAATGTCCTGAAACTCCATTTAAAGAATAGTCTTTCAACTAAACAAAAAACATTTTATTAAGTAAAGGAATTAAGGGAAAGACAAGGCCTTTGACAGTAGCTTAAGGGAAATCAGACATGGAAAGCTTACATGGCAACTATGGTGAGCAGGATGACAGCCCAGAATGGCCATACATAGTACCGATTTGAATGAGGCTGATATGGACCACAACAAACATTTTATCAAGTAAAGGAATTAAGGGAAAGACAAGGCCTTTGACAGTAGCTTAAGGGAAATCAGACATGGAAAGCTTACATGGCAACTATGGTGAGGAGGATGACAGCCCAGAATGGCCATACATAGTACCGATTTGAATGAGGCTGATATGGACCCTTCATCATCTTCTTATTGTAGCAGCAATATTTGACTGTCAGGAAAATTCCATAAACCAGACCAGCAATGATCCATGTAGCTGCAACAGCATATCCATATATGCCAGTGAAAACAGTTGACTGCAATCATACAAGCATTGTCATACAAAGATTACAACACAGTAATTTAAGGGGATGCCTATATTCAGTTTCCAAACTCCAACAAGGCAGCTGAAAACTCAAAGTAGTGTATGGATGATAGTTACCCACGAGTAATGCTTGCTCTCGATAACCACCCTTGTATCGTTTAAAATGATTAAGAGGGTCAATTCTGCTTCTTGCAACCAAAGGCGTGTAGGTTTCATTTTGGGGGCTTTCCCCTGTCTGATTGCTCTATTCTTGCAACAGGATTCTGCCAATCAAGTGACCTGAAAATAATAGAAGAGGACCAAAAATTAGGAAAAGTAATGGACAACCTCTGTTAAAATTCAAATAAAGACACGAATTGCGCTAAGTGAAGCTAAGGATGGAAGTGCAAAAATTTCAAAGAAAAATAGTAGTGTATCATGATAGGCAACTTAACCTACTGTAACTATCAGGGGGTTTGATCCTATCTTTTCTATGACACAAATAGTTCAATACTTAACTTTGGAAAACCAAACCAAAACATTTATAGGGTTAAGTCTTTCCAAAGATTTTTAATCATTTTTTGAAACTTCCTGTTAAATTATATTGTGAAGAAATAGTATACCATCAATAAAGTGAGTCATTTAATTTGACAATAGCTATCTTCGAAGGACTGTAGACACCATTTTAATGCGATATGCAATATCCTTTGTCATTTGTGACAAAGAATTTTATATTTTAGTCTAAATACTTCGAGAAACTCTCCCTGAGGGGCTGCACAGCATATAGAGGCTTGCTTTGGCTTTAGGTGCGGAAAGTCTGCAGGGTAATTTTTTGGTAAAGTCTGAGGCTTGCTCGAACTATTGCAAGTTTTACAACACAATTCTAATCTACCATGAAACAAACAAAAATACATCTGGGCAAACAAACCAAAACCATTTCTAGGGCTAAGGCCGTTTGTATAACATAAGAAATGAAACAAATTGAAACTTTGTTTTGCCCAGTTCTGTTGTGAAGAGATAACATACCCTCAAAGAAACACTAGGCATTTAGTCAGAAAAAAATTCAAAAAAAAAACAAGACATTTAATCGTATAAGGTTCATCTTCAGACATCGTGTAGGATAATGAGAAAAATCCATTGTCACTACCACTCAAAAGGGCTGCAGTACAGAGACTACACTTTGTTTGGCTTAGTTGCTGAAGGTATGTGGGGTAACTATTCACCAAAATCGCACAGAGGGATGAAATTCATTCTATTCGAGAAGGGAGCCCTTGTGGGCATCTTAATATTTTGTCCAACTCAGTAATCAACGCACCATTGGAAAGAACTTGGTTTTCAACAGAGTAGAAGAATTCATATCATAAAGAAAAGCATGCCCATGAAAACCAGAACTCTTATCTTTAAGAAAAGGATTTTGTGAACATGCCAATGCAATCTTAAACAATAGAAAACAAATGGGTAAACCAAAATTCTGTTCCATGTCACATAATTTCAGGTCATGGATTCATTTGGAGTTACTGGAACTCACCAATTATTGATTGATAGTATTCTCTTACCCTACCATTACGTTACAAAAGAATCCATCTATGAATTTACTCTGAAGCATATGTATGATTTAGTGGGATAAAGTAGGCAATGCACCCTATATAACATTATTATTGGATGAAATTGTGCTCAAGTCCAGGTATGTACACAAGTGACGAGACTATAAGTAAGGAAAATCAGCTAGTCATGTTATTGATATTTTTTAGATCATAGTCATTTATTGGTAGTATTCTCTTACCCTATTCCCAAATTGTGCACCTAGAGCCATAATTTCCCTTCTAGTTCTCTCATGCGAGGTATATACCAAAAAGACTTAAATAAACTATATAAAAAGACTTAAATAAACTAACGAGTTATATATAAAAAAAGACTTAAATAAACTAGTGAGGTATATACCAAACAAATCTTATATAATGGTTTCTTTTTATGCTAATGAAAAATCATCATTTGTATTAAAAAACAAACATCTATGTGGCAAAAAAACCTTCAATTACAAGGTAGTCTTTGAGTTGCACAAGTCGCATAGTTGTACTGTTTGGTCATATGAACATGTATGCCTATCCACTTGAAAAATTGTAAAGAAAGTAAACTAAATCAAATAATGACTCTAGCTAGATGCATATGACCATAAATCCCAATAACACCATAAATAAACACTCTATAGACTTACTGGACCACAACGAACATAGTCTTTATTCCCTTCTATATTTAGTAACTCTTCATGTATAAACATAAAAAAGGAATCAATTGACCTATGAATACTAGTGGGCAATATGCTCTACAGTGTTGAAAATTTAGAAATTATTTCAAAAGAAAATCAACAAAACACAATTACTCCAATACCTGGATTATGACATCCCACCACTTGACCATGCTATCATCACTTGCTGAAAGTAATGAAATTTGTCCTATGAAGAATACCTCACCAATCCAATAAATGGAGACGTCCATTACATAACTAGTGGTTAAAGGAAATGTTGATCCTTTGAATAGTTCCTTCTATCTTAGCTACAATATGCTATTGAATCATATGCATTACAAGGACGGTGGCATAGATACTGTTGAAATAATATTTCTACAAGTTCCAGTTTGATCATGAGCTTCCCATTCTTCATAAATGTGTGAAGGATCTAGGGGAACAATAGATGATGGGTATGGTCTTGTTGGAAAAGATTGATTTAAAAGTTAATGAGTGGATCTCACCAGTACATGAAGTGACTCATGGAAAAAATGTTAGGACTTTGCTTATCAAAATGGATCAAACATGACAAAATTCCACATAGGAAAATAAGGAAATGTAGGACTCTGTGGATTAGATTAGAGTCCATAATGCAACAAACCATGTCAATTTAACAACGCAAAATGAATAAGCATTTGATGAATGCATGGTTAGGTTCCTGAAGAGGAATCTAATCCTCGGGATTTCTGAAAAGATTTTAGATTTGTGACTGTCATGGAGAAGATTATGGATACTAAATATAAGGTTTCTCTCATATACCTAAAGTTCTTTTGTGCAGAATCCGAAAACGCCTAAATCTAGCAACATACTTACTATTGAGCTGACAAAAAGAGATTCCTTTGACATTTTTTACTCATGCCAATATTTTTAATTTTTGAGCTCATATTTAAATAAATGGATGCATATGCAACTAAATTCTTGTGACAAGAATTGTTTATTGTTTTGATTTTCCGAGTCTTAATCCTAGAGTTCAAGTTTTCCATCCCAAGGCCAGTATTTAGTCCACCACTTCTCTAAGTCATGTCTAGTTCTCAATGTCAATTTGTAATGGCAAAAAAATAGTATGAATGAATTTAGGTTCCCACGTTCAAATTTTAGGGGTCAACTCACTTGAGATCCATCGGTATGTATCATATGAAAATATAGAAAAATGGAGACAAGTCACTTGGTAGAAAAGATATTGAGGAAGAAAAATGTTACACTTTTCAGTTGCATGGATTTGTTGGAGGATTTTGAGGTTCTCATGCATCCCACAAGAGGTGTTATCCCAATGTGATACCACCGTTATCCCATAACCTAAAATGTAATGGAATTTTTTTTAAGGTTATTCAAAGTGAATTTTTGGGGAATCCAACATTCCACCTCAAAACATAGGAGAAAAGAAATCATGGAGTGTAGTTTCTAAGTTAAGTTGGTTCAAGAAGTACAGTTTAAATGAAAGTTTTTGTTAGTTTGTGAGAGTGGGTATTATTGGGATTGAACCTAACACCCAAGAATGTACACAGGTCTACAATGAAAAATATTTCACGCCGATGCATCATATCAATATCTAGATCAATGTTGCAAATATCTCCAATTTCTCCCAATATTTCCAAAACTTTATTGAGCTTTAAAGTTTTCTATTGGTCCTAATGTTTTTGGTATTTTCTGTGTTTTTCAGTTCCAAAATTATGCTTGCTGATATTTTCTGAGTTTTTCAGGTCCAAGTTTATGCCTACTAATATTTTCCCCAACATTTTCCCTAATATTTCCAATATGTGTATATCTAGGCCGTCAGTGATATATCCCAAGATGAAAATTGTAACATTGATCTGGAAAAATATTTGTAGCTAGGGATGCAATTTGGTAAGGGTGGTTGAAAATTGAAAAATGGGTTTGAAGCCATTTTGGAAAGCATTTATCTTTCAAGAGAAACTAGAGAAAAAAAACCAAATATGTGGAGAGGTGCACAATGTGAAATACTAAAGCCCTATGACCTTCTTTCTCACCAGGAATGTGTTTTGAGTGCCTCTGCGCACTTCATAAACACTTGTCAGGTTGTTTCAACAGATAGATTTTTCGAAGCAGAATTTTCTTGTTTTGGAACAACTCCAAACTTTTTGGTTTAATGATGAACCTAACAATGTAGAAATGTCAAGGATGTCAAAAGACCCCTACCTA
>LPNX010285375.1:41241-54962 GCA_001517045.1 Pseudotsuga menziesii
AACTGGTAGTTGGAGTTCGAGTGTCACATGAGTTGCACAATACCATGCCACTAAGTGCAGTTATCACATGAGTTCACATGAATTTATTAAGAGTTCGAACTATTTTATTTGGAGTTCGACTCTTACATGACTACACATTATCTAGACTCCTAGATGCCAAATGCACTTGGACTAAGCCATAAGTGATTAGAGTTGTAGTTAAGCTTATAGTTGTAGAATCATTGGAGATAACAAAATAGTTGCATATAATACTTAAGCTAATAATTATCCAATATAACTTTGATTAGAGTTGAAGTTAAGCTAATAGTTCTAGACACATTTGTGTTAAGCTAAGAGTTGTATCTAATAATCCATGGAGTTAAGCTAGTAGTTGTATCTAATAATCGAATAGTTGAAGATTAATTTTAATTTTTACAACTATCTCTAACTCTACTTATCACATGTTAATTAATTTTTTTTTTTTTTGAAATTATTAATTATTAATTTAGGACGACACTCATATAATCAATGTGGACAATACACTTGTCTTGTTATCGGTTAATATTGGACGACTACAATAGAATCAATCTGGACAGTACACTTGTCTCATTCTCGTCGGTAGATGAAAAAGCATAGATGGTACTCCACCCCAAAATTCTAACATATATACGCCTATCGACGTAAAAATTGCATTTTTTTAAGGGCTATTTTTAAATTACCCTTTTAGGAAGAGTTTGAACCCCTTGGAAGGGTTGGGAAGGGTTCAATTTTGATCACTGCTAGCCACTTTGTAACATGTTCACTTGTTTATTATATTAAATCAAAGTTCAACTCTTATTTAGTATATGTTAAATATGAACACACACACATATGAAATAATAACTGATAACGGTGGTTAATGTCCAAAGAGACCAACTTGGTCTATCAGACCTTAAGAGAAGATAAATAAATTATTTGGATTGCTGTAAAATTCCCATAATCATCACCATCAATAATGACTCTCTATAATATATATAAAATGATGATGGCGGCTAACAGGCTAACATCTACTAAGTCGAACTTGGTCTATCCGTCGTCGTCGTCGTCGTCGTCGTCGTCGTCGTCGTCGTCGTCGTCGTCGTCGTCGTCGTCGTCGTCTTTAAGCTATATACTAATTAATAGTCCCTTGTCGTCGTAAAAAAAACTATTTCTTTTCCATATATATTGGAAATGGTTTGCATGTAAACAATATTCATTTGTTTAAAAGACACATACGATAGAAGAGGAAAACGAAACTATTAGTTAAGACAATTTGAATGGTATTATGGATGAAATTCATCATCGTCCTCTTTCTCCATATATATATTGGAAATGGTTTAAAATTGCATGTAAACAATATTCATTAGTTTAAAAAGCATAGAAAAGGAAAGGAAAATAAAATTAATGATAGTTTGGAGGAAGTTTTTAAATGGTTAATTGATCAAATTTTTTTGTTTTTTTAAGATGATGAGTTAACTATTTACAAATTTTGTCGTTGCCATCGTCATTGTTGAAATCGAAAAAAATAGTTTAAAATTACATGTAAAAATTAATTTAAAAAATACATAAACTAGTCAGAAAATAGAACTTTAGATAAGACCATGTGAATCATCATCCTCCTTTTCTATATATATTGGAAATGATTTAACATTGCATGTAAACAACATTCATTATTTTAAAATGCACATAAGAATGAAGACGAAAGTGATATTATTTCTTAGTTAAGACAATTTGAATGGTAGTTCGGAGCAGGATTCAAGATTGAAGGGCTGGTCTTAATTTCATATTGAAGGTTATATATTCATGCAACCCAATGAAGGGCTTTCAAAAAGTTTACATTTTAAATGACATTAATAAATTAATTGTACATTTCATTTACTTGATGACAAAAATTAAAAACAATTTTTTTTTTCTTTTCAAAATGGGATTTGTAAAATTGCACAAGTAAATGTATATCCCTGTCGACATTGTGTTCAATCTATTTGATTGGGGAATATGTCTACAATTGCTCAGTTGCTTTAAGGTTTATAATAAAAAAGGAACTTAGACAGATGGTCAAGCCGGATAGTACAATCTATGGCTATAAATTTGGAAGTATGGATTGAGGACGAAAAAACGTGCTCACTTAAGAGACCATTCTTGATGGCGTTGAAGGAATTCAAAACAAGAGGCAGGCTCAGTTAAGAGACCATTCTTGATGGCATTGAAGGAATTCAAAACAAGAGGCGGCCTATGCTAGAACTCCGAAGCTTCAGTCATAAAATAAAATCTATAGGGGAAGCAGAAGCAACCAAAGCTGAATGTTTTGAGATTACTGTGATGGCATTGAAGGAATTCAAAACAAGAGGCAGCCTATGCTACAACTCCGAAGCTTCAGTCATAAAATAAAATCTATAGGGGAAGCAGAAGCAACCAAAGCTGAATGTTTTGAGATTTCTAAGAAATTGATAAAGTATCGAAAAGATGCAGACCTGAAGAATAAACAATGGAGGTTTTTGCACAGTCATCATCTGAAAGTTTCACAGGGCCAATTTAGAGAATTATCCTCTGACAAATATAAAACTAAAGTCTTCAAAAAGTAATAGGTTGTCAACTAATGAACTTGTGCTTGAATGCATGCACATCTTCGCCTTACAGTAACAGGAAAGGCAAATTTATATAAAATTACCTTGGCTGCCGGAGTTGGCCAATGAATCTAACGATTTCTTCCTTCGCCATTCATTGTGTCCCGCCAACCTTCTCCTGCAACTTCTCTCTGCGTCATCAAATTCTGCTATGCCATGGAATCTAGATAGGCACCACAACACCCAATTATTCATGTGTATTATCAAATTATATACTTAGTATGTATGGATCCATGTTGACCTACTCAGGAAAAAAAAAAAGTGAGGTGCAACCGTCTCCTGGTTAGTTACCTGCTACACTGCTGACAGAAGCGTTGCTCGGTACCAAGAACAATGACTTTGGGGGCTTTGGAATGCATTTCAGACTTTATGTCTTTTGTGATATTCTTTTGCATTTGCCAACACTACGTTGCATCCTTCCACTTGACAACGAAAACGGGGAGGTTGCGCGGTCGAAGCCGGCAAAGGTAGAATATCAGGATGCATCATGCGACAACTACAGCCCTCAATAAGAGCAAACTCCAAAAGAGGAAAAAGGAAACGCTTGGAAAACGAATAAAACAATTAATTAAGAAGAACATGGATACCTCAGACCTGCAGAGGAAAATAGGATGCAGATAGACCTGTGCAGAGGTCACCACCGCCACGCCCAAGTACAACCAGCTAGCGATGCTACCTTCTATGCAGCTTAGAACCAGTTAGCGATGCCCACCAGTTAGTGATGCTACCTTCGAACCAGTTAGCGATGCCAGTGGGCCGCGACTCGCGAGAGGATGCCGGAGTCGTCCTTTGCAGCCCATCCCTCAGTCCCTGAGCCTTCAACCGACCTGATTCTCCGACCTTCACCGTCTTATCTTCCCTTTGTCGTCGAACACGAGACTCGGATTGAATTCCCACACAATGCAAAGGTAAACAAGTTGAACAGCGCGCACAGGCAGACTTCATAACAGAACAGCGGACTAGACACAATTCAAAAGAAAACGATGGGGTGAGTGAAGAGTAGCTCTGGAATTAAATTACAGCGCGCACAGGCAGACTTCATAACAGAACAACGGACTAGACACAATTCAAAAGAAAACGATGGGGCGAGTGAAGAGTAGCTCTGGAATTAAATTCTGGAGTAAAGAAAGCCTGCCATTAAACCTGGAGTCTGGAGAGTCGAGACTACGACGGTGGTACTAGGTAGGCTGGTAGCCTGGTAGGAGTCAGGACTGGCAATAAATGGCTGTCACCCATAAAAAATTGTTGACAGGCGATTTTAATGACAGCGCTTTAAATGTCATTTAAATTTAAATAAATATATTTTTTTTTAAAATGTCAAAAATACAAAACTTCATTTTATTTGACGAGCAAAATTAAGATACCACTTCACTGACGGGCTGAGAGCCCTTTGACGGGCCCTGACGGCCTCAATTTTGATCCCTGGTTCGGAGGAAATATCTAAGTAGTTGACTCGAATCTTGGCTTTTAAATGTAGTTGAGTGGACTCACTTCCATAGAAAAAAAAATAAACTAACATGATATGTTTGGATTCCCTTTGTAATATTTTAATGGTTAGAATTCCATAAAAAAAAATAAAAATTGGTTGATATGTTTGGACTCCCTTTGTAATATTTTAATGGTTAGAATTTGGTGAGGACAAAAGTTTTTGAAATTATATATATTTATATTTATTGAATTTTGGCTTTTAAACATAGTTAAGTGGACTGAATTTTAAAAATAAATAAATTAAGATTGATATATTTGGATTTTTTTAAAGTGATAACAAAAGTTTTTGAAATTATATTTATTTATTGATTTAATTTAAAATATTAAACATATATATTAATTTAAATTGGGCAAGATTTTTACTTACATTGTTTCATCATATTTAAGTTAAGAATTTTTTCTTAAAATTTGTAATAGATTTGTGATAAAAAAACTTGGAAGTTAATAATAATTTTATAAATATCTAACTTAAAATTGAAAATTGAAAATTTTATTTTTTGAATTTTTAAACAAAATAAAATATATAATAAATTGTATGTACATAAATATTTGATAAGCAATTTATATGAAATTAATCATATATATATAAGAGCTATTATATATTATTTAACTTTTAACAATATATTTTTTATTAACTAATTAGCTTTTAACTTAAAGTGATTTATTTAAATATGTTTTTCTTTATTTAATTTTTTTTATTAATATTAATTTAGTTAGTATTATATTTAATTGATTGATTTAAAAATTATAGTGAAACGATGATAAAAAAATGTATAATGTATATAATTATTACTATAAATGTATAATTATAATTAATATACAATAATATTATTTCATTATCCAAAAGAATATTTTTAACACTAAATTCTAATCAATAATTTTTTTGAAAGACTAATTATTATGAAAACTTTTTCTTTTTGTTATGAAAATGTTTGTATGTTTCTAAATAAATTTCATTGCACATCTATGCTTAATTTGAAAGGGAATATTTTTTTTGAAGGATTAATTATTATGAAAACTTTTTCTTTTTGTTATGAAAATGTTTGTATGTTTTCTAAATAAATTCATTGCACATCTATGCATAATTTGAAAGGGAAGGGAAGGGAAGGGAGCTAGGGGATGGGGAAGGGAGCTAGGGGATGGGGCTTCATTTACATTAATTTTTTTTGTTTTGGTAGTGTAAAGCCAAGGTTGAGTCATCAACACCATATCAAAATGTGTGAGAGACCTAATTTATATTTATTTCTTTTTGTTTTTGGTAGTATAAAGCCAAAGTCAAGTCATAAACATTATATGAAAATGTGTGTAAGACCTAATTTATACACATTATATGAAAATGTGTGTGAGACCTAATTTATATTTATTTCTTTCTGTTTTGATAATGTAAAGCCAAAGTTGAATCATAAACACTATATGAAAATGTGTGTGAAACCTAATTTATATTTATTCTTTTTTTTAAGTTATCTAAAACAAAATTCCTTGTTGTGTGTCACTAGCATATCATATCAATGTTTTGGTGAGGGATGAGTCATAAACACCATATGAAAATGTATGTGGGGGCATGAAGAGCTTCTATTACAAGAATGAAAAGATTATGTCAATAGCCATACTTCAACGAAAAATGAGATAGATTCAAATCCATTTTCCCTGGATTTTATTCTTCATAAGGCTATGTATCTAGTGTAAGTTCTTCCAATGATCTTTATAAGCAAATTAGGAAAGTAAAGTCATAGAAAGTTAATACTTGTCCTTAATCAAGAGAGCATGAAAACTATAATTTTATATCTAATTATAATAAGACGTATCATGATTAATAAATTTTAATTATGTGATGCTAATCTATCAAACTGCGACTATAGACAGTTTATGTTACATAAAAAATTAAAACAGTATTAATTTATATGTGTTTAAGTTAATAGTTACTTTTGTTAACTGTTTCATTTTTTCCGTTAGCCACTAGCAGTTATCAAACTGCAACTATAGACAATTTATGTTACATCAATTTTTTTTAATTTTTCTGAAAATTTGGGGTTTTGACAGGGTAATAGTGAAATATTGAAGGCTTATAGAATATACTTCCCAGGATTCAATAATATCAACATCAGCAGAGACATAACATTTGATGAAGGCTCAACTTACAACAAATCCAGAAAGAGACCTGTTGAAGACCTTGAAGAAACAGAAGCACCCAGGATTCAAGATACAACTATGAACGATACAACTCAAGAATAAAATTGAGAAATAGAACCCCAGGAACCTATAGATCCACCACAGGAAAATAATCCTCACAAGAGGAAACCTGCATGGATATAAGAGGCTATCCAAGGTGCAAAAAGATATGGGGCTCCAGAAGAAATGCACAGAGAAAGGAAGAGAACTAGGTCCTACTCCGGATATGTAGCCCTATTATGTGACATCATTGATAAAGAACCTTCAAACTATGAAGAAGTGATAGAGAAGAAAGAATGATATGATCGAGGAGTACCAGTCAATCATTAGCTATCACCACAAGATTCCACATTTCAACAAAATGAGCACCTATGAAAGTGTTAACAAAAATATATTGTCCTTGTATGGAAGGGAGAATCTTGATGAGATACTACAATGAAATTAAGGCAAGGTGGAAAAACCTTCATCGTATCTCCTGAGGATGGGATGAACTATTCTGCATGAAAAGTCGAGGATTTCAAACTTCCACTACAGGATTCCACATTTCAGTAAAATGACCACCTATGAAAGAGTTAACAAAAATGAGGAATGATGTCTGGGATGTTGTCCCAAGACTAGAGAGGAAGTCTGTTGTGACTTCCAAATGGATCTACAAGATCAAGCATGCTACAGATGGAAACATAGAGAAATATAAAGCAAGATTTGTGGCTCGTGGCTTCTCCCAAAAATAAGGAATAGATTATGAAGAAACTTTTGCACATGTAGCCATATACACTTCCATCAGATCAATACTTTCTCTGGCTGCAATAATGAAATGGAAGATACACCAGATGGATGTTAGGAATGGTTTCCTGGATGGTGTAGTGGAAGAGTAAGTGTATTTAGAGAAGCCACTTGGTTTTGAGACACACGATAGGGAAACTCGTGTGTTTAAATTGAAGAAATCCCTTTACAATTTGAAATAGGAACCCATGACATGGTACGATAGAATTGACAACTTCCTGACTGGATTAGGCTTCACCAATAGTAAAGCGGATTCCAACCTTTATTATAATGTTGAGGAAGGGAACCCTATGATACTCCTACTTTATGTAGATGACCTGTTTGTAATAGGTGAGGATAGGTTGATTACTGATACAAAGAGGAATATTTCTATTGAGTTCGAGATGAAGGACTTGGGTATGATGCACTACTTTCTAGGCATGGAGGTGTGGAAGAATGCAGATGGAATCTCCCTGGGACAAGGGAATTATGCAACAGAGATCCTGAAGAGGTTCGAGATGATGAAATCCAAGGCCATGACCACACCTATGGCATCGAACCTAAAGCTATTGAGTGATTCTTCATCAGAGTCGGTTGATGCTATGATGTATCGTCAGATGATTGGGTCCTTGATGTACCTAAAAAAGGAGACCAGATATTTGCTTTGTTGTGAACTCATAAGCCATTTCCTGATGGATCTGAGACATGTTCACCTGATTGTTGCAAAGCATATTCTGAGGTACCTATAGGGTATAGTTGATTATGGGCTTAAGTATGAGGCAAATCAAAAGACTAACCTGGAAGTTTATGTGGATTCGGATTGGGCAGGAAGTTCCATTGATAAGAAGAGCACTTCGGGGTGTAATCTCTGCAGCAACCTGCAAAACAAAACTAGGAGAAAATATTGTAAGCTAGACAATCTCTTCTTTAGAGAGGGATAGGAGACTAGATGCACTCCTCAACTCTGTAGAACTTGATCAACCTTGCTGCCCTGATACCAGTAGAATATTGCAAGTTTGTGCTCCTTGTAGCTCGATACCATGTAGAAATAATAGCTTCAATGCTATGAGCAAATATTATAAGAAGAAGCACAAGAAATAGATCTTGCTACTAAGAATCCTCACAAGCATACATAGGAAAACTAGAGAGAAGAAAAGAGACCAAATCACATGAATGAAGAGATGAATATTGGTGTGTATCCTTCCATTGCTTAATGATGAATAATAGTTTACATAAATAGTACATTCCTCATAGTGAAATCAAGTTGTATGGAGAAAACTCATAAAGCTCAAAAAGGATGATTTACCAAAATATGATAAACCCCCATAGGTGGCTAAAGTGCTTCCCAAATCAGTCAAGGACTTCACGAATTAGAAAAATCATGAGTGAGTTATCAAGAGTGATGGAAAAACATGCTAATCCTAGAAAATGGAGAGAAATTCATGAAGGATGGGTTGGCAAGAAAAGAACCCAGTTTCCTAGTTAACTAGCTTTACCTTATCCACAGAAAAGTAGGATAAAGCATAATAAAGAAGAATCTACAGTAAAGCGCAGTTACCAATTAAAGATGTCAATAAAGTGGTCAAGATCAACCTATAATTAGAAATAAATCATTTCTAAGTTATAGATAGCACGTGTTGACTTTAAGGTGCAAGTGGATGCCAACTAATTAAGCTAGTGGGTAGATAATTAATCAAATAATGATTAATTATTTATCCTAAGTAATGAGTGGGTTTAATATATTCCAACACCTCCTATAAGCATGAATTTATGATTGTATGTAAAAAATATAGATTCATATAGGGCCCAGCAACAAGTCTATGGTCACCCTTTAATAATTATTCATGTCCAAAAAGCTGAGGGAAGAGGCAAAACCACATGGGGAAAATATTCCCTCAAGAAAGGACAAGGCACAAAATTTGAAATAATATGTCTTCAACATATATTTATCTTCACTTGAATGATCTAAATGAAATTCTTTTTGATGGAATACTTGATGAAGAAATCATGAACTCCGTGATCATGCGCTAGAGTGTAGAACCTACAAGAAGGAAGAGGAGAGACTCCTTGTATCTCATCAACTGATGAAGTAGGAGAATTATCTGAATTCTTCTTTCTGCTTTCAAAATATGATCTGGAAACATAATCTGAAATGGAAAATAGATCTGTGCATACTCCTTCTCAAAGAGTTAAAAAAATAAGACAATTTGTTACACACTCAATTCCCTGAATAACTGCAAAATTGTGAGGTGAATCACATGTCAATATTCCAATCTGATGTAGCACATTTCCAAATATGATATGAGCCTGATAAAACTCTGATATGTCATAAACATTATCATATGGAAAAACAAATACAAAGGCTTTAGTGACTCCATGAGGATATAGGGCTAGACTAGGAAAACTATGAGAAACTAGGGAAAACCAATAGGTGTAAAAATATGAATGACGGTTGGACATGAGATCTGAACCATACATGTTTTGAAAATATATAAACATGTTTAATATAAGTCCAAATATGACTAAGGTTATGGATAACCAACCACTGAAACATAGGAAAGACTTTAAACCATGTAAGATAAATAACACTGCATAAGAGACCAATGAGGAATCAACTAGTGAACTTGGGATTTCTATAGTCTTAGGATTATTCATAGGTATGGTAGATGGTATGGATGGTGGTATGGTTTTTTTATCAGTATTCAAACATGCTTCTAAATCAGAATCAAAAGTATCACATATAAGCATATCAATAGACTCATGGGAATACACTGGTAATGAATCCTTTGTATGAAAGGAGGAAGGAAGGAGATGTTCAAAATATTCAAGGAGGCTCTGAGTATTGATGCCAGGAAAAAAGGAGGAGATGCAGAAGCACATGATATCAAGTATGGTAAGTGGCATGACACTAATAGGACTTTATTTGGATAATAAAACATCCAATAATACTCTAGGTTGCGCACCATCAATGAGAGAGGTATGCACAAAGTGTGAAGGATCTGGCACATAGATCTCATAATCTAAGATAGGAGATATAGAGAACAATAGATGGGTGAATGGATCATCAAAAATATCAATAGAAGCTCCATTTTTTACTTCTTTTTCATCATTAGTATCACAAGAGGAAGAATCACCTTCAAGAGACACAAAAAAACATGGCTCTTCAATATTTGCTTCTTCATTGAAGGAGGAAGCATTCAAATCAAAGAGGGTAGCAGCAACATGAACTGTATGAGAAACTTATCCATGATAAAAAACTTCATTATATAATGTAGAGTCCAAGACATATTGAGAGAGATCACATGAGGAGATATTGGGTTCGCTCCATGCTTCATCTTCTACTTCTTGCATACCAAAAGCTTTGTCCAAATTGTTCCAAAGCTCAAATGGATAGTCAGCAAAATCTATGAGATGAGGTATGTTTGGAGACATTCCCAAACACATAATTCCATTATATCTATCAAAATTACTAAGCCATTCAATCTTCTCTTCATAATACTTAGGTTCGCTAATGCACCAATGGAGACATCAAAGAGACATTTCCTCTTCAAGTATGCACTCATCTTCGGATTCCAATCAACATATTTGAAAGAAGATAGTAGAGGAAATTTTGAATCAATATTGAAGTTGTGGATATCCTCTAAGATATAATATCTACAACCTACAAAACAAAACTAGGAGAAAATAGTGCAAGATAGACAAGCTCTTCTTCAGAGAGGGATAGGAGACTGGATGCGCTCCTTAACTCTGTAGAACTTGATAAACCTTGCTTCTTTGATACCATGTAGAATATTGCAAGTTTATGCTTCCTGTAGCTCTGATACAATGTAGAAATAATTGCTTCAATGCTATGAGAAAATATTCTATGAATAAGCACAAGAAATAGATCTTGCTACTAAGAATCCTCACAAGCATACATAGGAAAACTAGAGAGAAGAAAAGAGACTGAATCACATGAATGAAGAGATGAATATTGGTGAATATCCTTCGATTTATTAATGATTAATAATAGTGTATATCAATAGTACATCTCTCATAGTAAAATCGAGTTGTATGGAGACAACTCATAAAGTTCAAAAAGGATGACTTACCAAAATATGATAAACCCCCATAGGTGGATAAAGAACTTCCCAAATCAGTCAAGGACCTCATGAATTAGAAAAAGAATGAGTGAGTTGTCAAGAGTGATGGAAAAACATGCTAATCCTGGAAAATGGAGAGAATGTCATGAAGGATGGTTTGGCAACAAAAGGACCCAATTTCCTAGTTAAATAGCTTTACCTTATCCACATAAAAGCAGGATAAAGAAGAATAAAGTAGAATATGTAGTAAAGTGTATTTACCAATTCTTGATGTCCATAAAGTGCTCAAGATCATCCCAAAATCAGAAATAAAGAATTCCTGGGGTATAGATGGCATGTGTTGACTTTAAGTTGCAAGTGGATTCCAACTAATTAAGATAGTGGGTAGATCATTAATCAAATAATGATTAATTATTTTATCCTAAGTATTGAGTGGGTTTAATATATCCCAACACCAACAGGCATCCATAATGGGACAAACCTAAGAATGGCCACCACATCCATGTCATAGGGAAAATATGAACTAGATCCTCAAGGGTGGCCTATGTGTATCCTGAAAGCCACATGTTATGGACTAAAACATTAGATATTCATCATGGACCACGAATTGGATCTTCACCCTAGAGAGAGTTTATGGTTATGGATTATAGAGGCTACTAGTGGTATAAAGGATTATTATGTTTTAAGGGTTATTGGAATGAAGAATTGTGTTTATGGGTGAGAAGTTACAGGGACTAGATTATATGAATAATAGAGCTTATAATAAGCATAGGTTTTTGAGTTAACATTTGAAATGGATCAGGGTTATATGTGTTAGGGGAACTTTCAAAGTTGATTTTTCAGGGGTTGTAAGGGTATTATTGGTTAGGTATTAGAATTTCAAGTTGATATTTATACTAGGGGTTATTGGATTCAATTATAATTGTTAGGGATTATGGGTGATATGTTTTCAACATGGAATTCCATCAGCCCACAAGAACAGTTTCCTCATATCTTGCATAAAACATATTCTACTTGCATTTTGTAAGGCATAACATTTTAGAGGTTCAATGAACTACATGTTCAACCAGAAGGTATTACTTGACTAGATGTATAATATAGGTATACTATGAATGATATACAACTAACTATACTAACTATATCCAATCTATGCTAGTAAGGTAAAGGTCCAACTTTGGCCATCGTTTGCTCGAGCCTTTACACCATTGGGCTCATGATATTCATTGTAAATTTCTTGACAATGTAAAGGGCATCCAGAGGTCTCACATCGATCATGATTGAATGTCAAAGCATGTGAAGGTATTGATTGACTGAGATTCTAACAGATGTTATTACACAACCTTTCTTTACAAGCGTTGGTAATCATAGGTTCCCCATCAAACATGATTCAATTACTAAACATTATAAGGTAAATCATATAATTGAAATACATGAAGCAAAAGAAAAGATAATGCACAAATGCTCAACTTTGAAAGCTCGTTCCAATTGGTTATTCATAAAATTGGGCTCATGAATTTCACTCCTATCTCTAGGTGTAGGCTCACTACCTATTGGATGAAGAGTCAATTAAATGATTCCATTTCGTCAATGAATCTATCATCCTTAAATTGCTCTAGATCTCGATATCCTTACAACATTGACAACTATATTAGATCCATTCCTTATTATTATAGGGACAAAATTTGGGTTCTTCAAACATAAAATTTGTCTATGGGACTTATGGGTTATACATGGTGCGTAATTCCTCTACAAGATCCTTAAATATATCTTGGCCATATTTAGGTTTAACACACCTTTAATAGTTGTCAAGGTCTAAGCACATAGCTTAGGAAGAGTAGTGGAGTCCATATGGAATTGTGACAAAGGCATGTGAAAACACCTTGTGTAGCCACGTAATCTTATATCGCTTATTTTGTATGAAATAAACTAAGAGCTTGACATGTGTATTGTTGAAGTGGAGAAATTTAGTTATTTGTTACTACATATGATTATTGTCAATTGCTTGTAAGGAGTTGTCCCATGTTGTACATCAAAGTCATCATCAAAAATATTTTCATTTATGGATTATGGGATATATGTCAACTCCTAGGTCCTAACACATGGTCTAAATAGGGAAACTTTGGCTTCTAAGATTAACATGGTGGAAATTTCAAGATTGGCAAAGTATAAATATTTATAAGGGATATGGGCATGATACAACGACAACACCAAATATATTGGGTTATAAAATTTATATTTATGGATCATGGGCCATGTACGCCTCACAAGCCATCACGGATTCCTTGAATTGGGGTTATTCGTTCAATGTGTTGGTCATTTCAATGTTCAACACATTAATGCATTTTAGATCATTGATAATTTGTGGATGTATTTCCAAAGAATGTCATATTCACTTGGAACAGTTGGTGTGGAGGGTTAATTCACGTTGTAGAAAGGATAAATCAAATTCTTATTTAAGATCCCCTCTTCTCAAATTACTTCAAAATAAGTTATTTTATTCTTCTAGGAATTATATTCGACAAGGATTGGATAATTGTCCTATCCTCTTATAGTGGAACCACAGGGTGAGCCAAAAAATACCCTTTAATATATATATATA
>LPNX010285375.1:55194-88318 GCA_001517045.1 Pseudotsuga menziesii
TAAATTTGCGATAAATTCCTTGAAATTCTGTAAATCCTTGAAAGCCTTTAATACACCTAAAAAATGAGAAACATAACATTAATCAAGTGTAACTTCAAGGATTAATGGACCTTCTTGGGAACTGGTCTATTTTGATAGAGTGACTGGATTTATGTAAAACCAACACTAGTAGATGCAAAATGACCATGGAATTTCATAATTGTTGTCATAATATAGATTTTGTCATAATTGTTGGACAACAAAATTCCATGATAATAAAATATTTCAAACAAGGGTGATTAGAATATGTTCATCACGTGGGGTATAGAATGTCTCAATGAGACACAATTTTGTGGACTATAATGCTTATGAAATATGCCCATAATGGTAGGATGGATAAATCTAGACAATGTTTAATAACATGCTTGAGCATAATGTTGTCTCATGTAATGTTGTGATTTGGGATTTCATATAAAATGGGAAAATCAAGGAGGCTCACAAATTGTTTAAAAGAACACCACAATGGAGATATTAATCGTTTCAAGCATGCAAAGATGTTTTTACATTGGTATTGTTGTTTCTTTATGTGGACCTAATAGATACTTGGAGTGGATTTGGCATACTATTTACAATTACCCACAAAAATTGCCAAAAGGTGAGGGCATTCCATCATGGTACCTTTTAATATTATCATCATAGTTTGGACATTGAACTTAATTTGTCTAAGAAATGACTAGTGACGAATTTGAGGGAGTAAAAGAATGGAATATGTGATTAATGTGTCAAGGAAAAGGGGAAAATACAACGGAAAAATTGGCCATTTACAAGATTGGAGGACACATTAATTAAACTCAAAACCTCACACATCCAAATATGCCATGTAAGTAAGGATAATTTTTCTGCATCAACCTTAACTTATTCCATTTTGTCTCTAGGGATCATGTGACATTAATAGGCCTATGTCCACCACACAAGACCTATAAAGGGAATCTTTATCATGTAAGTGGAATATAATGTTCGTTTCAAGTTCAAGACACTAAGGACGACTCTCATGTCCTGGTCCATGTTCTAGGGTAAACATACAATGTCCTAGGCCATAACATTTTCCTCAAGGGATTGGGGCACACACATGAGGCCCTAGTCCATAATTCCATATCTATGCGAGAAATATTTGGCTTACAAGCAAGAAACGACCATTCAAGCTCTATGCGACGAAGAATGGTTATCATTGATTGGGCCAAATTATCAAGTTAAAACATAATGTTTAAGGGTAAGGGGATCATGGGTCATGTGTGATTATCTAGACCTCCTCAAAGGCCATATATACTACATAAGTAATATTTAGTCAATGAGTAAGATATGTCTGCCATTTTGATGTTTGGCACACCAAGTATGGATTTTAGTCCCTAGGCCATGGTTAAAAGTATCTTATTAAAAATAATTATCTAGGTAAATATATTAAATAATATTATCTGGGTTAGTAACAATGTATGCTTTTTTTTTAATGATACGTCTTATTAATTACAATATGCTAATTTTACATAAGTTTTGTTACATGAATATAATTTTAATGTGGGTTGATATTCATAGATTTGATAGTTTTGTCCTTAGACTGATAACGTCTTTGTTACTTATCAGTCTGAGGACAAAACCACTACATGCAAGTAGCCAACAACTATTCAATCTTTTATAGGGGAAAACACAGTGAATCAGACGTGGGAAACAATAGCCCGCAACAACTATGAAACCACAACTGTCGATACTCAAGGAAATCAATTCTCAATCTATGCATGAGGGGAAAAACACACAGCCAAAGCAAGATGTGGAAGAGACCATCGCCCACATAACGTAGGGACTCACAACACGCAATTGATTCTCAATACACTCGCTGTAGAATTTGCACAGACCAGAAAAAGGGTAAAGGAACAAACTACCACTCTATACGGGAAAGACAAAATGCAGTCCCACTGAACTATTGATTAAACCATGCCAAATCCATCAAACTCTTAGTTTTTGCAGAGCAGGTCCCATGTCCACCATTATGAGAGAATCCCACTTTAAATCCATCCATAACAGGTCTGAAAGGACTGCCCTGATAATTAAAAACCCACTAAAATATCTTGTAGATCGAAAAATGTACTAAAAAAAAATAGGGAAGCAGTTTGTAGGGTCTCAAGAAAAATACTACTATGCAAAAAGTTAAGTAGATCTAAGCTATGTAAATTGGCATTGCCCAAAATAAGCCAGAGCACTTATCTTTATGGAGTTTGAATCTCGTTTTGCATTGAGGGAAAACTTGGTTACCTTCACTCCGCTCGTACTCATAGCACTTCATACAGATTGGAAATGCACATTCGCAGCAAGAAGCAAAAAGCTCTCCATCCACTGTGAGACCAACGTCATCACTACAAATATGGAAATTTGTGCACTCAAATGATGTAGAAGCTTAGGCTGCAAATTACCCATGAAATCCTATTAACTATAATGATATGAATTCGACAACACAATAGTATTTTTATCTGTAGTGCTGGTGCTATGAGATACATCTCAAAACCCCCAAACTAAAAAAATGTAATGCTGAAGCGGAGCTGGCCGAAAGTCAGTGCAGATGACATGCACTACTAAAATGGTTGATTGTAGAGGGACTCGAATGATTGTTTCAAACCAATTCAGATGAGGGAGTTCATTGTAGAGGGACCTGAATGATTGTTTCAAACCAAACCCTCCTCTGCCTCTGCAAACCCTGACCGTTGCAAACCCTCCTCTGCATAAACACACTTGACCTCCAGCAGCACCTCCAACGACCTCCTATGCGTGACCTCCAGATGTGGAGGTATATTGTGTCAGCTCGGCCATGAAATTATTGATTGGTTTCTTTGTTTTGTGAAGAAATATTGTGTTTGGACAGTTGTGATTTTATATTTTTATTTTTATTTTTTTGCCCTAGTGTTGAAAATCCAATGACATAGCCCTTGTGTCAGAATAGCCCTAGTGTTAGAAATCCTATGCCCTAGTTTCGGAAATCATATGCCCTAGTGTAGGAAATCCTATGCCTGAGTGTTGAAAATCCTACGCCCTAGTGTCGGAATAGCCCTAGTGTAGGAATAGCCCTAGTGTCGGAGATCCTACGCCCTAGTGTCAAAAATCCTATGCCCTAGTGTCAGAAATTTGACAGCTCTAAAATAATTTAAAAGGCTCAGTACTTTTCATCGTTACTTTCCGACACATCTGTACGATATGTCAGATTTCGTCGGATTTTGGGTTCAAATCCTGTTGTGAGTGAGAGAGAAGTTGCTGGGATCAGAGAGAGAGACTACTGTTGTCGGGAGATCATCTTTATGTTTTTGGGTTTTAATTTTGGTGCTGATTCTATCTCTGAGGAATTTGTATGGTTTTCTCCTTTATGGTTTCCCCGAGGAAAATTCTTTGTGTCTCCTGTCTCTTGTGTTTTATTGATGTGCATGTTATTCTCTCAGTTAAAGATCCTAAGATCATAATGCTAGCTTGAATGATAAAAATATAACATGGTATCAGAGCTAACTTAAGAAGAAGACATTGTGCAGTTGCAGAAGCTAGGGCTTCTTAATTTTTGGGTCTCTCTCCACAATCCATCATCAAAAGTATGCTAGGTTGACTCTCCATTGAAGGGCACATCTTTCTGTCGAAGCAGAATTCGATTCCGAGCATTTTCAGTTTTTGGTGCTTGAGATTAGAACTTCTTACAGAAGAGAATTTTTTGAGTGAGCCCAGCATAGGATTTCTCTCCTCATCAAAATCAAAGTTTAGAGACCTAGCTCAATATTTTTGGTTGGGTGAAACTCTGAAAAAGTCAAACCCTAGTTTGACTTCGAGCTGGAAAAACCCTAAAATACTAAAATTGATAAGTGTTGCTACATTCGCTATATATCGGGGTTGGAGAAGGCTCAGGATTTGAAACTTTGATAGGACGAATTTAACATCCTGATTTAAATTTATCCAAAATTTAGCCTCAGATTCACTATATTCTAGGAGATATGATCCCTCCAAGTTAGGGTTCCAACCTCTTCCAGGATTCATCCCTAAACAGGACACCTGGGGAGAATTGATATATCTTGGGATACAAAGGTCCAAATGAAATTTATGAAGATTTTACATAAAGGACACATACTGTACTTTCTGTGGTCCAATTTTTTGACCCAAAATATGAAACAGTGACACGTGGCAGTCTGTACAACTTCATTGTTCTGAACAGTCCTAAAATAGGTCACCTTGGTAAAAAAATCATAAGTCCCAATTGGTGAAACCAATTCTAATGAAACCTATGGTTTTGGAATAGGGACCAAAGAGGCTACCTCAATACAGAGTTTTACACACATAGGAGTAGTAATTTGGGATATACCACAGAAGCAGTATCAGGCATTTCTGCAGAAGAAATTGGTAAACTAGGGCTTCATGTTCCGGGAGCTTCCCTCCACTGTTTTCAAAAAAGGAGTCCATTGGATAGATAAAATTGAAGAGATATATATTTCTATCCAATCAGATCTAACATATTCCAAGTTTTGAAAATTAGGGTTTCTCTAACAAACCCTAGATCAGCCAACGCCAGAACCAGGACGAACACCTCAAATCGGTAAGATCTAATCCTTTGCTATTTTCATTTGAGGTTCTCATTTCAAAGTGATCTATCACATCAGCTTGATGATAAGCTTGGTGAAGTTGAAAACTTCCAAGCATGGAATTATATGATCTCTCTGAAGAAAATGAATTGGACACCTACATGAGTAGAGAGGTTCCAGTTCCAGAGGGAGATGAGGCTCAAAGCCTTACACAAGAAGAACTTGGTCAAGGCCAAGAAGATCATTGTTGATTCAATCACAGATCAACTTGTACCACAAGTGTCGTCCCTAAAGACACCGAAGATGTTTTATTCCTTGACCAAGCTATTTGAAGGGAAGAACATAAATCGGAAGATGACTTTGAGAAAATAGTTGAAGAATGTGAATATCCCGAATGCAGAGACCATACAGTCATACTTTACGAAGGTCTCTCAAATCAAAGAACAACTTGTAGCAGTAGAAGAAGAAGTGGAAAATGTAGAAGGAAGTGATTACTTTCAGCAGAATCTGGGAAGAAGAAGAAGCTCGACTCATAATAAGAGAATAGAATATGGGAGCAACTGAAGATCAAGCTCTCACCATCCAAAGAAGATACCTCAAGCGATGAGGAATATGAAGAACTCAACTCTTGAAGAACCTCTTATCCATCTTATCATTTGGATAAGAAACGATGCTCTGATGAATGAAGAAGATGATGAAGCTAAAGGCTCAAGAAGGAGTCTACCCACGAAACAAATAAAGATAAGTATTCAATTTTCATTTCATGATATTGTTTTGTTATGCATTTGTTTATATTTAGTTGATGTATTATTCATGATAGAATGTTTGCATTAATGAAAGTATACTACTAATATGCATGTGACGAGTAAGTAGCTCATGGTGCTATACAACTCTCCATTGCTACTTAACTAGAATGAAACCTCTTTGCTAACATATTGGATTAGTGCACAATCTCAATGTTGTCCTGGTAGAGACGGAAGGCATCTAGAAAAGTTTCTGTGAGATATGGATAAATGTTGTATTGGATAAAATAGTTGCATGATCATATATTTATGCAAAAGATTTTTTCATTATGAATATACCTTATGAAATGTTTCTAACCATGCAACTAATGCATTTGACTTGTAGGAAAGATCGGATACATAATCGCCTACAAGCAAAGAAGAATGAGACTTGTTCCAAAGAACAACTGACGACAGTTCAAAGATGAAGAATAATATGATGAATGCAGCGACATCATTGATGCAGAACCTTCCAACCATGAAGAAGTAACCAAGAAGAAAGGGAAGACCAGTTCAAGAAGAATGATGTCTAGGATGCAGTATCAATACATAAAGGTAAGTTTTGTAGCTCCATCATACAATAGATGGAAACATCATGGGATACAAGGAAAGATTCGTAGCACGAGGATTCTCACAAAAAGAAGGCATAGACTACAAAGAGACATTTGCAACCAGTGGGAGTTGAGACACATGACAGGTAGAATCATGTGTGCAAATGAAAGAAGGCCTTGTACGAGTTCAGAAGACACCCATGGGATAACACATACATGAGAAGCTTGATGAAGATATGAATTGTCACGTCCCCATCCCTCCAAGCGAGCAGAGAGGACGCGAACCGTGGCTTAAACCACCCAGGATAAGAGCCCCATGAACATGCACAGGTATAAAATTTGCTGAAACAGAATGCTTAAACAAAAATTGAACTAAAATATGCACACAGGATTGTTTATCATGCACATATGCAATTTAATCCTCATACACAGCGGAAAACAACAGCATTCATACATGCATGTATTCATTTAACATGTTCATCAATTTCATTAACAGAAATTAAGATTGCAGAAGTAAAATGGATAAATCACTTATCTTATGATGAACTCGATCCGCAACCAGCTACGTTGCTGCAACGTTCCACCCAACCATAGGCCAGCGTGCTCCTTAATCTCTCAGCAGTGCTGCCACCCCCAAGCTAGGCATGATTCTCCAAGGAATAAGGGAACTAGTAGGTTTACACATACCCAGGGATAGACAATAACATAGCCAAGCCAACACAGTTGGGTTTATCAGGCCATTAAGGAGCTGGAGAAGGAAAATTGCTAAGCTGGTGAGCTCATTACAAAGCCAAGAACACCTACACCAAAACTAGCCTGACCTCTAAGACACCCAAACACACCCAACACAAGGAATCAGTCCCTTCTCTGCTACACAGTCCCTCAGGCCCTGCATTCCCTTCCAGTGCTATTCAGGGGTGATGGAGAAGAAGGCCAACCCTTTAGCTCTGTCTGTGTGGTTTCCAGCCACCAGGTTTATCAAGCAAATCTAAGCCAACATCCCTGCTCCTCCCACAGTCCGAAGACCAACCATGGCACTCAGGAAATTAATTTAGCTGTCACAGCTTAAACAGGGAAAACGATTTCTGAGTCGTTCTTGGCCCTCTCGTGGCCAAAACGACTCCCAATAATCGAATTACACAGTCCCAACTAAACAGTAAACATGGGGGGAGAACAATAGTCCCAATCTCAGCATTAAAATGACGAAAATTACACAACCATATCGGTCTGTAAGGATAACATACAGCTGAGGACGTGAATGGCTCTTTTCAAGAAATCGTGGGTGAAAACGCACAGCTCTTAGCTCGTTGTATCAGCTGGAAACCAGGAAAATTCCTGTGCATGAGGAAGCAATCCGACCCAGTGAGGAAAGGAACAAATAATGGAGGTCCTGCGTGAGGAAAAACAGCTCCATTTTTTCCCGTGGATGAACAAACAACAGGAAGGACGCGAAATTTCAGTGCGTGGGTGTTCAGCAACTCGTGGGGAGAGGAAGAAAAATATGCGTGGGTGAAGGGTGCATTTTTCCTTTCCATTCAGAAGTCAACTATGAGTGGAGTGTGCGTGGAGGCATGGACTGACAGCCCTGCCACCCCACTCCCAAAACAATTAACTGCCATAACTTCCCTCAGCTACCAGCAGAAATTATTAACTGAAGGTGGTTGGGATAAAACAAAATGAGAAGACACATGGATTTTCAACCCATTGGCCAAAGCTGGACAAATTTCCCCACCCTTATTCTTGTGAAAATCATGCCCTTTTCGATTTAGTTTCCGCGATCGTAGCTGGTCGGGTTCATTTAATTAATTATGATGCATATTTACATGATGACCAACATAATATATGTCGCATGCCCCGATATACCATCGGTGACAAATTTAAATCTCAAAACATAACATAACCGATCAATGGTGGGGCCTTGGCCTTTAGCTCCACACCGTGATCATTTACAATATATACATCATGTACATTTAATGCAACGAGGTCAAAACCAGAATGTTACATGAACCTTTGCTACAAGGTTGATAAAGGATGAAAAGCTCATAGATGGGTGTGAGAAGAACTTTTGAAAAAGTTAAAGATAGAGGATCTTGGTATCCAGTGATCCTAGATGGATACATAGAATATTAGTAGCAGAGGAAACTACTTGTCACTCCAGTACAGAATGTTTCAATGCATAGAGTATGAAATATAGAAGGAGTGACTGCAAAAGATCCTGAGGTTCGACATGGTACGACAGGATGGATAGATTACTGATGATTCTAGGATTTACTGAGAGTAAAGTGGATTCCAACCTTTGATTCGAGGTTGAAGGCGGAAGACCAGTGATGCTCCTGTTATGTGTGGATGCACTATTTTATAGGCATGGAGGTGTGGAAGAATGTAGATGGAATCTTCCTTAGACAAGGGAAGTATGTAGTAGAGATCCTAAAGAGGTTCGGGATAATGGAATGTAAGGCCATGACCACACCTATTGAACATGAAGCTATTGAGTGATGCTTCATCAGAGATGGTTGATGCTACGATGTATCGTCAGATGATTGGGTCCTTGATGTACCTGACGAACACAAGACTAGATATTTGCTTTGCTGTGAACACCTTGAGCTATTTCCTAACAGATCTGAGACATGTTCACTTGATTACTGCAAAGCATATTCTGAGGTGCTTGAGGGGTATAGTTGATCATGGGCTCAAGTATGAGGCGAATCAAAAGATTAACCTGGAAGGTTATGTTGATTCATATTGGGCAAGCAATGCCATCGATAGGAAGAGCACTTCAGAGTGTTGCTTCAGTATGGGATCAGGTGTGATCTCTTGGTTTAGCAGGAAGCAGTCCTGTGTGGCACTGAGTACAACTGAAGCAGAGTATGTTGCAGCTTGTTCAGCTAGTTGTGAGGAAGTATGTCTGAAGAAGCTACTGTCTGATTTATTTGATCTCCAGTTAGATGCTACGTGTATATATTGCGACAACCAGAGTTGTGTGAAGTTGTCAAAGAACCCGGTGTTCCATGACAAGTCGAAGCATATTGAGGTCAAATATCACTATATCAAGGATATGGTGTAGAGAGGAGCAATGAAGCTCCAGTATGTTGCGATGAACGAACAGATAGTTGATTTGTTGACAAATCCATTGGCCAGAGTGAAGTTTGAATACTTCAGGGAGAAGCTTGGTGTTCTCCAGATCGAGATTCCCTCCAAAGGGAAGTGATGATTCCATGAGCCATTCTGACATGGTGAGAGGATTGGTTCCTTCCATGGACAGATGTAAGGGCTAAGCCATTCTGTCATGGTGAGAGGATTGGTTCCTTCCATGTCAGATGTGAGTGCTGACCCATTCTGATGTGACTATAGGATTGGTTCATACATGATCAGATATAAGTGCTAAATGCCATTCTTGGAATGGAGGCACCTGGTCAGTTACCAGGAAAGCTCAGTCTGGGACTGAGGGCCATTCTGATATGACTGTGGGATGTGTTCTCACATGATCAAATATGAGTGCATGGCCATTCTAATGTGATTGAGGGATGTGTTCTCACTTGATCAGATATAAGGGATGTTTCCATTCTCTGGGAGAATGGAGGCACCTAGTCAGTTACTAGGAAATCTCAGTCTAGGAATGAGGGCCATTCTGATATGACTATGGGATGTGTTCTCACATGATTAGATATGAGTGCATGGCCATTCTGATGTGATTGAGGGATGTTTTCCCACATGATCATATATAAGGGTTGTTATCATTCTCTGGGAGAATGGAGGCACCTGGTCAGTTACCAGGAATCCTCAGCCTAGGGCTAGGAGCCATTATGATGTGACTGTGGGATTGATTCCCACATGATCAGATGTAAGTGCATAGCCTTTCCACAGATGATAGTAGGTGTGTCCTATCATGCTGGTAGATGTGATTGCTGTTCCTTTTCACAGATGGTAGCAGGTGTGTCCTACCATGCTAGTGATTGGTGTGCCCTACCATGCTAGTGATTGTAAGTGTTGTGCCTTTCCACAGATGGTAGTAGGTGTGTCCTACCATGCTGGTGGATGTAAATGCTGAGTCTTTCCATAGATGATAGTAGGTGTGTCCTATCATGTTGGTGGATGTGAGTGCTGTGCCTTTTCACAAATGATACTAGGTGTGTCCTATCATGCTAGTGAATGTAAGTGTTGGGCCTTCCTGACAGGGTTGTGCGATGTGTTCCCACATGGTCAGATGTGAGTGTTGGGTGTGCCTTTCTGACATGGTGTTAGATGTGTTCCTCTCATGGTCAGATGTAAGTGCTGGGTAGGCCATTCTAACTTAGGGTCAGATATAAGCGCTGAAGAAGACCTACATGGAGGCTAGGCCTACAACCAGCATGAAAAAGGGATGACTCTGTAGAACTTCCTGTGATGAGAAGAATCATGAGATAGCACTTGTGATGATGATCCAGCAGTGATGATCCAGATCGAGTGATGATCCAGATCCAGTGATGATGATCCAAATCGAGTGATGATCCAGATCTAGTGATGATGATCCAGATCGAGTGATGATGCAGATCCAGTGATGATGATCCAGATCGAGTGATGATCTATATCCAATGATGATGATCCAGATCGAGTGATGATATAGATCCAGATGAATATGACTTGAATATGAAGACGACTTGGAGATGAATATGATGAGAACTCAATGATGATCCAGATGATACAGAGAAGAATACTTGTGCTGATAAATTGTGTCGAGAGAATACCTTCCTAGTTCAGAGGGAGTGTTGATGTAATTGTAACTTCAGAATGTATTCATCCATATATCTTATGTATTGTACCCCGATGTTTATTTTGGGAAGTGTTTATAATGTAATTGAGTCATGTCATGCCTCGATGTTCCAATCAGGAAGTTTCTATAATGTGAACAATTCATGTCAAGTCATTGTGGGTAACCCTCCTATTGATCATGCGTTAAATTCCCCGTAGTTGAGGGGCCATAGGGTTATTAGACTATCCTAGAGAAGTTGGCCCTAGGTGATTTATTGTAATTCGGGGCAATAGAACCCACCATTGTGTTAAGGATAACCCTTCTTGTTGGTCGGAGGGGAAAAGTCCCCACAAGTTGTGGGGAACTAGGGTTATTAGACACTCCTAGAGATGTCTGCTCTTGTAAGTAATTCTTAAGTGAGGACGACATGTTGGAGTGGGCTTCAAGTGAACGAAAGAATATAAATAGAGAGTGAGCCTCTCTATTTATCACACACACACTCACTCATTGGGGCGCATGAGAGAGAGAGAGAAGTTGCTGGGATCAGAGAGAGAGACTACTGCTGTCACGAGATCATCTTTATGTTTTCGAGTTTTACTTTTGGTGCTGATTCTATCTCTGAGGAAGTTGCGGGGTTTTCTCCTTTATGGTTTCCTTGAGGAAAATTCTTTGTGTCTCTTGTCTCTTGTGTTTTATTGTTGTGCATTCTATTCTCTCAGTTAAAGATCCCAAGATCATAATGCTAGCTTGAATGATAAAAATCTAACACAAGGAATGTCTAAGTACGGTGCTCTAAATGATATTCATGGTCATGTGGATCAAAATGGAACCATCCATGTCCAAATAAATCATCCACATAGCTATAAAAGGTCATTTATGGATATGGAAGGAACATTACTATTGGAGAATATGCAACCTTAAAACTGGTAGACATAACCTGCACCTGATATCCCTATTGAAGCCTCAGTTGTGTATGTGGCGGATAAGGGTGTTTAAGGCTTACAAGACACGAAGAAAACCCAGTTAAAAGATTCAAAAAATCCCACCCAGGTATTCTTCTATCCTTGAGCTGTTTGGTATGATAATCCCCCATAGATACTTTTGTAGCCTCCGCTGGCTAATAGATGGATTTGATCTAGAGCGGATCTGTTTTCTAGAATGGAAAACAAAGAGTTGAGAAAAGAAAATGAGAACTTAAACTAACTAGGAAGAAGAACTTAATCTAAATCTAAACTAATTTGAAAAGGTGTTGGAAAGATTACAGGTTGTCTTGAGGTGTGTGAAGAGCAAGCAGTTCACCACATTAACAGAAATGTAAATAAGATGAAACTCTTCTTACTGAAATTACAGTTGTTTAATAAAAATTACAGTTGTTTAATAAAAATTAAATAAAAGTAAATTGGAATTAAATCATTCAATATAACCTGTAGGTGCTCAAGTTAGTTGAAAAAGCAACATATAAGCTATAAAACTTTTCTTGCTGAAACATTTGCAGAAATAGATAAAGACAGTTCATAAAACAAATTTCGTGAAGCTTTATCAGTGCATTTATAATTAACAGAGATAAATCAAAGTTAAAAAAATAAATTAATCCATTACAAATGGGTCACAGTACTATCTGATCATTTGGAACAAGAAAAAACCAGAACTTGTCAAAGAAATTTGATAGATCAAGTACAAGAGATAAGAAAATGCAAGACTATATTCATTCAGAATTTTCCTAGTAAAAAATTACATAAAAACCTTGGGAACAAACATAAGTATTTTTCAATCCCTTATATCAGTCTCCCTCCTTCCAAACGTAAAAAGTCCTTAATCCCTTAGGGATGATTCACTTAAATAATTATTACAAACAATGAAATCCCCCCTAAAGGGGATCAAAAACTAAACAAGGCTAATATCCCAAGAAATCTCTCCACACCCTCCAAATACGTAACAACTCCTCAATATCAAGGTAAGTGGTAGATTCAATGCCAAGTTGGGCATGGAACTTGTGATCTTCAATCTCATTCTTAGCCAACTTATGCCAAACTCGGATGAAGATGTGGATATTTATTTCTACTGCAAATGGTTGTTTGATTAACTCCTCAATATCATGTATGCTGATGTGGTCAAGTTTCTTGATCTTCTCCTCCTGCTCATCCCTTTGTTGCTCCACTTTCTCAATCATCAATCCAGGAAAACATGCCTTTTTAATTAGCACCATGGTAGGAAAGGATAATTCAATCATGATATTGTCAACTGCATACCATCTCCTTCCACATATAGCCTGAGCTTTCTTTATGGCTTCATCTATCATTTCATCCAGGTCTTCTCGGGCCTTCAAAATGGTCCTGACCTTCTTAAAATGGAAGTTAGTAAGGAGATTAATATTATTAGGCTTATCCTTCATGTATCTCTGCCAATCCGTCACTTCATCATAAGCCTTCAAAGCTTCTTGTCTCTTCTCAACTAGGTATTCCAGAACAATAGACATCTTGTCAAACACCATATGAGTTTCAAAGATATTATCTAGAGTTTTAAATAACTCAAAGACCAAATCATAGTGTTCCCTGTTAGTCTGGATGGGAAGCTATTTAAAATCTTCTTGGGAAAATTTGGAAAATGAGGATGAACTTTTCACTTGCAGTTGCATCTTCATACTGTCTTTCTAATAATGCAACCTTTTGCACCAAAGTGGCATTTTCACTCTTTTCTCTTTGCATCCCTTCACTGAGAGTATCATTCTTCACTTGAAGTTCATCCTGCTTGGTCTCATGTTGTCTCTTGAGCTGCTCCAGTGCTTCTTTCAAACTGACAATTCCCCCCTTTTGTTTATCAAACTCTTTGTTTAAAGTGTTGAGAACATCCATATTGGCACCTGTGAAGGCTCCTAGAACAGATGTTGCATTTGTAGCATCGGCTTTTGGGTCACTTGATTGCTGTGTCCATACAACTTCATTTACCAGAGACATGTCCATATCATTCTGATCTCTGCCCCTCTTCTTTCCCTGTTTTACCACTAGTCTATCGGCTTTGTTGTATCGATATTCTCCCAAAGATATCACAAAGTCTTCATTAAACTCATCCATGACCTCATCAATGGGGGGTATGCTAATTCCTATGGATATCAAAGATGAAGTTTGAGTTGTGGTTTGAGAGGGCATAGACATAGTGATATGAGAGGTGGTAGGGGAGGGAGTAACATTTTGAGCAAGAGTTACTTCATGGACTGAAGAAATGTCATGAACAAAAGCTTCCACATAAGAAATTTGCACAGTAGTGGCCTTAAGTAATGATGATGGTGAAACTGTTGTAAGTTTCTCAGACATAGGGGATGACACTGAGCTGAATGAAGGAATATGCAATGGGATTTTGAAAACTGGAGGCACAATAGATGAAGGAAGAGGCATATCTATAGGAATAGGTGTGATTGATTCAGGTAGTATAGTGGCATTTTGATAGAGCTCAGACATAAAAGGTGTCATAGTAGACCCATCAGACAATGATGATAAAGCCATTACTGATGAAAGAAGTATTGCAGAAGAAGATGGGACAGGCGGACAAGAATGTTGAGATTGAGGAGGAGGTGATGAAAGTTTACCATTGCTACCATTGGTGAAATTTTTGAAATCATTACCAATATCACTAAGTAACAGAAACAGGAGAAATTATTTCCTCCTCTTCCTATGAATGATTCAGGTCAATAGTAGGAACGGGAATGGAGATATTCATCTTCATTAAAGGTTTGTACTCAACCTGAGTTTGTTCAGGTTGAGTCTTTTCTACCATAGTGGTCACCTGGAAATCTTCAGCTGAACAGGAGGTTGTAACTTCTTGAGTATCTAGTGCCGAAGTCATCATGTTCAACTTCTTCTTTATCTGCTCTGAAATCTGCAAATAATCCTTAACCTGCTATTCCACAGATGCCTGGGGAATTTCTCCCATGGGAGCTTTCCCTTTATCCAAGTCTCAGCTGGTTTCCACAGATGCAGTTTTGGATGCCAATGCCTCCTTTGTTGCAGCTTGAGCTTCTCTTTCTTCCCTGTTTTTTGTCACCCTTTCCAGTGTGTCTAACTCCATAGACTTGTAATGTTTTACTCTGTCCCTGATCTCCTTTTGGTACTGCAAGATATGGATTTTCTCTTCTTTGCTCTTAGCCCTCGCCAGGACTTCAGAAAATGTATCTACTCCATGATAAATGAAATCATCCAGAGTTTCCTCATGAACATAACCTGTTTTAAAATGGTTCAACTTTATGTGTAAATCGACAATCCCTTTGGGATCATGCTGCCTTTTTCTTGCAAAACCAAGTTTAAGTGACACTATGTGGTCACTCAGCTCTGATGCCCAAGTAGAATTGGGTACGCTCAAAGATCCAAGGGTAACAGGAAACTTAGGCCAAACTTTCCTTTTAGGTGCAGCACATTTTTTGTAAATCCCCTCTGTAACTGTTTGAAAGAAATCTCCTCAAGGACCAACCTGTCCAATACGACCTTAGGTAACATATGGGAAGCATTGCTACCATAAACCTTGATATAGGAGAATGATTCACCAACATACCAGTCTCCCATAGTGGCTATGAGGGATTTTGCTTCGGGTGAGAACACAGGAGCTTCTTTGTTGAAAACCAAGAAATACACCTGGCCAAGGAAAATTTCACATATATCATAAAACTTGGCCACATAGTTTTTATCCCAAAGCTCGGAATGATAAATATGCACAGGGGGGGCTGGCAATACCCAACTCCATCCCATATTAGGGTAACAAAATTCAGAACAGAAGATGTCCACAATAAAGGCAGTGAGATAAAAATTGGGCTTTTTCTTAGCAGTGGATTTCTGGAACTCTTGTATGGTATTTTTGAGTTCAAGTGACAGGATTGAGACCCAAGGGAAAGATTCACCCGTAGTTATAATATGATGAGTGATGGGAGCCCATTCTTCTTTAAAGAAAGAATAGTTGGGGAGACGATAAATCCTGCACAACATCGCTGCAAGCAGGGAGTAAAAATCTTTAAACCACTCGACGAGGTACAGTTCATCTTTCCTCTTGGAAAACTTGTGGGGTTCAGTCATCCAGGATTTAAGCATTTGGTCAAAATTGAATCTGGATTTGGAAGCTTTAAAAAAGTCTACATCGAGGAGCTGTGCAAAAGGTTTAAGGGCATAAATCCTCACAAATGTTTCAGAGCAGAAATTGGCCAGTTGAGACCCGGTACTGGTATTAAACGAACGATCTTTCACATTAGCGTGGTCTATAGTCCATCTAATGGCATCATTATAGGGTAGGATGGTCGGTCTTAGAACAATCATATGTAGGCAATAATCCCTAATTATCTCATAAACAAGTTGGTCACTCTGGAAGTTTGAGAGGTCATTGTTATCAAATATTGAGTAAACCCGGGACCAATCCAATTGGTAAGTTTCAGTCACTCGGCTACTAGTATCAAAAAAGACACCGAAGTTCTGGTCTTTGGTGAACATGTCCTTCTGAAGATTTTTACACCTGGTAAATCTAGGTTTTTGGATGTTTCCATGTATTACTGGCTCGGTAAGGAGATCTCTTGTCTTCCAGCTATATGGATGAAAGCAACTATCATAGCTTGGGAACCATCTGGTGATAGTTTCAGTCCAACATCAAGCCCATGATCATAGTGATCCTGCCCTTAGATAGGATCCCCTCTTCCTGATGTACAATGATTTCTTGTTTCGGGGTTGACTGGGGTTTAATGTCAAACATGAATTACAAGAAATTTCCATGGCTTGGTGTCCACATATAGGTAGCGTTACTCACCGATACTCTACAGATCATGAATGAGCCGACCTGTGATAGGATCTCCCATCTTCCAGAGAACTGGAAGCCATCTCCCCATATTAAATGGCAAAGATGTCATTCCACTAAGAACTTATGAACCTAATGAGATGGCTCATGATGAGACCCCTTATCTTGCAATCCATATGATAAAATATATGGTCATAATTGAATCCCAAAGAGTAAGACTGATCAGGCTATGAAGATATGCCACAGTGCCCTAATGAGACCTTAGACAGGGTGAACATTTTCTTCCACAACTATCATCATCAAAGTAAAGCATGTAGAATGTATTAACTTGGATGAGAGGGAATTAATACAAAATTCTGTAAATATGGTTATCTTTCAGATATAACAAATCCTGATATGAGTTAGAAAAGATAGAAACTGATAGGTCTGTTTCAGTTGAAAGTATTGAATGCTGAGAAAAACCGATTGCTTATTATTGCCAAGTGTGTAGATATTACCAAAATTACCAATATCAGACAAACATTCAAAAATAAAAGGAAAATAACACACCAAACCTATATATAGGATTGTAAGACTTCTTCAAGCAAAATATTTCTTGAGCAGAAAAACATTCACTGGATAGGTGTCAACAACCCCCTATAGTGTTTGTATTCGAACCGTACTAGGACCAATATTTTCTATAATAATGAATGATCCTAGCCAAAGACGTTGAAACTTGGTGTGCTCTTTGTTATCCTTATGTTGTTTGTCCCACCTCAAGACTATATCTCCTACTGAGAAGTCTCTATCTGAAGAAGACCTCTCGTCGAACCATTTCTTAACCAACTGTTGATGTTGGTAAAATTTATTCTTGGCTTTCTCTCTATCCTCTTCTAGTTTGAGCAGAGAATCAATCCTCTGATGTAATGGGGAAGAGTCACTCTCTTGGATAGATTGGGCCAATAGTAATGAAGGAATGGTGAGATTGGAAGGCAAGACAGCTTCCTTGCCATAAACAAGGCAGTATGGGGAGTTACCAAGGGCTGCTTTTAGGCTGATTTGATTTGCCCAAAGAGCATAATAAAGTTGAATGTGCCAGTTCTTCTGATGTGAAGACACTATATTTTTAAGAATGCTTATTAAGTTCTTGTTTGAGGATTCTGCAAACTCATTTCCCTGAGGATAGTAATTAGCGGAAAAATTAAGCTTGATACCCTTTTCAAGGGCGAAGTTGGTCAAGTCGATGGATTGGAAGTATGAGGCATTGTAAAAAACAAGATACTTGGGGGTACCAAACCTAGTGATTATCTTATTTTCTAGGAATGAAATTACTTGGTTTGTGTTTCACAGCCTTAAAGCGACTGCTTTGACCCACCTCGTAAAATAGTCAGTGGATGTCAAGATGTATTTATGCTGTAATGAGGATACAAGGTTGATAGGTCTGATGAAATCCAACGCCCACTGCTGGAATGGGAATTGGACTGCTACTAGCTGCAAAGGGTAAGCGGGTTTCTTGACTTTGCAAGCACACTTATGGTAAGGCTCACATTTTCTGACATATGCATGGGCGACTCTTAATAGGGTAGGCTAGTAGTATCCTTCCCTGATGGTTTTGTGAGTCTTTGTATCACCTAAAAAATGTCCACCTGTAGGCCTTGCATGAAATTGAAATAGGAAATCATTCATCTGATCCTTTTCCAACCATCTGAGAAATATTCCATCATAATTCCTCCTAAACAAAACATCATCAATAAGCTGATAAGGAGCAAATTTCATCCTTAATGCTCTATGTTGTTTAGGATCAAGGGTTTCAGGGGAAAACCCATTATGAAGAAAGAACTTGATGTGATCATACCATTCATATGCTGTAGTTTCAAGTGCATTCACAAAACCTATAGGAGTAGCCTCTTCCTGCTCCCAATTAGTATGTTGTTGTTCAAGTTCATTTGACTGGGCAGTGAGCTGACACAAACATTGTCCTCTAACAATCTTTGCAGGTTTGATCTTGATATCATATTATTGAAGGGCAGTCATCTAGTGAGCTCTCTTTTCTCCCAACTCCTTTTGGATGAGGACGTTGTGAACGGTCATATAGGGAATGGCGTCCTTGATTTTAAGAGATAAGGCCTATAGTGCTTTACCGATTTATATACAGTGTAGGCATGTTTGTCAACCTGGGAGTAATTGAGTTTAGCTCCTTTGAATGTAGAACTCATAAAGGAAATGGGGATCTCAGCGTCCTCATGATTTTTCTTTGTTAGGACAGCTGCATAGGAAAAGTCAGTAGCAAATGTATACAATATAAACTCTTTACTAAAATTTGAGGACATGAGAGCATGTGATTCTACTATGATTTTTCAGATCTCAGTAAATGCATTTTTCTGTTGTTCAGACCACTTAAATGGTACATCTTTTTTGACTAAAAATTGCAAGGGTTTAGCCACTTGAAAAAAATTGGGAACAAATATTCGAACAAAATTAATCTTACCCAAGAGTGACTGCATTGCCTTTCGAGAGTTAGGAAGGCCAATTTTAGAGATTGCGTCAACGCATTCTGGATCGATGATCATACCTTCCTTTGATACTATGAAACACAATAGCTTATCCTCTGTTACCGCATAGATGGAATTCTTAGGGTTTAGGGAAATGTTGAACTTCTTACATCTCTCGAATACCTATCGTAGAGAAAACAAATGATTATGTCGCTTCTTAGAGTAGATTGTTACATCATGTAAATAAACAACGACAAAGCTATGTATCAAGCCCCTAAAAGATATGTCCATAGCTCTTTGGAACGTGGCTCCTGCGTTTATTAATCCAAACGGCATTTGTTTATATACAAATGTCCCCCAATGGGTTCGAAAGGTAGTTTTAAGTTGATCTCCAGGCGCTACCAGGACCTGGTTGTAGCCAGGAAAACCATCTAGCAGTGAAAACATCTCTGATCCGGCTACTTTCTGTAATATCTGCTCCATTGGAGGAACATGATAGTTGTCTTTCTCAGAGGCTCGGTTTAGGTTCCTAAAATCTATGCAAAGTATGATTTCCCCATTCTTCTTGCGAACAAGGACCAAATTAGCTATCCATTGCATGTGCCTGACTGGAAATATGATCCTAGCTGAGAGCAACTTGTCGAGTTCCTTCTTAACAAAAGGTTCGAGGCTGGGGTGCATTTTTCTCAATTTCTGTTGATATGGCTTTATTTCAGGCTTCATAGGGATGTTATGATGCATAACAGTAGTGTCGAAAGTTCTGAGTTCATCATATGTCTGGGAAAAAAGTCCTTAAATTCCCTACAGAGTTTAATGAAATTCCTTCGTTCGTCATGGGAGCAGTGAATTCCAAGGTTAATACATCTAGGCTCTTGCTCTGATATGAGGTTAACAGGTGCGTAATTCAGGGTTGAGCTCTGGGTCTTGCAATTGGTGGTTTTCCTGAATTTGTCTTGTAAATCATAGAACTTCTCCAGATTGATGACAGACTTGGGGATAATGTTGGAAGGATTAGATAGATACTTCTCATGATTAGCTTCGTCAATGGCCATACCTTCAAAGGTTTTTTGAGCTGACAGGAAGTCCAGTATTTAATGGTCATCATCAAACACTTTCCAACTCATGACGTTGTCAGGTATAAAGGGTATGTACATCAATTTGATAGAGAATGTTTGTTGAGACAAACCTTCAGGCGGGATTAAGATTGATGCGGTGTTGGCTAACAGATCTGCATAAAAGTTCTGCGATCTAGGAACTGATTTAATGTTAAATGTCGAAAAGGAATTAGTCATATCCCTGGCCAATTTCTGATAATTCACTAGACGTGGACACAAATAGTGTACTTGATTGCGTACCTGTTTCACTATGATTTTCGAGTCTCCCATGCATTCAATTGCTTTAGCTCCCATATCGATAGCTTTCTTGAGTCCTTGAACCAAAGCCTCGTACTCAGCGACGTTATTTGTGCATTCAAATTCCAATCTGCAGACGATCATTGTTTTGATCCCTTTGGGATCAATTAGCACACATCCTGCGCTTTCTCCCTCTTTTGACCTGGAGCCATCAAAAAACAAGGTCCAAACTATAGGATCAATTCTGAAATTGGTATTTACATTATATACATTATGAACAACAGTACTAGAGAATGGAATAGATATAAGATGAGTTACCTGAGAGTGTTTCTGCTCATTCTCTATTGGTGATACATCAGCAGGTAAGTCTCCAAAGAAAGTGTCAAATGTGAAATGTTCAATTTGAGTGTTAAAGAAGGAGACAAATTCATTGGAACAATCAAGATCAGTTACAGTTTGTTTCATGAATGGTTCTCTGTCAACTTTGAGCTTATTGGGATGCCTGTTAAGAGGCAACCACAGGTGAGACCAATCGGTAGCAAAGTGACCTTTAAGTTTCTCTGACCAATCCCAACTCAACCACATACCATACATCTCTGGAATATCGACAATCTCAATATCAATTGTTTCGTGAATCCAAGGATCTACAGATAATCTGAGAAGAACATTCCTCAGCCTCCCTACAACTTTAACCTTGGATCTATCTAATTGCACAATCTGAATATGACAGTTTTCCCAGGTGGCATTAAGCTTCTTACATACAGAAAGGGGCATAACATTGGATGAAGCACCTGAATCTACCATACAGTTATGCACATTTATGTTTAAGATCTCAAAGGTAAGTAAAAAAGGAGGAGTACCTTTTCTTCCAGGCTTGGAATGGTTTGGATGGGAAGTGGAATCGATATTATTATTCTGAGCTTCTCAAGGTTTCTTTATAATCACGCTTTTAGGCAAGGAATCCCTTATGGAAGGGATTTTAAGAAGGTCAAATAAAGATATGTTTGTTTTGACTCTCTTAATGTCCTCGACCAAGTTGTATTCTGGCTCAGGAATGAGGGTGTCCTTCTGAACTTGGGTCTTACCTTTGCTAGGGGTCTATGCTTTAGGAATTGATTCCTGTGGAGGTGGCCCTTTAGACTTGGTCACGGGGGATTAACTTGTTGACCAATATCCTATCACATTAGTTCATATTGTGGGTTTTAAAATTATTAAAAATTGAACCAACATATTGCAGGTATTGGGGGGATGAGGGGTTTAAGGTGGGGGTTGGTAGGGTGGTTTATAAGGATTGAGGTATAAAAAGGGGTGGGGAGGAGGTTTTAAGTATTGGGAGGGGGTTTCAACAAAAATATTTTGGGTCAATATCCCTATAATTTAAGGGTATTCTTTAATATCCCATGATCGCGTGTGCTATGTGAGATGTTGACTAAGTGAAGTCCCCGTGGACCTGGTATTGTGTGTGTGCTGGAGGTTAAAAACTATATAGGGCTCTTCTTCTTATTCTTCTTCTTAAAAGAAGCTCACAAAGCTAACCTGCTAGTCATCTTCCTCTTCCTCTTGGGGAGGTTGTAATCTTGAGTGGACTGATCTTCAAAGGACTCAGGAATGTCTGGTGTTCCTACGGCTAAGGCTTTTAAGATAGAAAAAATATCTTCTGAGGTGAATCCCTCGCTAGGATTTGGAGGTGGTGGAATCTGAGGAGGTTGAGTAGGCCTCCTAAAAGGTGGCCTATTGAATCCCCTATTGTTTGGTTGATTTTCATTGCTTGTTTTCTTAAGATCCACTATCTCATTAGACATTCATTAGAGGAGCTTCTTCACTTCACTCATATTGAATGGATCTTGGGTGGTAGTAACAGGTTTAGTGGAAGTGTCACTTTTCCTGTGTGAGGTAGATGCTTGTTCAAATGTGGTGTCATAGTTGTCCTTGATACAGAACATGTCTCTTTCGACCTATATGGATTTGGAAAAGGCATCTTGCAAGGTCTCTTTACGAGCCCTTTTAACCCATATGGCTATTTGGGCTAGGAGACCCTTAATATAGTATGCTACCAATAATTCCTCAATAGGAAGTATTGTACTCGGGATCCTATTCTTTAAATATGAAAACCGATGATTGTAGTATTTGACTCTTTCTTTACCCTTAGTCTTCATGGAAGAAAGTTCTACCACCAACTCCTCTGGGGTTTTGTCATCCCCAAAATTTTGAGTGAAGAGTTCAGAAAATACATCCCATGATGGGATGGAACTGGCTTCTAAGGAGAAATACCAAGTAGAATCCTTTCCCTTGAATGTGTAAGAGAACAGTCTGCAAACCATGTCTTCATGGATAACGTTTTTAAGTCTATTGGCTTACATGAAGGATTTTATATGGTCTTCCACAAGAATCTTATCATCTGGATTAAATTTTGGAAGCCACTTCTCAGGATTTTTAGGAAATCTATGTTAATCGCCTAAAACGGATACGAAATCCCCATCTAACCATGGCATGTTATGTCATTCGTCAGCCATTGGAATAGATTCTCCTGAGAAGTCTGAAGATTCAGAATCTAACAATTCGTTAGATGAAGATGAAGAAGAGGGAGGAGACGGGGGTGGCCCTCCTACTTGGATGTTATGTCGAGGAGTTGCTGACTCCTAAAACAAGGAACCTAGATCTAACCCAGGAGTAGACGGCTCACTGAAAAGGTCACGACGTCTCTTAGCATTTTGATCGCTTGGGCTTGGGCTATCTAGATTATTGACTTGAGGAAAATCCTGAGTAGGATGATCTTACGGAAAATCTTGAGTTGTTCAACGGTGGTGGGCCCTAGGATTGGCAATATGAGAACATATCAGTCTGACAGGATATCCTGTTCTTGTCTAGGGGTAACTAGGACAGTGTCTGAAACTTGAGTTACTTGTTCCCCTGAGGTAGACGTGCTAGTGCAACTACAAGTAATGATCGAATCTATTGCTGGAGAAGGTGTGTGAGTATTTCGTTTAGGCATGATGTGTTGGCCCTCCTTCTAGTACCATTTTTTGAAGCCTCAGTTGTGTATGTGGCTGATAAGGGTGTTTAAGGCTTACAACACACAGAGAAAACCCAGCCAAAGGCTTCAAACAATCCCACGCATGTATTGTTCTATCCTCGAGTTGTTTAGTATGGAAATCCCCCACGAATACTTTTGTAGCCTCCACTGGCTAATAGATGGATTTGATCCAGAGCGGATCTGTTTTCCAGAATGGAAAACAAAGAGTTGAGAAAAGAAAAGGAGAAATTAAACCAAACTAGGAAGAAGAACTTAATCTAAATCTAAACTACTTTGAAAAGGTGTTGGAAAGATTACAGGTTGTCTTGAGGTGTGTGAAGAACAAGCAGTTCACCACATTAACAGAAATGTAAATAAGATGAAACTCTTTTTACTGAAATTACAGTTGTTTAATAAAAAATAAATAAAAGTAAATCAGAATTAAATCATTCAAGATAACCTACAGGTGCTCAAGTTAGTTGAAAAACCAATATATAAGCTATAAAACTTTTACTGCTAAAACATTTGCAGAAATAGATAAAGAGAGTTCATAAAACAAATTTCATGAAAATTTATCAATGCATTTATAAATAACGGAGATAAATCAGAGTTAAACAAATAGATTAATCCATTACAAATGAGTTACGGTACTATCTGATCATTTGGAACATGAAAAAACCAGAACTTGTCAAAGAAATTTGATAGATCAAGTACAAGAGATAAGAAAATGCAAGACTATATTCATTCATAATTTTCTGTAAAAAATTACATAAAAACTTTGGGAACAAACATAAGTATTTTTTGATCCCTTGTATCAGTCTCCCTCCTTCCAAACATCAAAATTCCTTAATCCCTTAGGGATGATTCACTTAAATAATTATTACAAACAATGAAATTCCACCTAAAGGGGATAAAAAACTAAACAAGGCTAATATCCCAAGAAATCTCTCCACACCCTCCAAATACACAACAACTCCTCAATATCAAGGTAAGTGGTAGATTCAATGCCAAGTTGGGCATAGCACTTGTGATCTTCAATCTCATTCTTAGCCATCTTATGCCGAACTTGGATGAAGATGTGGATCTTGCTTTCTACTGCAAATGGTTGTTTGATTAAGTGCTTAACATCATGTATGCTGATGTGGTCAAGTTCCTTGATCTTATCCTTCTGCTCATCCCTGTGTTGCTCCACTTACTCAATGATCAATCCAGGTGGACATGCCTTTTTAATTAGCACCATGGTAGGAAAGAATAATTCAATCATGATATTTTCAACTGCATACCATCTTCTGCCATAGATAGCTTGAGCTTTCTTTATGGTTTCATCTATCGTTTCATCCAGGTCTTCCCAGGCCTTCAAAATGGTCCTGACCTTCTTAAACTGGAAGTTAGTAAGGAGAGTAATATTATCAGGCTTATCCTTCATGTATCTTTGCCAATCCGTCACTTAATCATAAGCCTTCAAAGCTTCTTGTCTCTTCTCAACTAGGTCTTCCAGAACAATAGACATCTTGTCAAACACCATATGAGTTTAAAAGATATTATCTAGAGTTTTAAATAACTCAGAGACCAAATCATAGTGTTCCCTGTTAGTCTAGATGGCAAGTTCTTTAAACTCTTCTTGGGAAAATTTGGAAAATGAGGATGAAGCTGCACTTGCAGTTGCATATTCATATTGTCTTTCTAATAATGCAACCTTTTACACCAAAGTGGATTTTTCACTCCTTTCTCTTTGCAACTCTTCACTGAGAGTAGCATTCTTCACTTGAAGTTCATCCTTCTTGGTCTCATGTTGTCTCTTGAGCTGATCCAATGCTTCTTTCAAACTGAGAATTTATGCCTTTTGTTTATCAAGCTCTCTATTTAAAATGTTGACAGCATCCATATTGGCACCTGTGAAGGCTCCTAGAACAGATGTTGCATCTGTAGCATAGGCTTGTGGGTCACTTGATTGCTGTGTCCATACAACTTCATTTACCAAAGACATGTCCATATCATTTTGATCTCTGCCCCTCTTCTTGCCCCGTTTTACCACTGATCTATCGGCTTTGTTGTACCCATATTCTCCCAAAGATATCACAAAGTCTTCATTAAACTCACCCCTGACCTCATCAATGGGGGGGTATGCTAATTCCTGTGGATATCAAAGATGAAGTTTGAGTTGTGGTTTGAGAGGGAATAGCCATAGTGATATGAGAGATGGTAGGGGAGGGAGTAACATTCTGAGCAAGAGTTACTTTAGGGACTGAAGAAATGTCATGAACAGAAGCTTCCACAGAAGAAATTTGCATAGTAGTGGCCTTGAGTAATGATGATGGTGAAACTGTTGTAATTTTCTCAGACATAGGGGATGACACTGAGCTGAATGAAGGAATATGCAATGGTATTTTAAAAACAGGAGGCACAATGGATGAAGGAAGAGGCATATCCATAGGAACATGTGTGATTGATTCGGTTAGTATAGTGGCATTTTAATAGAGCTCGAACATAAAATGTATCACAATAAATCCATCGGACACTGATGATAAATCCATTATTCATGAAAGAAGTGTTGCAGAAGAAGATGGGATAGACTGACAAGAATGTTGAGATTGAGGAGGAGGTGATGAAAGTTTACCATTTCTACCATTGGTGAAATTTTGGAAATCATTACCAGTCTCAATAGTAACAAGAACAGGAGAAATTCTTTCGTCCTCTTCCTCTGAATGAGTCAGGTCAATAGTAGGAATGGGAATGGAGATCTTCATCTTCATTAAAGGTTTGTCCTCAACCTGAGTTTGTTCAGGTTGAGTCTTTTCTACCATAGTGGTCACCTAGAAATATTCAGCTGACTGGGAGGTTGCAACTTCTTGAGTATCTAGTGTTGAAGTCATCATGTTCGGCTTCTGCTTTATCTGCTCTGAAGTCTGCAAATAATCCTTAACCTTTTGTTCCACATATGCCTGGAGAATTTCTCCCATGGGAGCTTTCCCTTTATCTAAGTCTAATCTAGTTTCCACAGATGCAGTTTTGGATGCCAATGCCTCCTTTGTTGCAACTTGAGCTTCTCTTTCTTCCCTGTTTTTTGTCACCCTTTCTAGTATGTCTAACTCCATAGACCTGTAATTTTTTACTTTGTCCCTTATCTCCTTCTAGTATTGAAAGATATGGCTTTTCTCTTCTTTTCTCTTAGCCATCGCCAAGACTTTAGAAAATGTATCTACTCCCTAATAAATGAAATCATCCGGAGTTTCCTCATGAACATAACCTGTTTTAAAATGGTTCAGCTTTAGGTGTAAATCTACAATCCCTTTGGGATCATGCTGCCTTTTTCTTGCAAAACCAAGTTTAAGTGACACGAGGTGGTCACTCAGCTCTGATGCCCAAGTAGAAGTGGGTATGCTCAAAGATCCAAGGGTAATAGGAAACTTAGGCCAAACTTTCCTTTTAGGTGCAACACATTTTTTGTAAATCCCCTCTGTAACTGTTTGAAAAGAAATCTCCTTAAGGACCAACCTGTCTGGTACGACCTTAGGTAACATATGGGCAACAATGCCACCGTAAATCCTTATATAGGTGAATGATTCACAAACATACCAGTCTCCCATAGTGGCTATGAAGGATTTTGCTTCAGGTGAGAACGCAGGAGCTTCTTTGTTGAAAATCAAGAAATACACTCGGCCGAGGAAACTTTCACATATATCATAAAACCTAGCCACATAGTTGCTATCCCAAAGCTCGAAATGATAAATATGCACAGGGGGGATGGTAATACCCAACTCCATCCCATATTAGGGTAACAGAATTCAGAACAGAAGATGTCCATAATAAAGGAAGTGAGATAAAAATTGGTATTTTTCTTAGCAATGGCTTTCTGGAACTCTTGTACAGCATTTTTGAGTTCAAGTGACAGGATTGAGGCCCAAGGGAAAGATTCGCCCATAGTTATAATATGATGAGCGATGGGAGCCCATTCTTCTTTAAAGAAAGAATAGTTGGGGAGACCATAAAGCCTGCACAACATCGTTGCAAGCAGGGAGTAAGGCTCTTTAAACCACTCGAGGGGGTACAATTCGTCTTCCTATTGGAAAACTTGCGGGATTCAGTCATCCAGGATTTAAGCATTTGGTCAAAATTGAATCTAGATTTGGAAGCTTTAACAAAGTCTGCATCGAGGAGCTATGTAAAAGGTTTAACGGCATAAATCCTCACAAAGGTTTCAGAGCGAAAATTGGCTAGTTGAGACCCAATACTGGTATTAAATGAACGATCTTTCACTTTGGCGTGGTCTATAATCCATCTAACGACATCATTATAGGGTAGGATGGTCGATCTTGCAGCAATCATATGTAAGCCAGAATCCCTAATTCTCTCATAAACAAGTTGGTCACTCTGGAAGTCTAAGAGGTCATTGTTATCAAAGATTGAGTAAACCCAGGACCAATCCAATTGGTAAGTTTCAATCACTCGGCTACTAGTATCAGAAAAGACACCGAAGTTTGGTTCTTTGGTGAACATGTCCTTCTGAATATTTTTACACCTCGTAAATCTAAGGGCTTTGGATGTTGCCATGTATTGTTTTAAATGCTTGTACCAGAAAATAAAACTGAATTATACAAGAATCACAGTAAACAATTGAAATTGTGAGAAAGCGACCTGATAACCAACCTGAAACTATATTAAAGACTATCAAAATACCGTGGTAAAATATGGAGGTAAAATCACACAACAGAGCGAATTACAGCAGTAAAACAGTGAAAATCATAAATAAAACTAGCATATTTATAATTCCCGAGAAATAATACAGACCGTCAGATGAGGGTAAAAAGAACAGTCAGGATCAGTTTTGCGGGATGCGGGATCAAACACAAAATCGCAAGTTTATTAATCATTCCGCAACCCGCATTCCACAACTTGCAGGATGCAGGGTGTGGAATCACAAAATAGCGAAAAAAAATATTCAATCATCTCCACACTCTGCATTCAGCATTTTTACGGAATGCGGAATGCGGGATGCGGACACACGTGAACCAAAAATGTAAACAAATGAGAACCCCACAACCCACATTCCGCAACTTGCGGGATGTGGGATGCAGGTTGATTAAAATAAACACACATGAAAACTCTCCCGCATTCCGCATTTGCGGGATGCGGGATGCGGGAAGAAAAAATGAAATATCAACTAAAATGTTTCCCGCATGCCGCAACTTGCGGGTTGCGGGATGCAGGAATGCGGAACGTTAAAACAATCCCAAACAAAAACAATCTTAATGTATTTTTAAAACAAAGAAATTAAACATTGATTTTGTTTTTGAAAATTTGGTTAAGTTAAGGAATCCCAAGAGTCAAATAAAAATCTTAATGAAAGCCTATTAAGATTACGAAGAGTCTTACCAAGTTATCTTCGTATGTGTAATTAGGCTCTCGTGCTAAAATAACACGGGATCTGTTGTACCTACAACAATCCCTCAATCACAATGTTCACGTAAATTAGAGAAATGTGGTCATCAAATATAAGCTAAAAATAGTCTTCCCATGAGAATTGTTCATACACCATTCTTCGCATGTTTCCTCTAAATCACACCAACCATATATGTCTCTTGCATACTCCTCTTTCATATGTCTCAAAAGTTCCAACCTTCGTACCGCATCATGAACTTCTCGTGGTTTATGTACTCAATGCTCCATATAGAGTCACATTATAGAAACTCATTTATGATGTGAAAATTCTTCAACTTTGAATATTTTTTTTATGTGCTCTTCATAATCCATAGCAAGTTCAAGAAAGATTACAAGAGAGGCTTGCTCCACATAATTTACATATAGCGTTAGATATTTCTCAATAATGGGGCTAATATCTCCTTGTAAATTTCCATAATCTATTGTAAGAATGAGAGCTAGGGTTTTGAGGTGAAAAAATTAAAATGCTTGTAACTTCCTTAATAATGAATATAGTTGTTATTATTACCCTAACCTAGAAATGGCACATCACTCTACATATAATGGCAATGGTCCTACTACTATGAGGTTCATAAATAGAGAGATATACGTGTTGCAAAAAAAATCAACTTGAAATGGGTGTATCTTTTATAAGTGACTTCTATGAGTCCTTATTATAATCTCATTATTAAAATGCCATTATCACTTTGCTTCTACTAGTACCGGTATGGATACAAATTAGCACTCTATAAAAAGATATATGCACCATAATGCTTGTATTCATCACTTTCAAAAAATAGAATAAATAATTTTAAATGAGCAATATCTTCACTTCTCGGACTTTGATTTGAATTTTTTTTTAAGTGGATAGTTTTTCAAGAGGAGCTTATATTTGCAATTTGTTAGATTTTGCACAAATAAACTTCAAAATTGGACCCAAGTGTCATGGCCCTAATTTTCCTTATGAACTTGCCAAAGAAACAAAAATCTTCATTTTGTCTCAAGAAAGAGCTATGATACAACTTGCTATGATCCTTCACCCTTAAGATTAAATCACAAGCAATGTATCCAAGGTATAAACTCTCATTTATTTTATATATCAAGATACTCTTAAGATAGAGAAACATCATACAATAATAATTTTATGGAAGAATTAGCCCCTATTTCACTTGCATCTTCGAGGGAGCAACCTCCCTATGAACTAAACTCCAATATAATATAATACAATACATTATTCATAAGAATAACTCCATCCTTAATTGTAGCTACCTATAAAACCATAATCATAACCACATGTTGAGAAAGAAGGTTAAGCATTTGCATTTTCGACATTTTTTTATTTGTCATCATCCGTATCCAGTGAGATAATGCCATTTTGAATAGATGAATTGTTGTTTTTAGTGCAAAAAATGGACTCATCACCCTCACCTATCATACTGCAATTGGATTGTGCAATGTTAACATCTAATATATGCAATTCCATCAATACAAAATAATCAATTTTAAATAAAAAATGTCAATTTCCCTTTCTAATATTTTGAATAGTCAGAAAAGCACCAATTCATAATGTGTTTATAGTATAAATGTGCTAACTACCTAAAGAGCCTTCTTTAATGAGACCACATTTCATTTATTTTATGCCAATTGCATAATGGATTTTGTTCAATAATAACAAACGTAATGGATCAAGTTCATCATACATTAAATGCCCCCCACGCCTACACTATTATTACTTTAATGGGCCCTTCAACTTCCATTACACTCGTAAAAAAAACTCCCACCAATAAATTTAAATCAATAATTTTTCATATAAGTTCATAATCAATCTCCACCATTATATGTACTATTTTCAAGTACAGTATCACAGTCTGAATAAATATATAATTGTCCTACATAACACTTTGAAATTTTGTAAATAAACATACCTAACATGACATTATATAAATTAAAAATATATTATATATTACAAAGTATTAAAAAATGGAGTTGTCAAAAGATTATACAATTTTGACTTTTCTGGCCATTATTGACAGTGATATAATATTTGGCCATATCATAATTTTCATTGTTTAGAATCAATTTTTAATTATGGAAATGGATTCAACGTCCTCAAAAACCTTTGATCCACTCCAATTATGTCATCGCAACCCTTTATATCTACAATTCCAACAATTCTGATCAGATTTTGGGGGAAAATGGTTGGAAAATAATCCACAAAAGATGTCTAAATCGTCTAATCTTTAGACTACTCGTTAAAAAATGAGTTGTCTAAAGATTAGACGATTTTGAATTTTCAGTGATTATTGACACAATCCGATGATCTAAACTTTGGCCAAAGCATAACTTTTCATTGTTCACCTTCCATTTTTTTATTACATAAATGGATTTAGCGCCCTAAAAACCTCTATTCCACCTTGTTTGTGTAATCTCAACACTTTATATCTACGATTACAATAATTCTGACCAGGTTTTAGGGAAAATTGTTCGAAAACAAGTCAGAAAAGAGGTCCAAATCATCTAATCATTTTAGGGATTTGCTTGCATTTATTTCACATAATTTTGCTTACAGAATGTGGGTGGATAATAAGCATTGACTTACCTTTTAACCTTGATTGCGCTGAGAGGCGCTCTCCAGCCCAGTATGGGAGAGATGTTGTCACATTTGTACGTGACGCTATAATAAAATAATAATAAATTGTATACCCAACATGTCAGCCTACACAAAATTAAAATTAATAATAATAAATAAAAATAAAAATTATCCGCCAAAAACAATGTCCCCGAGACAAACAACCCAATATGAGGATATGTTGTAATGTTCCTAACTAACAAAATAATAATAAATTAATTAATTAATTATCGACAAAAAAAAATGTTGAAACCATGTGTAAGGCCTCCTCAACAACCCATGGTTTTATTGTACATGGTTTAGTAGGGCCTTGCAAATGGTTTTAAAACCATGTGCAAGGAATCCTAAACAACCCATGGTTTTATTGTACATGGTTTAGGAGGGCCTTGCAAATTGTTTTAAAACCATGTGCAAAACCTCTTAAACAACCCATGGTTTTATTGTATATGGTTTAGGAGGGCCTTGCACATGGTTTTAAAACCATGTATGAGGTAGATATTTTGAATAATAATATACTTTAATTTATTCAATACGTGAGAATCATATTAACATTATCCTAGATCCTCACTTGAAGTTATATTGAGGATAGTATTAAAATGTATGTAATATCTATGTTTGAAACAATTTAATGTTTGCATTTAGGATATTATTGCAAGGTTTTAAATAAGGGTTTTTAAATAATGAGACTATGAAATATAAGTATGAAAATATGGTTTTTTAATAATTAATAATTTATAAAAATAAATAAAATAAAGAAATGTATTTAAATAAGTTTTTTTTCAATTATATTTTAATCAGGTTTTTAAAATATAATTGAAAATATAGTCAATTTATGGAGTAGTATAATATTATAATGTTTTAATAATTTGAATAGTAAAAATGTTTTTAAAAAATAAGGTTTTTAAAATATAATTGAAAATATAGTCTATTTATGGAATAGTATAATATTATAATGTTTTAGGAAATTCAATGTTTTAATAATTATAATGTTTTAATAGTTATAATGTTTTAATAATTTAAATCGTAAAAAAGTTTTTAAATCACATTTTTTCACATATGTTTTATATAAAAAAAATTAATTATAATTGTAAATATAGTCAAATTGAAAAGTGTCATATTTAAAAATATATTGAATTTCAGTAATATAATTTCATTAGCATTTCATTAACATGCACACTGAGTTTTTTCTTTGCATAGGTTTAAGTGTATGGTGCATTAGGGTGAATCCGCGGACTTGGGTAACACTTTTTGGCAAGCGCATTTCGGCAAAAACAGAAAAACGCACCTCGGTCGAGGGTTTAACAAGCCCTCGACCGAGGTTTTAATATCTCGACCGAGGTTTTATCAAGCCCTCGACCGAGGTTTTGTTCAGCCCTCGACCGAGTTATTTCTTAACCCTCGGTCGAGGTTTTAAGCCCTCGACCGAGGTTTTGTTCAGCCCTCGACCGAGTTATTTCTTAACCCTCGGTCGAGGTTTTAATACCTTGACCGAGGGTTAAGAAATACCTCGGTCGAGGTATGGACCTCGGTCGAGGTATATACCACGACCGAGGTGCCTGTGTCGAAAAAATTATAAAAAGAGGCCGCGGGGGCCACGGCCGTCTTTTTTGCAAAATTCTACTGTGCAAGCTTGACCGAGAAACGAGGAGCGGCGTAAAGATTGGCACCCCGAAGCAACCCAACCTCGTCATGATGGCGTCGGAGCCAAGAGGTAACAGTTTAAATAGTTGTTTTTCAATTTTTAAAATTGGTAAATGTATGTTTTATTTATAAAATTGGTAAATAATTGTTTTATAAATTTATAAAATTTGTTTTAAAATTTGGTAAATGTATGTTTTTATA
>LPNX010285385.1:2576-28541 GCA_001517045.1 Pseudotsuga menziesii
TACACTATAGATAGAAATAATTCAGGTCATGTTGTGAGAGCCATAGTCCTACAATGTAAATATAAATAATTCAGTTCACATTGTGAACTGCAGTTAGTTTCCCTATGAAAATGGTTGTGAAATGTCTTCTCTACGTTTATTTGAGCTCGCTCGGTATGTATGAATGATATTGATTTCGATGAAAGTGCCCACGTTGGGATGTTACTAACTTTGATTCTTTTTAAACTTCGATCTAATTAGGTGTAAATTTCAAAATAAGTGAACAACACCTGGGTCATGCTAATCCACAAAAACTGAATGGATAACATGTACCCCATGTACTTTCACAGAATCTGCAGTTCGAAAAAGAATAAACAATTTCCACTGTCTTAAAATTCTAAGATTACTAAAGATCACAGAAAGAGAATATAAGAAAATGGTGTCAGCTAATTTTTCTTCAAATTATAAGATTACTAAAGATCACAGAAGGAGAATTTATAAGAAAATGGTTTAGCTAAACGCTCGACCATTTGAATTTTTTTTATAGCTAAATTCCTGTGGAAATTGCTCAAATACTAGTTTTCAGTGTTTGGAATTGTATAATCACGGTGCTCCATGGATAATGGATGGTCTTGAATCCATTTCTGCAATAAAAATTGCAATTTCAACGCTGAAAATCTCATTTTCAAGAAACATATAGTGTTGTCCAATTTCGACCAAACTACCTTAAAAGATGGAAATGGTAAAAAGTAGCTCAGTTAATATGTGATAAGTACAATTCTATTACTAGCACATCCACATAAGTACAATAATGATACAACTATTCTATTACCAGCACACCCACATAGTTTGTAGTTGGATCACCAATAGTAATTGTGTGAAAGCCATAATTTGAGCTCACCTCCTTTACAACATGTGACTCCATATCAATCAAAAAGCCAATAAATCACACCCCTCAGGACAAAATTATATTTATTTAATAGTCACAAGGATTGGACTTAAAATTAATAAGCTTAAACTCTTAAAAAATAACCAAAGAATTACTTAATTTCTTTTTTTTTTTTACAAATTTTTATGATTTTTTTTAATTGTGCACTTCCTCTAAACATTTAGAGATTTAATAATTTTATTATACACTTCCCCTAAATTTCGAGATTTAATAATTTTCATTGAAATAAATTGTAATGTAAATTTTATATTTTGCACTTTTCTCATCACCTTTAATAATAAGTTATAGTAAAATGTGTTAATAAATTTTAAAATATTTAGTATGGTTATATATTTCCTCTTTAGTTATAAAATTTATCAATGTAGTGATCATAGCCATTTTGGTTAATATTAAAGTTTTATTCTCATTTTAAATAAAACAACTCCACGTAGTATTTTATGCCCAAACAGCTTCCATCAACCTATTTGCCTTTTGCTTTACTGTCTTTGTGGGGATATTCTCCAGCTCTATGTTTATGACTTAACAACTCCACATGAAATAACCTATTGATTGTGAACTACGTGCCACTACATGCTTTTGAGTTATAGGAGGGGTTTCTTACTTTGGAGGAAGATTAGCTAGTCAATCATACACAACTTGAGATCTTATTTGAGGACCAAAAGATAGCTAAGGCTATCATTAAAAAAGTCATGTATTTTTTAATAACCTATATAACTTTAGTCTTATACATCAAACCTTTGGAGGAAGATTAACTAGTCAATCATACACAATTCGAGATCTTATTTGAGGACCAAAAGATAGCTAAGGCTATCTGTAAAGAACTTAGAAGTCATGCATTTTTTAATAACCTATATAACTTTAATCTCATACATCAAACAAATACTGTTTCTAGTTTAAATTTAACCTTTAGGAAAACCAAATAGACATACATCATTCAGTTTGTATTGTGAGAGTCATAGTCCTACACTATAGCCATGAATAATTCAGTTCATGTTGTGAGAGCCATAATTCTACAATATAAATACTTCTGGTTTAAATTTAACCTTTGTTTATATTATATTATCTCGAATTGCATGGTATGTATGAATGATATTGATTTCGATGACAGTTGTACTCATTCACCACAATTTCTCTTTCAAAATGGTTGGATTTTAAATTGTAATTAGGGATATATTCCTAACTTTTAAACTTGGATCACTTGCTGTTACCTTTGAATATAGTGGTTTTAATATTGCCATGCTGAGTTTTGGTACAACCTTAATTTATAAAGTGCTTTTATTTATTTTATTTAAAATTTAAAACTGACCATCTACCCATGCTGCTAGGCTGCAGTACTTTGACCAAATTTACAGTTTGAAAAATTTCACTATTCTAATATTTTAGAAAAAGATCACATAAAGAGAATATAAGAAAGATCACATAAAGAGAATATAAAAAAATAGGAATGTCTCATATATATAACGCCCAGCTACAAGTAACATATCCTATTTGTAGAAGTTAGTAGCAATTGGATGAGAATATTAAGTTTTTAGCCAAACAAAAACAGTCAAAGTAACATATCTTATTTGTAGAAGTGAGCAGCAATTGGATGAGAATCTTAAGTTTTTAGCCAAACAAAAACACAAGATGAGAATAGCACACTTCTAATTAAATAAAAATAATTAAAATTTTTACATTATAATTAAAATTTTTGTTTCAATCAAAATAGAAGCTACCAAAAAATTAATATTCTATAAAAAAATTATTATTAAAATTATTTTTTCCAATAAATATTTAATCTTAATCTTGACTACTTAGCCTATATATTAGTTTGGTTGACTAACTCAAGTGGTCCAAGTGTAATAAGTTATGAGCAGAAAAATGTCTCGTGATCAAATACGAGAGTGGCTAAGCATTGCTGTATATATTTAGAAACTCTACAAATATTTAAAATGGATTTTTGAAATTCTATTTATTTAGTAATCACAAAGGTTGGACTTAAGGTTAATAAGCTTAGACTCTAGAAAAACTTACCAAATGCTAACTTAATTTCTTTTATTTTTACAATTTTTTTATAAGATATTTCTGTGTGTCTTATTCTTAGAGATTTAAAGATTCTAAAACTAAATTCATTTCTTTTATATTTACAATTTTTTATAAGATATTTCATTGTGTCTAGTTACTCCAAACATTTAATAATTTAAAGATTCATTGAAAGAAATTGTAGTGTAAATTTTTATATTTTGCATTTCATAGGAACTTAAACAAAAATATGTTATTGCAAAATGGGTTAATAATTTTCTTTAATAATTTATAAATTTAGTTTGATTATTTTTTTTCTTAAGTTTGTCAAATTTATTATACTTTAGTGGTTAAGTGTAATGTCTAGAGCATAGTTATTATTGGTTAATATTAGATTAGTTATTCTTATCTAAGAAAAAATACTCTACATGAAATAACTCATTGGTTGTCAGGGTAACCATATGTTTTTGAGTTATAGGACAAGTTTCCTTACTTTGGAGGAAGGTTAGCTAGTCAATCAAAAGCAATTTGAAGTCTTACTTGAGGACCAAAAGATAACCCCTAAGGCTACTTCTAATGGAGTCAAGTACTTTTTAGTAGCATATAATCTTAGTCCCATACATTTAGAAAGATACTATCTACATGGTTGCAGTTTAACCTCTTTATGGTTATTATTGTGTGATATAGATTTGCAATATTTTCTTAATGAAACACTTCTAAATTATATAAATATTTAATGTACATAATTTAAATTTTGATGAAGTAAATTTATTAAGAAACTTAAGCATTATACTTAATAATTCATTTTTAGCTAGTGAGTAATATTTGTCAAAACTATCATTTTGGATAGATGAAATCATTAGATTTAAAATTCAACACCCTCTAATACACCTACAACAAAGATTGTGCAATGCTAACATTTGTAATTTGGAATTTAATTAATGAAAATTATTCCTAACATACTTTAGGTCTACAATACAAACTTCTCTTACATTAATTTAAATGGGAGAAAAATGGCAAATTTATAGCATGTTTAGACAATTGCTTAAATTATCTGAGCTGGAGCAATGTTTGCCAAAAAAATTGCAGGTCTTAGTTTAATATTGAACTCACAAGAAGTAAATTTAAAATGAAAATCAACATATAATTTAAAAGTCGTTAGTATATATTAAAAGCAATATGGGAAAGCAAAGAAGCAAATAGAACAATCACACAAAAACTGAATGGATAACATGTACCCCATGTACTCTGACAAAATCTGCAGTTCGAAAAATAATAAACAATTTTCATTCACTTAAATTCTAAGATTACTAAACATCACAGAAAGAGAATATAAGAAAATGGTGTAAGCTAAACTTAAGATTACTAAACATCACAGAAAGTGAATATAAGAAAATGGTGTAAGCTAAACGTGAGATCTTACTAAACATCACAGAAAGTGAATATAAGAAAATGATGTAAGCTAAACTTTCGACCATATGCAGTTCCTGAATTTTTTAGCCAAAATTTTGAAAGTGTTCAAATTGTTCAAATTGTTGTTTTGGAATTGTATAATCCGGGTGCTTCATGGGTAATTAATCCAAATGGTAAAAAATAGCTCAGTTAATATATGATAAGTACAAAAATGATATAACTTTTCTATTACTAGCACACCCACATAAGTACAGTAATGATATAACTATTCTATTATTAGTACACTTACATAGTTTGTGGTTGGATCATCAATAGTACTCGCTTGAAAACCATGATTTGAACTCACCTCCTTTACAACATGTGACTTCATATCAAGCAAAATTCCAATAAGCCACACCCTTGAGGACAAAATTGTATTTATTTAATAGTCACAAGGCTTAAACTCTTTAAAAAATTACTTAATTTCTTTGTTATTTTACAAATTTTATAAAAAAAATTATTATGCACTTCCTCTCACCCACATTTTCTCTTTCAAAATGGTTGGATTTTAAATTGTAATTTGGGATATATTCCTAACTTTTAAACTTGGATCACTTGCTATTACGTTTGAATATAGTGGTTTTAATATTGCCATGTTGAGTTTTGGTAACCTTAATTTATTTTTGAAATTTTATTTATTTAGTAATCACAAAAGTTGGACTTAAGGTTATTAAGCTTAGACTCCTTGAAAAACTTACCAAATGCTAGCTTAATTTCTTTTATTTTTACAATTTTTTTATAAGATATTTCTGTGTGTCTTATTCTTAGAGATTTAAAGATTCCAAAACTAACTTCATTTCTTTTATATTTACAATTTTTTATAAGATATTTCATTGTGTCTACTTACTCAAAGCATTTAATAATTTAAAGATTCATTGAAACAAATTGTAGTGTAAATTTTTATATTTTGCATTTCATAGGAACTTAAACAAAAATAAGTTATTGCAAAATGGGTTAATAATTTTCTTTAATAATTTATAAATTTAGTATGATTATTTTTTTTCTTAAGTTTGTCAAATTTATTATAATTTAGTGGTTAAGTGTAATGTCTAGAGCATAGTTATTATTGGTTAATATTAGATTAGTTATTCTTATATGAAATAACTCATTGGTTGTCAGGGTAACCATATGTTTTTGAGTTATAGGACAAGTTTCCTTACTTTCGAGGAAGGTTAGCTAGTCAATCAAAAGAAATTTGAAGTCTTAATTGAGGACCAAAAGATAACCCCTAAGGCTACTTCTAATGGAGTCAAGTACTTTTTAGTAGCATATAATCTTAGTCCCATACATTTAGAAAGATACTATCTATGGTTGCAGTTTAACCTCTTTATGGTTATTATTGTGTAATATAGATTTGCAATATTTTCTTAATGAAACAAGAAATATCATAACTGTTTACTATGCAATGTGTTGCCCGTGAGCTGAGGTGCGACCTGGTTTGAGCGCGACGAACCCCAGCTTGAGGGCCTTCCCCGCCGGTCGGTGGTCCTGCAAATGGATCCACCCGACCTTGCTTCTGTTGAAGACCGGTTTCAGAATATTGTGGCCTCCTTGCCCCCGGTCCAGGCTGCCGCGGCCCCATCTTCTCGGTCTGTGAAATGATCGGATATCCCAGAAGTGAAGCTCTGCTCTGCAGCTTCGAAGAGAAAAGCAGTTACCCTCTCAGAGAAGGGTCTCATCGGACTTTTCACTGGGTTATGGCCATCTCCTCGCTCAGTGGAAATCTGGTTAAATAAAAACTGGAGAACCCTAATCCAAGGAGAAGTGCAGTAGATCTTCTATGGCAAAGGGTATTTCGCCTTCATCTTTGAAAAAAAGGAGGACCGAGACCTGATCTTCAGGAATGGGCCTTACTTTATGGGTCCTCGAGGTATGTATCTAAACAAATGGGATCTTTCTTTTAACCCTGAAAAAGACATTCCAAAGGCAGTCCCTGTATGGGTTAAGCTCCCTCACCTCCCTCTCCACTGCTGGAACGATGAGGATTTTCGAACAATAGGAAATACCCTAGGGAAATATGTAGACAAATCTGAACCTAAAGCCCCAATGTTCTCCTATGCTCGTATTTGTGTCGAAGTTGACCTAGAAAAAGGCTTGCCGGAATCCATTAACCTCTCCATTGACGGCTGGACACATCTATAGACAGTAGACTACGAGAAAATCCCCTTCAAATGCAAATACTGTCATGAATATGGGCATTTTGCTAAGTCATGTCCGAAGAAGCCGGAGAAACCCATCCCTGACAACCCAGCAAATGAAGGCCGGAACATAGCCAGTGGGAAAAAAAAAGCCAAGACAGCAAAGCAACAGGTCAATGTGGCAAATAACACCACGGAAAACAGATTTGAGGCTTTGGAGGAGGAAGCACAAGAAGAAGAACATCAAGAAATTACCTCGGAAATGGAGAAGCAGAAAGACCCTGACCCGCTGGAACTAGCTCTGCAGCATCAGGAAAAGGAAGATCAGAATGAGGAGCCAGCACGTTCCTTGGACAAGAAGGACCCTGTAACAATTTCTGAAGGCTCCATTACAAGGTCAAGGGCCAAAGTAAGCTCGGAAGAAATAACAGATACTTCAGCAGAAGAACAAGAACCACAATCCAGAAAAGAAAGGAAATCCAACAAAATCATCAGAGAACAGGAGGCAGCCAGGGAAAAGGCAGCAGGTAAGCAGACTAATCTTTATTTTTTAGTCAAAAATGCACCAGCAAATAAGTATCTACTCAGCGCTAAAGAAGAAAAAAGGGAGAAAGACAAGGCCCTTAAACACCTCAGGAAATAATGAAAGTAGTCTCCTGGAATTGTAGAGGTTTGGGAGGCTTCCAGAAATTAGAAGTCATTAAGAGATTTAAAACTATGGAATCTGCCTCTATCATCCTCATCCAGGAGACAAAAAAAACAACTGAAGATAGCTTAGAAACAATCAAAAACATTTGGCCTAAAGGGACAGGTATAGCCACTAGTGCCTGTGGAGCTTCAGGAGGTCTATTATGCTGGTGGAACTCTGAACAATATGAAATGCTTAAGGCCATAGAAGACAGAAACTGGCTACTCATAAGACTTGAAGACAAAGACAACAATCAAATTTTTTGGATTGGGAACGTGTATGGCCCAACCTTGAACGTGCAGAAGGAAAGGTTCTGGAACTCTCTTGAGGAGCAATGCGCGGACAAACTGCTCCTCCCTTGCTTCATAGCAGGAGACTTTAATGTAACTATTTCCGCAGATGAGCGCAGAGGAGGTACTAAGGTTAGAGATCCGTTTGGGGAACGGCTGGAAGATATGATCTCCCAATGGAATCTTGCAGACATTAAACCTAAAAATGGCGTCTATACGTGGAACAACAAAAGAATAGGACCAGGACATATTGCAGCTAGATTGGATCGATTCTTGGTCAGCACACATCTCATCCCTTCTCCCCCGGAATCCAAAATCTTATGCTCTGCGGTCTCTAATCATAAACCTATATGTCTCTTCTTTCCTCCAAAGGAAAATCTAGGTCCTCTCCCTTTCAAATTCAATCGGATTGGCTGGAATCTAATGGAGTCAGAGATCTTATTTATAATGCCAGGTGCTATTTTATTCCAGGCTCCCCCGCTTTCTCATGGGAACAGAAGCTGAAACGGGTCAAGGAAGCTCTAAAAACGTGGGTTAAAAACCATTATCAAGAGCCAGTGCAGCAAAAGGAGAAAATTCTAAAATATATGGAGGCTCTTCAAGCTGAAATGGAAACAACCATGGTTACTCAGAACCATTTCTTCAAGGAGATAGAGTTGGAAACGACACTGCAGAAAATTCTCAGGCAAGAAGCTGAAACATGGAGGCTGCGTTCTCGCATTCTTTGGCTTCAAGGGGGAGACCAGAACTCCAAGTTTTTTCAGAACCAATGCAGGGACAGACAACGCTGGAACACCATGAGCGAACTTAAAACTGAAGATGGCACTCTCATCCAAGGGCAAGCGGCCATTAAAGCTGAGGTAAGGACTTTTTTTTCTCATTTGTACAGTGGTGAGGAGCCAGTCTCCCAACGTATCATGGAGGAAATGGTCTCTGATATCCCCTCCCTTATTAGTCTTGAAGCAAGACTCAGGCTAGAATCCCCCATTTTGGAATCTGAGGTTCAATCTGCTATTTGGAGCCTACATCCGGACAAAGCCCCTGGTCCGGATGGCTTCCCTGTCCGTTTTTATAGAACCTTTTGGCCCTTGATTAAGAAAGACCTGATGTACCTCATCTCCTAGATGGAAAAGGGTAATATGGGAGGTGCAACCAACTCCACCTTCTTGGCCTTGATCCCGAAAGAACGCAATCCCTCCACCATCAAAAAATTTCGACCCGTCTCCCTATGCAATGCTTCTTACAAAATCTTTTCCAAAGTGTTGTCTTTAAGGCTCAAACAAATCATCCCCTCTCTTATCTCTCCAAATTAGGGAGGCTTCATATCAGGAAGGAAAATTAGTGATAATATTCTTTTGGTTCAGGAGGCCATCCACTCTAGTTCCAAAAAGGGTGATCCTGGAATGGCTATAAAATTAGATCTGGCTAATGCTTTCGATAGGCTGAGGCATGAATTTATTTTTCTGGTTCTAGGCAAGTTTGGGTTCCCTCCAGTTTTCCAGGAACCCAGGAACCTCCTCAATCCTCTTGATCTCTTTCTTCAAGCCTCTGGAAGTGTCGTAAATCAAAATAAATGCCAAATCTATGGGTGGAACTGCCCAACCCCAACTCTCAGTCGCATCTCTCAACTTCTTCAAATAAAATCAAACTCTTCATGGACCCACTTCATCTACCTTGGCATCCCCATTGTCAAAAAATCCATGGCCTCCTCAATGTGGACCCCGGTCATCCAAAAAATTAAAGACAAAATCCAATCCATGGGATCGAAATGGTTGAATCTTGTAGGGAAGACTGTTTTAGTTCGCTCTATCCTCTCCTCTTATCCTATTTATACCAGTTCCATGGTGCTTGCTCCCAGAAACGTCATGAACAGTATATCCAAGGAAATTAAAAAATTCCTGTGGCGGGGTGGGAAAGTCCAGACAAAAAAATTTCACCTTGCTAAATGGGAAACGGTCAAGAAATCTAAAAAACATGGTGGTTTAGGCATCCGGGATCCTGAACAAATGGGCAAAGCCATGGGAGCCAAATTAGTTTGGAGACTGATCACAGGCAGAAAGGATTGGTGGAAGGAAGTTATCCGGAAGAAATATATTAGGCGACCCAGGTCTAAGATGTTGGACAGTGCATGGTTTAGCCAAGGAACCAACCTTTGGCAACTGTGCAAAGCCTCTCTTAGCACAATCCTTGAAGATTTATACTGGATTCCCGGAAATGGGAAAATAATCAACATATGGAAGAGTAAGATCTTGGGACAGCCTCCAAGATCCTTGATTCTGGGCCAAAACCTGCTAGTGGAATGGGAAAATGAACAGGGGATCTCCACTCTCTTTGATCTTTCGCAATGGGAATCGAAAGGGCTTTGGATTGGCTAGAAGGAATTATCCCCACCAGACCATTTATCTAACGCAGCTGATTCTCTTCTCTCTTGCCTTCATGGGCTGTCCCTTTGAGTGCTTCAGCCAAGGATCGTATCGGCTGGGGGAAGACCGGTAAGTATAATGTCAAAGAAGGCTATCAGAAGATATCCATGGAACCGCCTGGAGCAGATAAACTGTGGAAAAAGGTATGGCACACAGACATCATACCAAAAGTAAACAGCTTCATTTGGATCCTCCTTCATAATAAGCTCCTCACAGCTGAGAATTTAAGGAAAAGAGGCATCAACGGACCTTCAAGATGTGCTTTATGTAATTCGGATGAAGAGACCACTAGTCATTTATTCCTTCACTGCAACTTTTCCTTCTAGTTTGGAGGTCAGTTCTCCCCCCGGGCATGGCTTTAAACTGCCTGGACTCAATAGCTCAACTCTTCGCAGAATGGAGCAAGAACTTCCCAGGTTCTCTAAATAAGAAACCAATTCTGAACCGTCTCTGGGCCTCCATTCCAAATAATTTATGCTGGCAACTTTGGCTCGCCAGAAACAAGGCTATCTTCAAGGAACAAAAAGCTATCCCGGCTAGAATAGCAGCAAAAACCATTGGAATGACAGCTGAAAAATTCACATCAAGCAACATCAGCTTCCCTGAAAAAGAGGTCATCCCTGTCCCTTATTCCACTTGGTGCAGGAACTTTTTGAAGGAAAGGAGCCCTCTTCAGTCCAAAAAAATCACTATCGGATATGCCTCCTTAAGGAAACCTCCCCTTTGGGAGCTTCGTCTCCCAAGCAAGGATTTTAAAAATTGGCTTAGGGAGAAGAACTCCTTTTCCCTCTTCTTTGATGGCGCCTAGAAAGGCAACCCTGGGGTGGCAGGAGCGGGGGGGATCCTTCTGGATCCCGGAGGACAAATAGATCAAACTTTCGCATGGGGTTTAGGGACTCGAACCAATAATGAAGCAGAGTGGTTGGCTCTCCTCCAAGGTCTGCAGATCCTTCAGGGTAAAAAATACCAAAAGGTTCTAATATTTGGAGATTCAAAGCACGTCATATCTAAATTGATCCACGGATATCCCAAGGGAGCAGTTAATTGTTGTCGCCTGTACAACAAAGTTAAACATCTTATGCTCAGCTCCTATGAACCATTTCATATTCTCAGATCTAACAATTCTGCAGCAGATAGTATGGCCAGCTTGGGGGCCTCTCTCCCTCAAGGTCATCTCAAACAGAACGGGAATCCTCCCATCCACAAATTTGTTCCATAATGACAAGCAAATCTTACCTTCATTCTTATCTCATATGTTCAACTGGGAAGTTCTCTAAGATCAATCATCGCAAGTGGTTTAGTCTTTTGAAGAATCATAGGAAAAGGTCTTACCGTTTGTCTCTCCTTGGGTTTTATCTCCTCCTCCTCGTCTTGTTTGCCCGCCCCCTTTCGCTCCCCCCATCATCCCTCCCTTTGCCCCCCTTCCATCCCTCCCTCACATTCCTCGAAGTCCACCGTCACTTCTCAGCTGCCCTCCTTCTTATCGTCGGCTCCCTCCATTTATTGCTCTGTCCTCCCCCTCCCCCTTTCCTTGCCACGTGGTCTTCTTGTTGTCTTCTCGCTCTTGCGAAGGCAGTTGAATTAAAAGCCATTCAATTTGGGGACAGCCTCACTTCCCCCTCGCACGCTCACGATCCTCTCATGTTTATCACCATGGCCTCTGTCGGCAGCAATGCGCTTTCCCTTTCCGCTCCCACACTCAACCCTGGTTTCTACGACACTCTGCGATTTCTGCTGAAAACGGTTTCAGGCATCGAAGAAGGGAGCCTGCAAGGCCTCCCGTGGCAGGTCCTCCCCCTTATCCGCTTAGTGGTGAAGGAGAGATTGGCTCTTGCTACCTTTTCTCCTTGTTCGTGTAGTTTCCTCACAATTTCGCAGACAATTCCCATTGGTTCAGGTTTTCTATCTGGCAATCGGGGAAGCAGTTCGGTCCTAGGTTGCAGGTGTACATGGTGGCAAGAAGGAGCCATGGGCACTTTGATATGTGGGAGAAGTGACGATTCATTGCTGCACAAGGAGCTCCTTGTGCTTCAATTCTGTTGTAATAATCTTTTAGCCTCTAACACTCCTGCTCAAGCTGTCCAGAGTCAGTTCGCTCGGCTCACCTTGTCGCCAGAAGCTGATAATATGGCACAGGCTGGGGAAAACTCGGGGATTGCGGATATTAAGAAGAATTTGAGACGCCTGTACGAGTTGCTCTCCATCAGTGTCATGGACAATAGAGAGATGGCACGGGATGTTAAAAAAATGGAAGACACAGTCAGCTACACCTCGCATCAGATCAGCAATCATGACGCCCGTATTGACGACAACGAAAGCAATCTTCGTGAAATAATGGGGAAAGTTGATCAGATCCAAGAGGACCTCCAGCGTCTCATTTCTCTGAACCAGGTCAGTAGAGTCAACGGAGTCTCTGATGAAGCTGCGCTGCCAATGGAAGAAGAATCTGTCATCCAGCCTAGAGGCAACCCTTAGACTTCTTATGTTTAGTTCTGCTTGAATGTTTTTCTGCCTTTTTTTGTGTAAATAGTATGTAAGGGTTTATACAACCCACAGTTATAAATGTTTTGAACAGACTCAATGTGAAGTGTTTTGGGAAACACAGTGGATAGTCCTCTGGTGTAGCTCTTCTGCTATGCATAGATACTCTGGTTCCTTCTGTTTGTAATGAATGGCTGTGCACAGTCAACTTTAATATATTCCCCCCTTTATAGTTTCTATTAAAAAATATATATATTTTCTTAATGAAACACTTCTAAATTATATAAATATTTAATGTACATAATTTAAATTTTGATGAAGTAAATTTATTAAGAAACTTAAGCATTATACTTAATAATTCATTTTTAGCTAGTGAGTAATATTTGTCAAAACTATCATTTTGGATAGATGAAATCATTAGATTTAAAATTCAACACCCTCTAATACACCTACAACAAAGATTGTGCAATGCTAACATTTGTAATTTGGAATTTAATTAATGAAAATTATTCCTAACATACTTTAGGTCTACAATACAAACTTCTCTTACATTAATTTAAATGGGAGAAAAATGGCAAATGTATAGCATGTTTAGACAATTGCTTAAATTATCTGAGTTGGAGCAATGTTTGCCAAAAAAATTGCAGGTCTTAGTTTAATATTGAACTCACAAGAAGTAAATTTAAAATGAAAATCAACATATAATTTAAAAGTCGTTAGTATATATTAAAAGCAATATGGGAAAGCAAAGAAGCAAATAGAACAATCACACAAAAACTGAATGGATAACATGTACCCCATGTACTCTGACAAAATCTGCAGTTCGAAAAATAATAAACAATTTTCATTCACTTAAATTCTAAGATTACTAAACATCACAGAAAGAGAATATAAGAAAATGGTGTAAGCTAAACTTAAGATTACTAAACATCACAGAAAGTGAATATAAGAAAATGGTGTAAGCTAAACTTAAGATCTTACTAAACATCACAGAAAGTGAATATAAGAAAATGATGTAAGCTAAACTTTCGACCATATGCAGTTCCTGAATTTTTTAGCCAAAATTTTGAAAGTGTTCAAATTGTTCAAATTGTAGTTTTGGAATTGTATAATCCGGGTGCTTCATGGGTAATTAATCCAAATGGTAAAAAATAGCTCAGTTAATATATGATAAGTACAAAAATGATATAACTTTTCTATTACTAGCACACCCACATAAGTACAGTAATGATATAACTATTCTATTATTAGTACACCCACATAGTTTGTTGTTGGATCATCAATAGTACTCGCTTGAAAACCATGATTTGAACTCACCTCCTTTACAACATGTGACTTCATATCAAGCAAAATGCCAATAAGCCACACCCTTGAAGACAAAATTGTGTTTATTTAATAGTCACAAGGCTTAAACTCTTAAAAACATTACTTTATTTATTTGTTATTTTACAAATTTTATAAAAAAAATTATTATGCACTTCCTCTCACCCAAAATTTCTCTTTCAAAATGGTTGGATTTTAAATTGTAAATTGGGATATATTCCTAACTTTTAAACTTGGATCACTTGCTGTTACCTTTGAATATAGTGGTTTTAATATTGCCATATTGAGTTTTGGTAACCTTAATTTATAAATTGCTTTTAATTTGTTTTATTTGACCATCTACCCATGCTGCTAAGCTGCTGTAGTACTCTGACCAAATTTACAATTTGAAAAAGATATAAACACAAATTTCACTATTCTAATATTCTACTAAAAAAATCACTGTAAGAGAATATAAGAAAATAGGAATATCACATATATATAACGCCCAGCCACAGGTAACATATCCCATTTGTGGAAGTGAGCAGCAATTGGATGAGAATATTAAGTTTTTAGCCAAACAAAAACAGTCCATATCCCATTTGTAGAATTGAGCAATTCGATGAGAATATTAAGTTTTTAGCCAAACAAAAACACAATATGAGAATAGCAGACTTAGTAGTATTTTGAGATATACTCCAACTTCTTCTATTGTTATAAATAAATAGAACTTGATTATTATGTCCCAGCGAGGGGATCGATATGGATTCTGTTCCAGTGGTTAGAGGTTAATTTTTTTCCCAAAAAAAAAGTAATTATGCAAAATTCCGTGTGTTAGCTTCTGGTCTCCTGCTGCTATGTCGTAGCCTATGTGAGCATGTGATATGTGGTGGTTTTTATATCCAGGTTGTGGCATAGAAGATGAAACCACATTTAAGGGGAGGCAAAATATGCATTGAATAACACTACAAGAAAAAAGACATTTTAGCCTCACATTAGCATCATTATTTGTAAAAGATTTGAGAAATCCCCAATTTTCAAATAGTGGTGCAAAAGTGGTGATAATGTGGGGATACGAAAGTGGTGCTAAAATTTATGGTGCAAAAGTGGTGTTCCTAAAAAGGTTGATTATGATGTTAAATGAATATGTGGCATTCCATGGTGTGGCATTCCATTCCTAGGTGGATTAAGATTTTGTAATGCTAAACACCAAAACCAATTCAACATGGATTAAGACTTTCTGGTGCAAAACACTAAAATTATTATTATTATAATTACTATTATTATTATTTAATATAAACAAATGTATACTTGTATATGGTGCAAAGCACCATAAAATAATAAATGTTAAAAATAATATATAAATCATATATATATATATATATATAATAGACCAAAATTATTATTATTATTATTTAATATACACAAATATGTACTTATATATGGTATATGGTTTAAAGCACCATAAAGAATAAATATTGAAAAAAAAACATAAATTATATATATAAAGTTAAAAAGATTTGTATTAATCATTTTTTAGAGTTTATTTGGTTTTTAAACAGCCATAACTACAGTAATAAGAAAGAATTGTGCTAAATTAAATACAAAAATAAAATGCTTGAAAAAACCTTTGTTTATTATATAATTAAAGTTTTATATTAAAATAGAATTGGGCTTTCTAATTTATTTTTTTATTAAAAAAAATCTGATATTTATATTCAAAAACTAAAAATTCAAGTACTTTTTCCATATTTATATTCCAAGCAGGCTGTGTTTATAGGCTGCAAGAACCTCTGTTTTGGCATGTTGAAAAGTTAGTTGTCCATGCTTGGGAAAAACACACGTGCAAACACATTTATAAGGTTTATTTAGATATGCATTGATTCTAAATGTTGTAGGAAAAGCATACATGCAAACACATTTATAAGGTTTAATAGATATACATTGATTTTAAATGTTGTAAGCATCTTTAGATAGCACTGTTCTCCTTAATTCTTCCCTTTATCATAACTTTGGCCATTTATCTTGAAGCCACCACTAAACTTTGTGATGAATAAAACTTGCTTTATACTACAAATTTTTTTCTCTATTTATTACTTTAATTTGTTTCTTTGCATAGAAATAAATCCATTGCTTGAGGTCGATCAATGTACGAAAAGGTTCAACCTCTGTGCTTGGTGGATAGAAAACAATCTGCTTTTTTTTTTTCTCATATAGAAGCCACAAATAAAAAGTAAAAGAAAACACTTGATTAATAAAAATATTAAACTCTATAAACTGTAAATGATCAAATTCTAGAAGTTGTAAGTGATCAAAAGATTTGTTCTTCAAGAAATTTCAAAAATATCAAAGGTTAAAAAAGATGCCAATAATAATATGTATAGACAAAATAATATATATATTTTTGGTTAAAAAAGATGCCAATAATTATGTGTATAAACAAAATAATAACAAAGATGAGTATGATTCTTAGATATGTTACAAAGACATTGCTGTAGATTACACATTCCGCTGTCTTCCATTAGTGAAAAACAAAATATGAATTCTACAATAAACAGAAATAAGAAAAAACATATTTACTTGTATCATTTCGGTAACTATAATAGAATAGAGCCCCACACAACACCATAGAATATTATATAGTTCCCACATGGGTCATACTTGACTTTATGTTGTAAATTAAGAGTCGTCTACTTAAAGAAAGACCTCGGATATCCCCTGGAGTTATGTCTTCTGGTAACGTTGGCCAAATCACGCCTAGATGAATGGGGGCTATCGCTGCCTAGAGGAAGTACGACGTGGAGAACGCTGCCAAGAGCATAAACCCTCTCTATCTGCATATCGCTGATTGCTATCGCGTGGAGTCAAAACGGAACGAAAGGGACAGGGGTTGCATCCCCCATTCGCCTTGCTAGCTTACTCTCTCTTTTATTTTAGTAGTCACTGTTTATGAAACTGGTAAATTTGACACTGAAACCGTTGGGATTGTGAATTTATCAAACTTCTGTCACCCACCATAACCCGAAACCATCACATGTAAGTCTAAGATCCAAACCTATATAGATTGCAAATTGACAAAAACCAAAAATAGTATCCATTGGGGTTGCTTACAGTTGTCGAATTCTTCTTGATCCTACTCTGTGCAAAATTCCTCTGTCTCTCGGAGTACTGGAAAAGAAAATATGCAGCTCTATTATAAATCCGGTATAAGCAATATGAAGGAAAAATTCAAGGCAAGAAGACTGAAAGAGAAGCTCACCCGGTATTTACTGATATTATTAAATGAAAATATTTGGTGCCCATGAGTACAAAATGCTACACTAACTCCAACCTGTCAACACTACATGGGATTTTTAATATTTGATCCTAACCCTAAAATAAAGGGAACAGATACAAAAATGAATAGTAAATAGACTTGTAATATAACAAAGGAAGTTGGAAGAAAGAACCTTCTTTAACCAAAATGATTGAGATCTCTATTTATTTTTTTCTATACCATCTAAGTACTTGTAAAAATAAAAAAAATTAGGTTAAAAATAATATAAAACTTTTTTTCAGGAAGAAAAAAGCTTGTCCTTGTTATTCTTATTAAGAATCAAAAAGCATCAATAGCACCATCCCAGAATGGGTTACATCACAGAGAGAATACAACTCATATGGAAAAAAGTCACATCCAGTCGCAGCCAGGGGAAAGGCAAACAATAGAGTGAAGGTTCCCATCAGTAAATCTATCTCATCATGGAGGGGATCAATCTCATCATACCCCATCTACGGTGAGCCAAGGGGATCAGATCAGCTATTTAAAAGAGGCCACTCAATGAGCAGCAAAACAAACAATCAAATAGAGGAGTAATCTCCCCAGAGCAAGACTCAAATGAGCTGAAAGGTATCATATGTGACCAAATGGTCAACCATAAATTCAGAGAAACAACCAAAACCCGGAGACAATGAGAGAGCAGTTTTAGAGAGACGCTCTGCAATCCAATTGTGTTCACGGTAGATGTGGCTGAAAGATAGATCCTGAAAACTAGAAATTAGCTTTTGTGTTTCCCGACACCAGTAATAGAGTTCTGGAAGGGAGAGAGTAGTGGATCCAAAACAAAACATCGTATAAAACTAAACAACAAAAATAACTAGGCTAACTTATCCAAACAAATAAAAACCCAGATCTGCTACAGTAAAATAGAAACATAGACCTGGCCAAATCCAGACCTACTCGAGTGAATAATCATAAATGCTCTCAAACCCTACTTGGCTTGGCCCTCGTCACAAAAGGTAATGCCAAACAAAAAAATTTGGTAGAAGGGTTTTACCCAAAATTCCCATGACCCAGGTTCGAGGCGGGATAATAAATATGAGCTCAGACAATAAATGCAAAATATGCATTAACCACCTACCTCATTGATTATGATACTGATGTAAAAGAAATGTTTTCTTCGAATTCCAAATAAATATTTTTTCAACCCTTGGATAGTGATAAAAGAATTCATCTACTGTACTGTAGTAATAAGACAACAAAATCTCAATTACCTGAAATTTCTGCCTTTAATATAAATAAGGTTAAGTTAATATCAACGGTATATTTAAGCATGTGTTTAAACACGTAGTATGGATGTAAATATATAACTTTATATACATCAAACTAAATAAACCATAACTTTAAGTACATCAAACTAAATACAATACCAAAGTCCTTTTTGGACCAACGGATTTATATTAGTCTATTTCGGTGTACCTAAAAATAAAAAGGGAAAATGCATCATGAAGTTCAACATGAGGAGCAATGGAGCTTTTTATTAGTCAAAATGAAATTAAAAATTAATATAGGATTGTTTTTTAATTTACTCGAGGATTATATTTAAAAATCATAATATATTAATATATATTACGAGGATTATATTTAAAAGTCATAATATATTAATAACAATTAATATATATTATGAAATAGAATAAAATAAAATAAAAAATGAGTAAGACATGTTATAAAAATGAAATAAGATATTTACTATAATCATAAAAAAATTGAATAACACTAAACTAAATAGAAAAGTTGGACAATATTTTCATCATATTCTTAAAATTAAAAATTCTTAACACATTATCCAATATCTAATTTACATTTCTAAAAAATAACTTTATAATAAACATTTCAATTTTATAAGAAAACTTTTCATCAATCTTTAAGCCTTTTACAAATAGAGAAAAGAAAAATATTGTAATCAATATAATGCTAATATATATAACATTCTTATCATGCTATATGGTCTTAGTAGATTTGAAATGAAATCATTTATAAGTTTATAGAAATTATTTTCCTTACTTCTTCCAAAATGAAAGTGAGACATAAAACTATTTTTATTATATTTCAATTAATAAACATCTCACCATAATCAAATATGAGATTTTTTCCTAAACATTTATGTACTTTTAAAACATTAATTATATAATATAAAAAATTGGATCTTATATGCTAAATGCATATCCTAATGCAAATGTACAAGATTTTGAACCCAATAGATCATATTTAGAAGACAGGTTTAAAAAAAATATTTTGCAAGTTCCATTGAAGAAAACCCCAAAAAAAGTTATCTTTGAGACAAAATTTCAAGTACCTAGAGTCACAAGAGTAAAAAACAAGGAGTCTAATAGTTATGGATATTAAAGCTAGGGGACTCCAAGGGTGTAATGTCACTCTCATGGATCAAGAAGAGATAGATCAAATCAGTGGTATGTTAATTGAGGAATAATCATCTTTCCAATTGGATCATGAGCTCCCATCCAAAGCACAGATCTAACTAGAAGCTTTGATTTCAGGATAAAGAATTGAGAAGTTCTATTATTCGACAGTGCCATAGGAACCTACCATAGGATACAAGGTAATGAAACCTTGTCTCCTGTGGGATTTCCAAGAAACCTTGTCGCATGTGGGTTTACGATCTAGAGGAATTTTTTTTGTAACCCAAGTGTCGCAACTGTAGAGCTCTAATGGGATATGGTGTTGAATGATTATGTGCGCTCTTCCTAATGCCACAGTATCTCATGAAAACTTAGCTCTAATGTTTTGATGAGATGCATTTCCAAACCCATGCAACACACCTAACCTATAAATAGTGCTCAAATCCTCCCAACAACACTCATATACATTCTTCTATAGAGGTTCAACGGTTGTTATTAGATGCCTCTTTCATGGCTCTCGAACCATCAATTACATTTGTAAGGCCTAAGTCTTGAGTCTCATTTTCCAACTGTGTCCAAGGACTTGTGACTGATACCTCGTTCTCAAAACCTCATAATGGTGTCCATATTCCCAATAAAAAGCCTAATAGCCTTTATTCCAATGTTTTGTGGTAGTCAAAAACATTATTCATGTCCTCCAAGTAATCAAACATTTCTTTATGGGAAAAGGATAATGGTTCCTTCTTACAAAATATCTAGGACTCATGACCCATCTAAACTAGAACCAAAATCCTCCTAAAAAATCCCATAACCTGACTTGGAGACCAAATATCCTCCAACAAAATATTTTATGGTGATTAAGGCATTTTTCATGGCCCTCATACCCTAGAGATCTCCTTTAGTGCTTAATCCATATAGGCTAGAATACCCATCCGCGATGTTAAATACCTCATGATGGGACCCTTATACCTAGAAAGAGAGAAAATGTTTTTTGTGATTTTTTGACGCCTTAATCATTGGCCTCTTAATATCATCCATATCCACACTTAGAGGATAAATATATCCTATAAGGTTCTTTTGTGTAGGTATGAGATGTCATCCAAGGCCTTCAAGCCCTATGGTTTTTTCTATCTTATCTATTTCGAAGCTATTGAGAGTTATACTTAGATCTAAAAATAAATTAGTGGCTCCCATATTTCCACTGAGAGGCATACTTAGTTCTCAAAACCTCTTAATGTCTCTCATATTTCCAATTAGATGCTCTAAATCCCCCAAAGAGGTCATGTGTGGTAAATTGAGGCAATATAAATGGCTCTTGATCCCTATAAGATTTCTTTATAAATTAAGGTGTTGGATCCTTCTCGAACTATGTATATGTCCTTGAGATACATACATGGATATAAAACTTCCTAATGGATTTGATATACAAAATTGGAAGCCAAACATCCCCTATATAGGTACTATGTGGTGGTTTGCAACCTCCTTCTTAGCCCTTTATCCCTAAGTGTGTATGTTTAAGGCCTATGTCCTAGGTTTCCTACATTTACCTTATCTAGATCCAAGACCTATATGTGGGAATTAAAACCTCCTAAAGGGTATCTAATCACCATATAGAGAAAATTTATCCCTAGTAGAGGCTGAGTATTGTGGGTTGAGGCCTTGATCATGACCGTCAAGACCTAAAACCTTCCCTTAGGAGCTAAGGCCCAAGTTTCATCATTGACAATTTTCATATCATGAGATACAAGTTTGATTCTACAAACCTACAAAAAATGTCTATTTCCCCACCTATAAGCTAAATATTTCACATATATGTGTGTGAAGTGGTATAATTCCTCATTCATATCCCTTTAGTCCTCAAACTTACCTTAGGACCTAAGTCTTTGATTTCTTCTAGAACTAAGGCCTCAGTTAAAAACTTACTTGATGTCATCGGATAAGTTTATGGGATCGTGTTGTGCCTTGAGAAATCATTTTTTTCCTATATGCATAAAATATTTGTTGATTCCATGAGATCTATGATTACTCCCTTTAAATTCCCCAAGAACCCTACCAAGCGCTCACAACGTACTAATGGCATGGAGATCCATAAAGACAAAGCATACCCTTGAGAGAAGGGATGATTTTAAGGAACCCTACTTATTTAAAAGTGTATAAATGTTGGTGAATCTTACCAATTCTTAAAATGCCAACTATAAAATCTTTGGCGATATTTCTCAAAAAATATTTTAATTTCCAAGGATTTTATATCATTTATATAATAATTTGTCGATTTTTAGAGTGGAAAAATTTTACCCCATCAAAATTGGGCGAAACAGGGCTTCAAAAAATGCAAAATGGTGAATCTTTTTTTGGAGCAAAACATGGAAAAATAGCCCATGGGCTAAATTTCACCCCTAAAATTATCCCTGCTTGAGAGGTTAAGTGTGATTCCTTAAGTTTCTGATTGTGGTCTTGTATGCTTAGGAAAGTCCCTTACAACCCATGTCTTGATTTTTTTCTTCTATCCATGTCTAAGGTGCTTACAACCATATGTAGTTCTTGAAAAGTCCTAATGACACACATTTCCCCATTAAAAAAGAAAGATATCATAGGAGGTCATGAACCATTCTTCAGGGTGTTTTTGTTATCCTTCGATACCTAAAATATTTATTTGTGGAATAAGGCCCATATTTCCTCTTTTAAGAATGTCTAAAGACCTAAATCCTATGCCTAGTGTTGAACCGTCATAATGAAAAATATATCCCCGTAACTTGTAGGCTAGAGACACTTTTTGGAGATCATGCCATACATATACCCATACAGAGGCTATGTACACTAGTTTGAGGTGTCCATCTTTGCACTATATGCCTAGGATATTCGTTTAGGGTTAAGGCCCAATTTTCCTACCCCAACCATGTCAAGATACTCGAGATCAATACCTAGGGATAAAAAAGTTCTTATGAATCAATATCACCACTCAACTGCAAGTGAATCCGTTAAGAGATCATGTGTGGTACTTGGGTATTGTTCATGGATGTATATGACTAGAAGCTTCCTTTAGGGAATTTTTTTTTATTTTCTTAACGATGTCATGGGACTTGAATCGTGTTATTAGTGTTTAAAATCCCCTAATGGAATAATATTTGTACATAGATACCAATGGTGCTTTAAGGAATTATTCATGCCTATGGATTCCTTAATGTTTTCTTTAGGGCCAAAGGCATGATATTCTTCCATTGAAATTATTTCGAATTCCCTAGGACACATACATATTTATCAAAACCACATAATGGCACAAAAATCATCAGTCATAGGCCAATGCTACCCCCAAAATCACACCTTTTGTTGGTGGAGCGAACCTTCTTATCCCTACATGGTTAGAATATTTCTTTATCACTTGAGTTGTAGGTCTCCTTAATTACCATGCTCGAGGCCCTAAGACCACAAGACCTAGATACATAGCGCCATGGATTCCCATAGAAACTCATGTGTGATTCTTTGAGGAATTATGCATGGATCTATATGCCTCAATGGTTTATTTAGAGCCAAAGGAATGATATTCATACCTATAATTCCATTATGAAGGCCCTAGGACACCCTCATAACTCTCAAAACCACTTGATAACATCAACATACTGAATCATAGGCGAGTGATATCCTCAATAGGGTATGTGTGGTTGGTGGAGGAAACTTACTTAGTTTTTTAGAATATTCCTTTAGAGCCTCGGTATTAGGTCTCCTCTAATAACCATGTCTAAGGCCCCAAGGATATAAGACCTTGATACATAGTGCCATAGAAAGTAGTCCAATGCCATGCATGGTGTATTCTTTTGTGGAACATCATTCTCAAGGCCATGATACACCTACATATTGCTCAAAACAACTTAATTCCATTGGCATACTAAATCATAGACTAGTGATACACATAAGAGGCCATGTGTGGTTGGTGGATACCACCTTCTTTTCCTTAGATGGCTAGAATATTCCTTTAGGGCTTGAGGATCAGGTGTCCTTTGCTGAAAATGTCAAAGGTCCCGAGGCCAAAATCATAGATGGATAGTAACATGTATACCCCTACGAAGTCATGCATCATGCCTTGATGCATTTTTTAGGGATCTAAATGCCCTGATAATTAATTCAGGTACAAACACATTATATTCTTCCCTATAATATCATTCCCAATTCCTTGACACATGTAGATATTACTCAAAACCATATAATTACACTAAAATAATCAATCATAAGATAACTCTACCTTCATGAGTCCATGTCTTCTTGTCCCCATATGGATAGAAAAATCCTTTAGGACCTAAGGTTGACCTCTCCTACCTTGACCATGTCCAATGCCCCAAGTCCCAATGACTTGGATGCATAGCACCATGGGATTCCATGTGTGGTGTTTTATGGAACTCTTAATGGCTTTGTATGCCTAAATTGTTTCTTTAGGGTCAAAGGCATTGTTTGTAATCTGGGAATCCATGTGTGGTGTTTTATGGACTTCTTAATGGCTTTGTATGCCTAAATGGTTTCTTTCGGGTCAAAGGCATTGTCCAATTCTTTAGAATGACATTCTTAGTGTCAAAAGAATTATCTCTCTCCATATAAATACAATCCCAACACCTTGAGACATGTACATACTCCTTAAAATGCCCTAATTTCACTCACATCCTCAATCATAAGACAACGACCCTAAAAATTCCATGTGTTGTTGTTGGATAAAAATTTCTTATCCCTAGATGGCTAAAATATTCCTTTAGGGATTGGGCTTCATGCGCACGCGTTATGGAGAAGCAAAATGCGCACGTGTTATGGAGAAGCAAAATGCGCACGCGTTTTGGAGAAGAAAAACATGCACGCATTTTAGAGAAGAAAAACGCGCACGCGTTATCGAGAACCACAAAAAATGGTTTTACTGCATGGCTAGGGAAATGACTAAAAACAATAGTTTTCATCATCAAGACTTAGGACCTATAGTAATATTTTAGCATTATCAAGAACAACATCTCAAACAACCATGCCTAACCTCCCATTAGTATAACTTTTCTTTGTGTTGTAATGTGGACACCATTAGGAGCTTTTAAGAACTAAGTATGGGTCATAGTCCCTTGACCATGAGGGAGGAAACTCAAGACTTATGTCCTAAAGGTAGCTTTTAAGGATTTAGGTCCATGAATAAGGCATCAAACCTGCACATAAGACCGTCGCATGTGATATTTTGCATCTAAGAGAGAATACGTAGTACATTAGAGTTCTCTTAGCACTAGAAACATATACATAGACATAGTTGATGGAGGAAACCTTGTCCTTAGGCCCCAAAGGAATCCTATATAGATATAGGGCCAAGAAAAACACCCCAAACAAACACACATGATCTCTTGAGGGTATCCTCAACCTTTAAGTTGGGATATGGCCATTGTTAGGATTTTTTTAGGATTAGATATGGAGGATAAGGTGTTAATCATGGTCGGTACATAGAGCTTTAATTTTAGGTTGTAAACCGGATTTTGGGGCTGAAGGTCCATGAACGACACCTTGAATCACCATAGATGACCTCTCATGTTGATAGTTTTGTTTTTAATGGAGATATGGGAACCATTAGGGGTTTCTAATACTATGTATGTGTCTTAGGACCTTAGACATAATAAGGGAGGAAACCTAGGCCTTAGCCCCTAAAAGATGCTTCTATCCATCTAGAGCCAAGAATGATGTGTTGAACAACCTTAATAGATCCTTCCATAGTTTCATTTACCTTAAAATGGGGATATTAGTGCCATTAGAACATTTTTAGCAATAAGTACATATATTAGGCCCCTTCACATGGGTGGGGGGAACACTTTGTCCTTAGGCCTTAAACGGCATTGTTAACCATTTAGGGCCAAAATTGATTCCTCCAACCACCCCACATGACGTTGCAAGTGAATCATTTGAATCTTAATCAGGATATGCATGCCACCATCATTTGTTGAGCACTAGGTATGCATCTAAAGGCCATGGACATAGTCAGGGGAGGAAACTATGGCCTTAGACCCTAACTAAAGATTCTATGCATCCATGGATAGGAAGGATTCCTTAAAAAATCACAAATGCAATCTCATAGGTATATTTGGACTATGAATATGGATGTTAGTAGAATTAGGTGGTTTTGAGCAGCAAGTATGGGAAGTCTAAGACATGTTTGAGGGAATGTCTTCATTCCTTAGGCCATAATGGATTTTTTGAGGCACCCATGTTAATGAAAAATTCCTTGAAGCACCACATATGACCTACTCAAGGTATGCTCGGTCTCCAAGAAAATATGCACATTCCTTTAAGAGGTTTTGAGCATTGTATATGGGTATTAAGTCCTCAACATGGTCAAGGGAGGAAATACAAGACTCGATCCCTAAATAATATTTCTAGCATCTATGGCTACACATGTGCCATACTCACTACCCCTATATTCCTTACTCACTTGCCCTCCCTAACTTTGTATTTCCATCTCTCTCTATCTCTATGTGTATGTGTATGCATCTTTCCCCTTCTCTCTCTAACAACCTCCCTCTCTCTCTCTCTATCTCTATGCGTATGTGTGTGTCCCTCTCTCACTCCCCATCTCTCAAAACCT
>LPNX010285399.1:3270-22590 GCA_001517045.1 Pseudotsuga menziesii
GAACTTAAATTGAGGGAAATTTATTTGAACCTATGATTGCTAATTGGGAATAACTCAAATGATTCTAGTGAGCATTCTTAGGAGTAGGATCCAAGGACTCTAGTGAGAATTCTTAGGAGTAGGAACCAGGGACTTATGCATTAATAGTTCATAGTAAGGATCATGGTTCATGAAAGGGCACCCATAACATCATTATTAATTTATATATATATATATAACAAATTAACAAAAAAAATCAATTTAACTACAAATTTTTAAAAATCCGGCAGCATTTCTGCTTGCCGGTACACATTTTAAACATGCAAATTATAAAAATATAAATTTACTAAATTTGAAAACACAATTATAAAAACATACATTTATTAAATTTGAAAACAAAATTATAAAAATATACATTCACAAAATTTTATAAATTTATAAAAAAAAAATTTAAATTCCATTTAAATTGAAAAATGGTTACCTCTTTGCTCCGACATTTTGATGAGGTGGGGTTGCTTTGGGCTGATGGTCGCTATCGCTCGGTCAAGCTCCGTCCCTCGGTCAAGTTCCGTCCCTCGGTCGAGCTCCGTATCTCGGTCGAGCGATTGAAAATGACGTCGGGGGCCCGCGCGGCCCCTATTTATAATTTTTTTTTAAAACATACCTCGGTCGAGGTCCATACCTCGGTCGAGGTATTTACTAACCCTCGGTCGAGGTTTCAATACCTCGACCGAGGGTTAATAAATACCTCGACCGAGGGCTGAAAAAAACCTCGGTCAAGGGCTTTATTAACCCTCGGTCGAGGTATTAAAACCTCGGTCGAGGGCTTAATAAAACCTCGGTCGAGGTATGTTTTTTTGGTTTTGCCCAAATCCGCTTGCCAAAAAGTGTTACCCAGGTCCATGGATTCACCCTGCTGCTATCGATAATAATCTGACAGCATGAACAAAACGATGCAAGGTCGGGTGGGGGTCATTTTCAGAATTTTTTCATTTCATTGCTCGCCATCCTGGCCGCAACTAATGCAAACTACCTATTAGTCTGTACTTAGCAATCTTCTACAAAATAAACATTGTATGCGTCAGTGTTGGGAACATGAAAAACAGTGAAGAAAATCCTGTTTTTAGTGTAATGAATCTCCATGGCAATGGTTGTCGCTTCATTATGTTTGTGCGTGAAAACAATTGCATAATTTGGATTTTTCTCTTTTTGAAATCAGTGAAATGTTAATATGTATGAATAGGAATGGTTTTTCTTCTTGAAATTTGCCTCGAGCTTATCTCTGAAATTTGTTGATATTTCAGCTTATCTTGGGAAATCCACTGCCAACTTTTATTGGCCATATATCAAAAAGTCGTGTAAAATGGAGTTGATTTTGTGTCATAATGGTCGTGTAAAATGGACTTGATTTTGCATCAATTCATGAAATTATGTAAATCTCTGAAATTTGTTGATATTTCAGCTTATCTTGGGAAATCCACTGCCAACTTTTATTGGCCATATATCAAAAAGTCGTGTAAAATGGAGTTGATTTTGTGTCATAATGGTCGTGTAAAATGGACTTGATTTTGCATCAATTCATGAAATTATGTAAATCAAATTTATTGAGTTGCAAGTCTGAATGTGTAATACAATATGAAAGCAAATTTCAAAGACTATTCTGTGTCATAGTAAACATTTTGAGTTGATTTTGCATCAATTTTGCGAAATATGTAAACCAAGTTTATGGACTTGCAGGTGTCAATGTGCAAAATAGTCTTAAAGTAATTTTGAAGACTATTCTTTCCGTCATTGTAAATATTTCGATGTAATGTTAATTATATTTAACCTACTTTGGGGTCTTCTTCCAGAATACGAACATGCGTTGTAAAAGGTACATAATATTTAAGGCAAGGAAATGAATAATAATGCTATCACTTATTTATATTAGTCACATTAATAAATGTAGTTGGGCTTATAGCTTGAGCGTAGCGAAGGGAAGTTTATACCTTTCAAACATTAGCAAGATCTAAAAAGTGGCTTTAACCATTACTTATTAGCCAGCATTAAGGGCAAGAGAAACAGCACGATCAAGATCACTTTCAAGCGGCACCCCGTCCCGTGGCAAGAAGGGAAACAATAAGATTAAGATCTTGGCTTGAAAACACGGTTACTTATTTGCCAGCGCCGCATACAACAATTACCCGATATAGTTATTTAGTTACACTTTATAGGCATAGCAGACAACTATTTGTAGCTATAGGATTTAATACGCGCAGACGATTCGTCTTTAGTAAAATAATAAGTATGAACACGCACCTCCCCTGTAGCAGACAGTAGATTGATAGTACTCATCCATGGTTCTTTTACTATTAATGTTTTAAGCTCACCTTTCTTCCACTTTGACACCTTTCTTACACTTTGACACCTTGGCAGGGACTTGATGCTTCGCAGCCTCCCTTGTTTTTCGTGTTTCCTTATCGTTAAAGAAACAATGGTAACCTTCTTTGGTTCTGCCCTAGAGGGATTTCGTGAAAAGACTATAATGTATTTTTCTTAGCTCTGTTATGACAGTTTTTTATTTCTAAGGAGTGTTTGAGTGGTCATTTTGACTATCGCTCTGAAACCTGTAAATATGTTGTTGTTTTATAAAAACTCTTGTAAAGGTTTTATTATTGTAATTAACAGTCTCCTTAATTCCTAAACTTTATAAATTGCGTAGAACTTCAGTTTAGATGTTGTCTTGACTTTAACTCTGTAATTTTGTTTAAAACTCTTTAAATCCTGAAAGGTCGTTTGTACTTTTCATCACTTATGATTACTGTAGTAGTTATAAAATGTATGGTTAGAGTCGTGTGGCCATTACTCTGTTTTTAGGTTATAAATATATTATTTTCCTTTTACAAAGCTCAATGCACAGTTAAGAAAATAGTGGGATGTAATCATCGAGTGTTGTAAGGAGGGATGTGTTGACAAATGGATTAACGATTTCATCACTTAAAAATTGTTTAGACTTCTTGCGGGTAGGCCCGTCCTTATGGGATGTGATCTCAAGTTCAAATAAGTTAATGAGTTGGAAATTTTATTAGAGTGAAGTAGTTTCGATATAATCTAAGACTTATTGAACAAAAATGATTCAGACACTGTTCCAAAGCTTCGTTTAATGTAATTTCAATTGAAGAATTTAGGTCGTGAGGCCGCATGGTTTTAAGCTCTATCGTTGTTTGCAATTATATATATAGTAAATTTCTATATTTGAATTTATAGTTTTGGTGTTGATTATAATGAAATTATTTACAACCTGGGGCTGGGTAAGAAAATCGTTTGATATGCTTCCTATCTCAATCTATTATATTTATGTAAACCAGTGTGAAAATGTTTGAGGAAAATTTTATTGTTTTTGTTAGGAAAAAAAGAAACCCTTGCTGTGATAACTAAGGCCTTTATGGCCGTGAGAAGTTATGAGTAAGATGTCTCCAGGGTTTGAACCCTTGTTCTAAACCGTTTTGATTAACTAGGATATATAATATATAATGGGACTAGAATTTTAATATATGTTTATTTAATACTATGACGCTTTATTTTAAGTATTTAGGTACAATACTTAATAAAACTCTATAGATTAACACCATGTTATGTAGGAGTTTTGGATTGAATTCTTTAAATTCTGGTTTGGCTTTTGTGAAAACTTAGACTATTAATAAAGGCTCATAAATAAAGAGATTCTTTTTTATGTAACTATGTTCTTTAAATCTTAGATAGAGTATTGTAAATGCTACCCTAATGAATTGTAAAATTTATTAACAGTAATAAGTGTTCTATCGATTCCAAGATTCATTTAGTAAAATAATCTAAGGATAAATTGAGATGAAACTTATAAGGAAATCGATACTAGAAACTTGGAACTAGTAATTATTATATGTAATATAAATAGAACTTTCTACTATACTTTATCATTTTCCATGAACTTTCTACTATACTTTATCATTTTCCATTAAATTTATGAAAGGGAAAAACAATAGCATCCTTGGCAATAATACTCGGAGCATTAAGTCTTTTTAACAATTCCAAACCTGCAAATACATATGAAGAAAATTTACAAATAATAAAGAAACAGATTAGAACCTGGATAGTTGCATAAGGGGGACAAATACCCAAAGGAGATCGTTCCTCTCAACCATCTCCTGAAAGCAGCCAAGATCACTTACTTTAGGACCCATGAGCCTATTCATTGAACCATTAGGACGAAGATGTTGTGTAACAGCGCACACAAAAAACTCTGCAACTTAGTATTCAATAATAGACTTAACTCTAAGCAATTTCTCTTTAGCTATCCCCTCATCGAATTCCTTGTGTGCTTGAATTTTCAGTTTCCAGTAGTCACAAGGTTCATTCACTTGGAATAGAATGTAGTGAGCCTCCTGCTTAGTTCGATGGTATTTATAATATTTCCTAGGTCTTTGAATCAGTTTTTAAATTAAATGAGACACCTTCTTAGTTCCTCATCTCAGGCAACATGACCACATTTTTAGGGATTTTGCTTCCTGCAAGCACTAGAAAGTGAAATTCTAGTGATACCACTTGTCAATTAGCCTTCTATAGCTGCTCATTCCTCCTAGTGGATTGGTGAACACTCTTTCAACAGTCTCCTTTGGATAGGTGTCTCTCCATTTTATTATTTAAATAAATAAATATTCAATTACAGTCATCCTTGACCAACTTGATCATAAAACATTACAATAATTTTTAACATAATGTTTTCAAAAATATATATATATTTTCAGTTCTAGGTGGGTTACAGGAACTGTGGCTCACACGAATTCTAACATTCCTCAAGAGAGCATGCCCTTTCTTGATACTGCATTTGGAACAGGCTCTGCCTCTTCTTTATTATTTAACTAAAGATGAAGGAGTTTCAATTCTACTTTTTCTCTCGGACATGGAATAGTACGTAAGGGGTGCTCCCTATGCTCCTAGATGAAATACCACTGGCTCTACTGCTTGCTCTCGGAAGCTGCTGGTGTCGCACACTCGCTTCACAATTATTATAAAAAGAAAGAGCAATTAGGTAAACTTGGAACTACGATCCATTGGAAAATATGGGATGGAAAGAATAAACACTATTAAATTAGGAGTAGCCCACACATTTGGCGATGCTATGAATAACGCACCCTTTAAGTTTCAGAAGGCTGCGAGTCTATGAATAAAAGCACTTCTCAATATAATAATTTAATAAATTTATATAATTATTATATCTTTTATATTTATTTTAAAATAAATTTAACAAAATTGTATATCTATTACATGTTTTCAACTTATTTAAAAAAAACACTCAAGCACATCTTAATCCAACCTGGTTAAAATAATTTAGCAACTTAGATTTCACTATTTCCAAGTAACAAACGAGGTCCATTATGCATGAATGACCCCATACCTAAAGCAAACCAACTCAAAATATGCATGTACACTACAATGTGATGCCTTCACGCACCTATCAACTAAGCTCGTGCGTATTGATCGATCATGTAACTCTACACTTGCTAATACAGCCTCAGCATCGATCATGTGACTCTATACTTTTTTCAACACTAGAAATTACTATACTTGAAATTAAAATATATGTTTGAAGTAGGCAAGTACACATAATAAAGTCATAGAAATCGAATTTAGGGATAAAAGCTGGTCATTGTTAGTGGGAAGTATAATAACATACCCAATAGCTGGTTAAAAGAAGACCGAATTCCTGTTTAATAGTCTACCCAAAACTTGATTAAGTAATAGGAACAAAAATTCGCCTGAATGCAACAATAAACTAGTAACTGCAGCCAAATAGTATTTCCGAAGGGAAAAAAAACAAAAACTGATTGGTCACCCTAGAATGCATGTGTGCCCCCCGAAAGTTGAAGATTCAATAGGCTATTGAAACATAGCATCCAATTTAAAAGTGACCTAAAAAAAAAACCTGTGTATGGATAATACATGATCCATCGCCCTGGAGATAACAAAATAAGACTGTAACAAATGTTAAATACAAAAAAGTGTATAAAGTCGAGAGGATTCATAGAAGAATTTCAACACATAATTTGCTGCCTTGAGATCATGGGTATATTGTTATCAGTCCCTGCTCAATCATTCGTTTGCCAAAATATCTTTTATAAACTATTTGACCTTTAGTTAAACATAGAGCTCTTTTTGACAATGTATCTATGAATGTATTATATTCTTTGTATATATGGCCCAAACCAAGATCCAAAAATGTGGGTATCAACTCTCCCACCTTCCTTTGCCATAAACCTAAATTAGCAACCATCAAAAGAATTTCACCATTTTCTCATCCTACGATGATCTTAGAATCCCCCTTTACTCTACTGATAGTTATGTCCTTTTGTTTGCAAAATAAAGAAGGATCCATAGCCAAATCAGTTCATATTTTGTATTTGTGCCACCCCCATAGTTCATCATCAAAGAATAATGGTTTTGTCTATCTAACCAAATGATTGCTCCTACCCTGCTCCTATTTGCATCATCTTGTGATGAGGCATCAAAATATCCTCTACAACTAGTTAATGAAATGGAAGTGGGAAATATACTTCGTCTTGCTACCTTTGATGTGCTATCTAGTGATCGGTGATAGTCATGCTCTTGTCTACTGATACGTATAGGATGTGTCCATATGCCATCAAATATAATCCTATTCCTTGATATCCAAATAACCCAACAACCTTTAAGTGGAATATCTATATAATTCATGTTCTTTCCCCCCTCATACATGATAACAAAGACGTCTCTTCCCATTCTCCTTGCATATTGTCATCTTTAAGTATGTTCTCTCTCACTTTCTGGGTATATGGGCATGTAATGAAAATATGTGACACATTTTTTACTTCACCTCTCCATAAATTGCATATACCGGGTCCAAAAAATCCCCTTTTCAATAAATTAACCCATGTTTGTATGCAATTGTTAATGGTTAACCAGAAAAAAAAAATTTGTTTCAAAGGCGCCTTGAAAGACCAGATCTTTTTGTGCCACCACTTTTTGTCATAATTGAAATCCTCCCATTAGGAGGATTAAGCCTCTTTTACTATAAGGGTTTTGATCTTCTTATCCCGTGTCCTTGTAAGTCTATCCTCATCATTTTTTAATATAATTCCCCCCCTTTGATGCTTCTCGTATATTTTCTCCCATTCCATGCTATAAGCAACAGGAATCCCAAGAGAACCGACATCCCTCCAGTGAGAGAAAATTTGATATTGATGAGGGTCTATTACTTGATTTAAGTATGAATTCCAGCTGAGTGTAGCCCCTCTACAATTTATTTAGATAGATTATATTCGATGGGCCCACCAACTATGGGATCAATACCAATTCTGACTCTATTCCCTCTACCTGGTATCCTTGCAAGCCTTTTTCCCATGATGTCAAAGGTTCAAGAGATATTATTCCACACATATGAAACTGTTTTATTGAGCTTGTTGGGATTTCTAATCCATTGTTCAATAGAGGAGTTCTAGAAATACTTTTCTGAAATGACCCAATGCCACAGGCTATCTAGAAACAAATCCCTCCATGGGATTTTTGCATTCATAGCTCTTGAAAATAGGTAAATGTGTGTTATACACCAACCACCCATATCCTTTGGTTTTTCCACTTTTTCCAAGCTAATGAGATGAAATTTTATATGATTGAGCTATCCCGTGTAACACAACTAAAAATCGTAAAAAAAACAAAAATTGCATGCATTTATTTAATGTTCTTACTGGTAGATTCCTCATTCTTTACTTCTATAAGTTCTTAATATATTTATCATGTTCGTTATGACATGTTCTATTGATCATGGCAGTGGATATCTCCTTTCAAAACTTTCAGCCATGTCCATGTAGGTGATGTTCTTCGTTTACTTGTTCTTAATTGATTACTTTTTATGAGGGATTTTACTAGTCTAAGGTGTGGGGAGACTATCTATAGTTTTGACCCTATCCCTTATGTATTACGTTAGTTAAGTGATAATTAAAAGGCCTTAGGCATTTCCAAAGTCTAAGCTATGGTGTGTGGGACCTCCCCTTTAAGCGTAAGGTGCTTATGGTTTGTAAGGCATATGCTACAACCATATGGTGACCCTTTATTATATTAGTAAAGCTGCAAGGGTTTTAAAATAAAGTTCTAGCAATAAGAAAAATGTGGTGTGTGACTATGGTATACATTACCCTATGATCCATGATGGTTTATTTCTTGGCATAATTGGTTATACCTTGCTTGCAATATAATATGGTTTGACATATGTGTTTTACAACATCGTTGCAATGTATTTGAGGTTCTAGGCATAATAAAAAACGTTAGGCATTCCATGGTCCATACGATGCGAAGTTCTTTGGCAATCGGGTTATATTCTATGGTTTTGAAATGAAATGATTGTAACTAATGATTATGCTATCAAGCGTTATTCTACTATGTCCTTGGTTGACTTTGGCAATTAAAGTGTGACTTGGCTGTGACTTGACAGCACAACCAAACCTTCCATGCGAATACTAGGCTACACTCTCCACCATCCACCTGTCCCAATTGCAACTAGGGTTTGGAAAGAAGTTTAATGGGCTTGGACGTTGTCTGAAACCTCATTTTTCCTGCTTGGTTGTGTGGGAAGGAAGAACCAAGCTCTGCTGTGTTCTTGTTGGAAATGTACAGGTTGTTTGGATCTTTGTTTGTGGCCAGCAAGAGCCGAAGAGCTATACTCTATTTACTGAGTTATGGTGGTGTAAGGGTATTTCTTCCTGGTATATACAAATGATAAATAGAATACTATTTGTAGTTTTCCCGAGGTGTTATTTGGGCTTCTTGCTTCCTTTGGTGGGTTGTAACGTAGAGTTTGTGCCATGACTGTTGAGAATCTAGTTGTCATTGATTTCAAAGGTGTTTATGAATGACAAAGGAATAACAAGTAGTTATGGTAGAAGGATAAGTTCGGTAATAACAAAGGATAAGGTTGAGGTTATGAGTCCTTTTTGCTGAGATAGTAAGAACAGAGAAACTACATCTACGAGAGTGTTTAAAAAATCTTTATAATCAACAACATGTAATTCTCTGTGTGCATATTCATAACTGCTAGAAACGGTCGCAACAGATTTCTGCAAAGAAATCGTGCAGATTCACAAAGTTATGATTAGATCCACAATAGATCTACGGTCGTAGGAGGTTTCCCCAGGTTGTAGAATATTTCCTTAAAGAAATCATGCAGATCCGCAAAGTTATGATTAGATCATTAATATATCTACAGTAGTAGGAGGTTTCCGCAAAATAAATTATGCAGATCCACAAAGTTATGGTAAGATCCACATTAGTTCTAAAATGAACAGTCACGGAGCATCTTGCACTAGATCTGAAGGATGAGTATTAGTTCCGCATAAGATAGGAGGAAAGGTTGAAGTTCAGCTAAGATCTGAGATCTAAAGGCTAAGAAGTGATTCCCTAAAACAAATCAACGATTCAGATAGAAAGTGGAAGGTGAAAAGTGGATAATCATGAAAATGACTGTTGGAAACATTGAAATTTTTGACTTTCGCATTCCGCAGTGCAGGAACGGAAGTGCGGGTGCGCAACCACGGAAACAAAAATCCTGAATTTTTGGAAACATTGAGTTTCTGACTTTCGCATTCCACAATGTAGAAACAAAAGTGCAAGTGCGGAACCTTGGAAATCAAAAGGTCAAAGTTTTGAAAGTTGAGTTTTCGACTTATGCCTTCCGCAGTGTGGAAAGGAATGTCCAGAAAGTGGAAGAACATATGCTTGTTCTTAGAAACATTGAGTTTCTGAATTCCTCTTTCTGTCCTGCAGAAAGACAACGGTGGAAGGACCATTCTGAGAGGGGAAAAAAGGAAATGAAAAAGTCCAAAAAACTAGAAAGTTGAGTTTCCGGTTTCTTCCTTCCGAAGTGCGGAACGATAACGGTGGAAGGACCATTGCCAGAGCGGAAAAGAGGAAAGGAAAAATTCCAAAAGCTAGAAAGTTGTGTTTCTGATTTCCGCATTCCGTGATCTGGAATATTGACGATCACAAAGGAGCTCGCAGGAGATCAACGGTGTAGAACGATTGGTGGGGAAAGGAGTGCTTGGAAAGGTTAGTGCGGAAATTGAAAGATGGAGAAATGCGAAAACAATGTTTGAGCCTTTGAAGATCCCGCACTTCGCATCCCGCATTTTGGAAGATCAATGGTCATGAAGAAACCCAAAGGAGATCAACGGAGCAGAACGGTTGAGGCAGAAAGCAAAGTGCGGAAAGATCAACACAAGATCAAATGATAGAAGTTAGAGGTGAATGAAGATAAATGGCTATAGGAGAGTTCACTGATCAACATGTAGGTGAGTTAACCATCGGGATGGAAAAAAATTGTAAACATGATTAAAGGTTTTTTTGTTCTCCACCATTAATTGAGGTATTTAAGAGATCCAATGCCTAAGTATGATTTCGCCTGTTAGAATATGGAGTTGTTTAACCAAGAGACTGTATGCAAAATTATTGTGGAATCTAGGTTTGTGCTAAATAGATCAGAATTCCTATTGTGCAGATTCACAATGGTGAAGAGGTGCGTTTAGAAATTGTGAAGAGAGACGTCCACAACAAACATTAGGGTATTTATTGACAGTGTATTCAAGAAGTTAATTGTTTTTGTTTTTTATGAATAATAGAGCACAAGCAATAGATAAATGATTGATAAAGATCAGTCTAGGGTGGGAGGGCGGTGCTATGGTAGGAAACAACCCTGCATGGGGTTGTATCCTCCTTCCAGTGGTAGCTAGTAAATAGGGTGTCGTAGCATCCTTTCAGCAATAGCTGATAAACTAGGGGATCATAGCCTCCTTTTAGTAGCAGCTGATAAACCAGGGGGTCAAATCCTACTTTCAGTAGTAGTAGATAAACCAGGGGGTCATAGCCTCCTTTCAGTAGTGGCTGGTAAATAGGGTGTGATAGCATCCTTGTATGTAGTAGCAGGAAAAACTATTTGTAAATAAGAATTTTGCAGTAATAGGAAGTATTGGTGGTTTACCCAAGTGGGCTTCCACGATAAATTTGTGTTCTGTGTGTCCTTGTTGATTGTGTGTTTTAATAAGTAAATAATAAATGTGGTTTTAAATTGTAAGAAGTTACAATACTGATTCACCCACCCTCTTAGTATTGTCCAGTATTCCAACAATTGGTATTAGAGCAGGTTCCTTCATCACAGTTTAACCACTGGAAGGTAAGATTCTATTTAATACCACTATGGATCAACAAGAAGGTTTAAAAACCAACAAACCTCCATTGTTCAGAGGAGAAAATTATGCTTACTGGAGTGTGAGAATGAAGTGCAATCTGATGTCCCTTGGATGGAAGGTTTGGGATGCAACTGTAAAGGAATATAAAATAGGTGACCAATCACCCATAGACATTATAGAACTAGGCCAATATGAATATAATGCCAAATCCCTAAATGCAATTCTGAGTGGGTTGACAAATTCTGTGTTTACAAATGTTATGAGTGCAAGACTGCCAAAGAATCTTGGGATAAGTTAAATAATATCTATGAAGGAGCATCTAAGGTCAAGGAATCCAAGCTTCAAACATATAGAGGGAAGTTTGAGACCCTAAAAATGAAAGAAGATGAAAACATTGAAGAGTACCTTCTAAGGGTAGATGAAGTTGTAAATTCTATTGGAGGTCTTGGAGGAAAATTAAAAGAAAAATAAGTGGTGAGTAAGGTACTGAGAACATTACCAATGAAGTATGTCTCAAATGTGTTCGCTCTAGAAGAACGGGATGACCTTGATGAAGTGACAGTAGATGAACTACATCGAATCCTCACTGCATATGATATTAGAAAGAGACTAAATGAAATCTCAAGGAAAGAAGGAACATTTACAGCCTCATTCGAAAATCTATCAGAGAACCTAGATGATGAGGAAGCTCATTTTATTAAAAAACTTGACAAGGGAACTGGAAAATATAAAGGAAAGTTACCCCTAAAATTTTTTAACTGTGGGAGAATTCGACATTTTTCCAATAAGTGTCATTTCCCAAAACAAGAGGAGATTGATCATGAAGAACTCTGTTGTCATAAGGATAAAATCATAGGTAAGAAGAAGTTTAATAAAAAGAAGAATAACTTCTATTCCAAAGAAGATAGTGACGATGAAAGTGAAGATGCATAAATCTTATTTATCAGGACAATAAATTCAGATGAGGAATCAGAAGTGGACATAGAAGCTCAATACATGGTTGTTGTTGATGAAATTGAAAAGAGTAGGAAAATAAACAAATTTTTGAAAGAGAAACTGCCTAAGTACCAAGAAGAAACAAATCAAATTATTATGGACTTGAATAACCAGCTTCAAGAGGCCAAGAAAACTAATGAGGATCTGGTGGTTTTCCTCGGGGAGAGAATCCAAGACTCTGAGAAACTTGAAAAAGAGATTATCCAACTTAGAAAATGGGTTAATAAAAAATGTATCAAATCAAAGTTTGAGAACAGCTCAAGGATCCTGGATGATATCTTAAGTAGTCAAAGATCATCATATGATAAAATTGGTCTAGGATATGACAAAGAAAAGGAGCCAGAATATCTCCTTGTCTCAAACCATGGTGGAAATCAAAGAAGCTATGATGCACTCAATAATTATTTTAAAAGGGAAGAAAGCAAGAATGTCTCATCCTTCCCTGAAAAAACAAAGCTAATGAAGCATCCAAGACACCAAAGACAAACATATGTCAACACATATTTTTGGGTCATTGTTACTCCTGCAGTATAATTTTGGTCATAAATCCCTGAACTGCAGAGCTTATGGAAATAGTTATGAACATAAAAAGAATATATCTAGTAAACCAAAAGGAAGAAATCCTAACCGTTTTGGACCTCTTCAAAGATATGACATAAAGTGTTACAAATGTAATAACTTTGTACATATGGCTAAAGAATGCAAACTAAGTAAGAATGTTTCAGTAAGAGATCAGAAATAATGGAAGAAAATGGAATATGCGAAGCAAGAAGCTAAAAAATCCGTTAATCATAAAGGGAAATTCTATGGGTAATGTCATTGTTGTCATAAGTTCGGTCACAACACTACTGGCTGCAAAACCAAGGGAAAAGACCAAAATTTAAAAAGGAAACAAGACACTAACACATAAGATAATAAAGGACAAGTAAGCATAATACCTCATGATAATATATGGAAGAAAAAGTTAGATTGCGAAGACAAGGATGATGATGATTTAGAAGAAATAAAGATTTCAAACATATGTGAGGTCTCCAAAGATGATGATGAGCATAATAGTTCCATAAATAAGGATGAAATCCATTATGAGGAAAAGAAAGATGTAGATATAAAAGAATACATCAATGAAGATGAAGATAAAGGAGATGAAGAAGGATTTAGTGATGATTGTGGGATTATTTTCTAAAAATCTCTCATGATTTAAAGAGAACCCTAAAAATAACATTAAGGGGGATCATATACTTAGGGGGGGTATAGAAGAAGAGGCACAATCTCAGGGGGAGATATGATGATAGGGGGAGCTATCAGAAAGAGGAAAGACAAGAAATCCTCAATGGCATAACATGCTATCCTTTGTCATTGTTGTCAAAGGGGAAGAAGGTTTAAGATATTGACATCAATGCCAAAGGGGGAGATTGTTGAGGATGTAGTTGTCATTGATGTCAAAGGTGTTCATGAATGACAAAGGAATAACCAGTAGTTATGGTAGTATGATAAGTTCAGCAATAACAAAGGAAAAGGTTGAGGTTATGAGTCTTTGTGGCTGAGATAGTAAGAACATAGAAACTACATCTATGAGAGTGTTTTAAAAATATTTATAATTAGTGGCATGAAATTCTATGTGTGCATCTTCATCCTGTCAAGCACAAAAGACAAGTGTGGAAACACAACGACGGAAGGATCGTTGCAGGAGCAGAATTAAGGTGGAAATGAAAAGTCTGAAAAACTGGAAAGTTGAGTTTCTAGTTTCTTCCTTCCGAAGTGTAGAACGATAATGATGGAAGGATCGTTGTAGGAGTGGAAAAGCAGAAAAGAAAAAGTCTGAAAACTGGAAAGTTGTGTTTCAGATTACCACATTCCTCGATCTGGAAGATTGACGGTCACAAAGGAGCTCGCAGGAGATCAACGGTGCGGAAAGGAGCGTGTAGAAAGGTTAGTACCGAAAATGAAAGATGGAGAAATGTGAAAACAACGTTTGAGCATTTGAATATCTTGCACTTTGCATCCCGCATTCTGGAAGTTCAAGGGTCATGAAGAAACCCAAAGGATATCAACGGAGTAGAACGGTTGAGGTGGAAAGCAAAGTGCAGAAAGATCAACTCGAGATTGAACGGTGGAAATTAGAGGTCAATGAAGATCAACAGCTATAGGATAGTTCGTTTATCAACATGTAGGTGATTTAACCACTAATATGGAAGAAAAATCGTAAACACGATTTAAGTTTGGTTTGTTCTCCACCATTGATTGAGGTGTTTAAGAGATCCAACGCGTAAGAATGATTTCGCTCGTTAGAATAGTCAGTTGTTTAACTAAGAGAATGTAGGACAAATTATTCTGGAATCTAGGTTTGTGCTAACCAGATCAGAATTCCCATTGTCCAGGGTCACAATGGTGAAGAGTTGCGTCCACAACGGTGAAGAGGTGCATCCAGAAATTATGAAGAGAGGCGTCTGCAGAAAACATGAGTGTATTTATTGACAAAGTGTTGAAGAAATTGTTTGTCTCTATTTTTTATGAATAACAGACTCCAAGAAGTGGATAACTGACTGTTAAAGATTAGTCTAGGGTATCATGTTGGTTCCAGGGCAGGAAACAAGCTTGCGGGGGTTGCAGCCTCCTTCTAGTGGTAGCTAGTAAATAGGGTTTCATAGCATCCTTTTAGCAGTAGATGATAAACTAGGGGGTTGTAGCCTCCTTTCAATAGCAGCTGATAAACTAGGGTGTCAGAGCCTCCTTTTAGTAGTAATTGATAAAACAGGTGGTCGTAAGAACCTTCGAATATTTTCTTGTAAATAGGGTGTGATACCATCTTTGTTTGTAGTAGCAGGAAAAACTGTTTGTAAATAATAATTTTGCAGTAATAGGAAGTATTGGTGGTTTACCCAATTGGGATTCCATGATAGATTTGTGTTCTGTCTGTCCTTGTTTATTTTGTGTTTTAATAAGTAAATAATAAATGTGGTTTTAAATTGTAAAAATTTACAATACTGATTCACCCCTCCTCTTAATATTGTCCAGTATTCCAACAATGACCTCTCTTGCAACGACTTCACCTTTTACAACTGTCTAGTTAAAAAGAAATGGTTTAACTGAATCCTAACTACAACATTTTACTTTGGTAGAGATTCTATCATTTATCAGTGACTAAATTCCCTTCATTTTTTTTGCAGGAAGAGGAAAAATAAGGGTGCTTTGGAGGATCTGACTCTTGGCCCTCTTTGCAAAAACACTGAGGTAAGGTGTTATCCCACATTTTCCTTCATTTGATTAAATTCACAAATTTTTACTTGTATCTAATTGTGACAAAATGTATAGGTTAAAGGCGTTGGAGAGGGAGGCGACATGGTCACCTCCTCCCAGGCTTGCGTTTCCAAACTCCTAGGTAAGGTTGGCTCATCCGTTAGTTAAAATATTTTTTTCGTTGTTTAAGCTTTCAGAAAACATATTGACCAAACCATAATGTGGTTGCAGGTCACACTGGGTAGGAGCCAAGGGTTACGAATGGTATCCACCATCGTTTTTTAAGTGTTAGGATTATAATCCTCCCTTGTCCAACTTCGTCAATTATGTCTAAATCTAGAGTCATTTCAGTTTATTTTTAGTCATTAGCAATATTGGGTCCACTTAGCCTAATTGGGGCACATGTACCTATTAATAAAGTGTTTGGAACACTAACTGCGGCCAAATTTTACTGATTGCACTTGCATGCATCAGTTTAGGAGCCTCCTAGATAAATCCCTACAAATTAGGAGCCACTCGGAGTGTCTATACCAACCTAAATTAGTTGAGTTGAGTTGGTGACTAGTCAAGCTCAGTTAGGAGTCAATTACATTAAGTTCTAGTCTATTATGTTCAGTTCTACTTAGTTAGCGCTAGGATTGCATGGATGCATGCAGGTGAGGTGCATTTACTCACCTACTTCAGTTAGTTAGACTAGTCAACACTGAATTAGACACCTGAGCTTGGATTTTGAACTTCGATAATGATTTAGACAAGTTTAGTTAACCATTCAGTCAAGTAGAGTCAAACCAATTTGAATTTCCTCACATGGATTTGAATTGCATGAGGCTATTTAGCCATTGTACTTCATTATAATTAATCATATAATTACTTTTGATTAATGAAAGCATTCATAGTTGCAAGCCATTTTTGCACTGTTTCATTCTTCAATTTCTGAGTAAAGTGTGTGGTCTATCTTGTGAGTTGTGTGTTGGTCCACAGATCTATGTGCTCAGTTTAATATGGTATTAGAGCCTTGGCAGGACAAGGCACTTCTCCTACTACAGATTCATACTTGGATCAACAAAAAAAAATGAGCAAAATTGCTCCTTCCAGTACTGCACCAGAAGTGGAGAATTTACCACTTAATATCCCAAGTAAAGGAATTGTTGATGAAGCTTTCTTGATCAACTATGTTGGGTATGATGAAAATTCCAAAAGTGCAGGCTGTCGACCATATTTTGTCTATTTTATTGTGTGATTTACAGGTTTATCAGTCTCCTTCACTGTATTCGCTAAAAGCAACTCAGTCTCCTTCACTGCATTCACTACAACAGCTTAGTATCTTTCATTGCATTCGAAATGGCTCCTCCAATGGAGATTCTCAATCCTTTTAACTACCACCAGTGGAAGGACGACATGGAGATGAAAATTCGCTCTAAAAGACTCTTCAGACTCACAATGGAGATAGAGGCAGAGCCAGTGCATTATGTTCACAAAGGAAAGTACTGGAATAGGCTTGATGAGGAATATGGATTCTTGTGCCTCTCAATATCTCGAGATCTTCTTTTCCACATCAATGGATTGAATACTCCCAAGAAGGTTTGGGATAAGATTGCTTCCTTATTTGATAAGAAGGATGACCTGACGATCTATCAGCTAGAGAATGAGTTGATTTCTCTTCATCCATCCAACTTTGAAACACTAAAGGACTTCTTCACCAAATTCAATCATCTAGTGTTCTACTTGAAGTTATGCAAGGTTGAGAAGGAGGATGATCAACTCATCCTTTCCATTCTCTCAAAACTTGGTGCAGACTACTCAGTCTTTGTATTAACCTTTAATTCAGTGAATCTCACTACTCCAAATTGGAGGATTCCTACTCTTAATTTTTTTCATTGAATCTCTCACTGAGGAGTGTGACAAGTTGATCCAAATGGGGATCATTCGATCTTCTAGAGATCAAGCACTGGTTGCAGGAGGACCTAAGGTAGTGAATAATAAAGGGAAGAAAAAGGATGAGTCTGTTGTGGATAAAGAGCAATCAAATGAGCCTTCAGGTTCGAAGAGAAGTAAGAAGAATGGAAAAGGAAAGACCCTTTGTTCTTACTGTGGAATGGGATTTCATCCAGAAAGCTCCTGTATGAGAAGAAAAATTGATGAGATGGTTCTTCTTCTGAAGAAACATAACATTATTGTACCTTCTAGTGCAAGGAAGGCTGACCATAGAGAATAAACTGAAGAACATGAAGAGACATGCCATGCACTGAAAGCTAGCTTCTCAACATCACATGCCTTCCTCATTGATTCTAAAGCTTCCAATCATATGGTTGCATACAGAGAATAATTCTCTTACTTGCAATATTTTGATGGTCATAGTATTCATATGGGTAATAACAGACAAATTCAATCCAAAGGGAAGGGTTCTATCAAGATTGAACATGGAAAGTTCAAAGATGTGCTTTATGTTCCCTCCTTAACTGCAAACATGTTATCTGTATACTAGACGAGTCATACTGGATCTCCAAAGAGAGTGATATTTGGTCCTGACTCAATGTAGATCACGGATATCTCTACTGGGAACATCATAGTGAAGGGTTTTGTAAATCATGTCTCCAAGGAATATGAGTTCTCACACTTCATGCCATTTTCAGAACTAGTGCACTCTCAACAGCCACTTGAAAGGGAAGGTAAAAACATTCCATCTAATTTTTTTGAAGTTTCCACTTGTATTGCAGAACCAACTGTATCATTTTATGAGATTGAGATTCATGGTGATTCAGATCCAGATCCAGTCCTTACTCCCAAGTGAGAAGCTAAGAAAATGACCGAAAAACTCATCTGACACTCAGAAGATAAAGAACCTTGCGCTATGTCATGCAATCTTACCTCCTTTAGAGAGATGCAAAAAAATCCCTGTGAGATGCTACATGGAAAGGGTTGATCAATTACACTGCCTTCAAAAGAATAGAGTGAATCATACACCTCTTCATCCAAAAAGAGGCAAAGGTTACATTCCTCCTTCCTTCCATCATCATTTTGGGAGAAGATGGAGAAGTCTACATGCCATGCTCCAGGATACATGTGCATAGAACATCATGCATGATGCTTCACTACATCACAGAGAAGAAGGTTGCATCAACATATTTTCAAGTTTTTCAAACTTGAATCCTGATTTTATCTTCTTAGTTAGAGGGGGGGAATTTTTTCCCATGTGGTTTTTCCCCCAGCTCCTTGCATTGAGAAGTTTCTTTACTTGCTGTAATGGGTGACCTATGGTATTAGTTACCAAGGCCCACAAATTTTCCAAGTTACCATTCAGGGGGGGTGTTAGGATTATAATCCTCCCTTGTCGAATTTGGTCAATTATGTCTAAATCTAGAGCCATTTCAGTCTATTTTTAGTCACTAGCACCATTGGGTCCACTTGGCCTAATAGGGGCACATGTACCAGTTACTAAAGTGTGGGGAACACTAATTGAGGCCAACTGCCATTGATTTCATTTGCATACATCAATTTAGGAGCCTCCTAGATTGATCCCTATAAATTAGGAGCCACTTGGAGTGATGATACCAGCCTCCATTAGTTGAGTTAGATTGGTGACTAGTCAAGATCAGTTTGGAGTGTTGGAGCAGGACCCCGCAGCTACAGAAGAAGCTGCTAATTTTGGCGGAAAGAGAGAAGTTTAGCGGAAAAAGGACAGGGCAGAGCTACGACGGTGTAGCACGTTTCTATCTGGAGAGCAGAGCTGGAAACCACGACTTTTGGGATAGGAAAGTCAAGAAGACAACGGTACAAGAACGGCTGGGAGAAGAAAGCTCAACCACTGCATTGAAGGCAGCGGCGGAAGACAGGAGGGCTCAGCGACCCTCATAAAGAAGAAGGAGCAACGAGGCTCAAG
>LPNX010285416.1:0-22276 GCA_001517045.1 Pseudotsuga menziesii
TTTGATATGTGCAAAAACATGAATGTAAGTATTATGAAATTTATGTATGTTTGTAGATGTAAAATATTTTCAGTGTTGATAGGTGCAATCTAATGTTAAGAATGAATATGGAGAATGATAATGTTACGAATGAATATGGGGAATGTTAATGTTAAGAATGCACATGGGGAATGTTAGGAATGAATGTGGGGAATGTTAGGAATGAATGTTAAGAAAGGTTATGAATGTTAGAAAGTTTTGATAGGTGAGAATATATGAATGTAGGAACGAATGTTAGGAATGTTAGGAAGTTTTGATAGGTGCAAATATATAAATGTATGTATTGTTAAAATTATGTATGTTTGTATATCTAAAATATTTTCAGTGTTGAGAAGTTGAGAATGTTAGGAATGTTAGAAAGTTTTGATAGGAATGTTAGGAGTTTTTGATAGGTGCAATCTAATGTTAAGAATGAATATGGGGAATGTTAGGAATCGGTGTGGGGAATGTTAAAAATTAATGTTAGGAAAGGTTAGCAATGTTAGGAAGTTTTTATAGGTTAAAAACATTGCAATGGAATGTCATCCTCAATTATTTGTTCATGGTCAGTTTTGTATTTGTAGATGTAAAATATTTGTAGTGTTGAGAAGTTGAGAATGTTAAGAATGTTAGGAAGTTTTGATAGGCGCAACCTAATGTTAAGAATGAATATGGGAAATGTTAGGAATCGATGTTGGGAATGTTAGAAATGAATGTTAGGAAATGTTAGGAATGTTATGAAGTTTTGATAGGTTAAAAACATCACAATGGAATGCCTTCCTCAATTATCTGTTCATGGTCATATTTGGATAGTTTCCATTTTCTATTTTTTAAGTTTTTTTTTTATGGAACTTGTACCAATTTTATTCGAGATGCACATACTAAATGACTATACTAACAACATCAGGTTCATAATCGTGAAAGTAGACACAGTTTTCAGTCATATGGGTCTCCTACAAAAAATAGCCTTTTAAAATGATGGATCCTCTCTTGTATGTAAATCCATTGTCTTTTTAGTCCTCCAATAAATTCATTTTTCCTTTAGTGCACCGCATCCAATAATATTTTACATTTTCTTCGTTGTTTAAATGTTCAATCATAGCGAAAACATCTCCTGTGCAAATTACAATTTGTGTTATAGTTTTTAAGTGATTTAAATTGAATATATACACATAAGGCGATGGACAACAATGAACAATGAACAACATCATTACCTTTTCTAACAAGATCTAAAATTCTATCGCCATCAGATGATATTTTTGTCTCTTTTGATTCTAATTCTTCTATGCTTGCTAGTGGCATTTTCCATTTAGGATTAATCTCTATGTGTTTCCAATGTTTTACGTAGTTGTTAGTTATGTTTTCACAAACTTCTGTAGATTCAACATTTTCAGTGAAAATATGACAAAAACATGATTGCTTTCTATTGTCAAATGCAAACACGTTTTGGAAGGCTTTTGTTTGAATAAAGTGAAGTTCTCTAGTCCCATGTATGGTGTTAGCCTCATATGGTATTTATCTATCTATATCTTGGACCCCAACAAGCCAAAAAAACCTACACAATAAATGATAAATCACAAATGACAACTTTTAATGTTAGTGCACAAATACTTGAATGTTAGTACATACATTTTTAAAATTGACAATTAATATAAATTAAAAAATTCGTGTACATACCTGTGCACATCTGTTGATTTTTGACTAAAATCATGGCTTAGATGTGATTTACACCATTCGACAACCTATACAGCTTATTGGAATTGTCTAGAAGAATGGTTCATTTGCCATCTTCAAAGTGCTCTTTTTACGCATGCTCCTGCACCATCATGTTCACCTTTCCCATGTCTAGTTTCAAAGAAATTCCGATGATGTTTAATGTTCAGTGCTTTATGAAGTTGATATAACCAAAAAATGATCGTGAATATTTAAATTGTCCTGTACATCAATCCGACCATATCCAATTTTCATTGAATTTAACTTTACGACTTTTTAGTGAATCATAAAAAAAAATTCAATACAATGTGGAACAAAATGTGTATCGTGTGTACGGTCATTGTTGATATAAAAGTGATATTCTTTAATCACATCTCGATTGTCACACGTGCTTTCAATGCCATCAACATCTTGTTGAGAATGTCTATATAGAACATGGACAAATATTGAAACTTGATCAGAATGATAGTATTCACTTTGAATCTCTTTTTGTGTAGCAAATGTGTAATTTTCTGCAAAATCAACCACAGACAAAATTGTTCCAGCTAAAAAATTTCATAGGAATGTTTTAATTGAAGGTATTTTCGTCGTGCCCTATGTGAATGCTTGGTGTATTTATAAATTTCACTTTCAAATTTCTTGAGAAAATCTATCACACATATTTTATCTTCTCGCAAATCAATTTTTTTGGAATGTGCATCACTAGAACTTGTAGAATAATTGTTGTATTCATATCTTCTCCAATCAATGGTTACATTTGAAAGAGATTGATCATTATTGATAGGGTATTTATTGTGGAATAAAAAAATATTTCCAAAACCATGACAATGTTTTCCATTGACACTATTTTTATTATAAAATCATTCATTGTGATTTCTCTCACATAGAGTTTGAGATATAAATTCACGTATTGTGGGCAGAGGCGGTGGATTTGTCCAAAATATTTTACCAAATTCAAGAAATGTGTCATAATATAATTGGAATTTCACATGATAACGACAAAAACATGTGTCACGTATAGTAATAGGTCTAACATACCATGGTTTTTGTTGAAGCAATATAGTGATTGATATATTAATTCCACGATGATGCTCCTTGAATTTATTGAACAAGTGTACTTGTTGCATTTCCAATATATGTTTTGGACAACTTTCATATACATTTCATGATACTCTTTATCGTATCACATCCCTTGAATTTGGTGAAACCCAGGCATGCTCCAACCAATATTTCTGTACAATATCTTTAACATCTTCTCCCATTCTATCTTTGTAAGGTTGTCTATAAATAATTTCCCAGCAAGCAAGTTCATCATTCTCATCTATTTGCATTTTGAATTTTCTATGTTTGTATAATGTATTTCTTGAGGTTTCAATTGCTTGTGCTAGTTGTGTTGTCAAATGTTTTTGTCTAGTACTAGATGAAACAATTGCTGTATGAATTGCTCTATGTGCAGCACTAGTATCTTTCTTTCTGGATTTTCCAAATTTTTTTATTGCATCACCTATATTTTCTATCACATTATGTTTGATTTTCAAGTCTTTTGTCACCTTGTGAATACCCAATAATGACATAGCACCTTCTAACTTCTTGGACACCAATAAACATCTCAAAATTTGCGCCTGTCCTGCTATTGAACAATCCTTGAGAATATCATCATAAATTTTTGTAGCACAATATCATGCAACATGTATGGGTAATGTTTCTCCATATTTGTCGCAATCAGTGTCTTCTAACATTTCATCATCAATGGTAAAAGTACCTATACATCAAGTTAAATTTAACATATGCCCAAAAATACAACAATTCATTATAAAAAATGAATTTGGAAAATACATGATATATACATACCAAGTCCAATTTCTGGATCTTGATTTTGATCTTCAATATTGACTTCATCAACATTAACATCTAAATGACTATTTACATTTTCAACAATGGTCTCTTTAACTTCCATTTTTTCTTCTTGTACCCTATTTTCAATTTCCATTTCATCAACAATGTCATGTAAATATGTTCCTATATCTTCAATTCTCTCTTCTGTTTCTGCAACCCTTGCTCTTTTGGCTCCATTTCTAAGTTTTTGTTTTTCCCTATTAGCATCGTCATCACATTTACGATCACTTTTTTTAATGGTTTCCCTTATTTCCCATGATTGTTTAATCTCCTTTGGAAAAAACCTTGGAAAAAAATAAGAAGACCTTGTAATGAAATCTTCTTTGTAAAACAATTGGAAAAAAAAACCTCCTTGAAAAAAAATCTTCTTTGAAAAAACAACTTATATAAATATTTTGGAAAAAAAACTCCTTTGCAAAAATACATTGCAAAAAAACTCTTTCGAAAAACCCATTGCAAAGAAATAGCGTACTTTGCAAAAATAGATTGGAAAAAAAACTCTTTGAAAAAAACACTTGTAAAGAAATAACTCCTTTCCAAAAATACCTTGGAAAAAAGAAACTCTTTGGAAAAACCCATTGGAAAGAAATAACTTACTTTGAAAAAATATCTTGGAAAAAAAACTCTATGTAAAACCTCTTGCAATGAAATAACTCATTTGCAAAAATACTTTAGAACACAAAATATTTGGCAAAAGTGCCTTGGGAAAAAACTCTTTGAAAGTACACCTTGGAAATAAATAAGAAGAAAAATACCTTGTAAAAAAACTCCTTTGGCAAAGGAAATATCCTCTGAAAACCCCTTCAAAAATATTTTTACTTATACTAAATGAAAAGGTGCGAAAATAATGCGTCTCTTTCGTTTTATTTATATGAATATAGATAACGTAAATTTTCTTTTTCTGGATGACGAATTTTTTTTTGCATTTAGTCTTTTAGCCGAACAACCTTTCTTCTAACGGTTTTGTAACAGAAAAACATTTTTCGGCCGAACAATTGTTTGGCCAAATAACCTCTGAGACTTGAAACTTGCACAGTTTTCAGGTTTCTCCATTTTCAGAAAGTAAAATGGATTCCTTACACTACAAATTGACCATCGAACTTGATATCACTAGTTTGGTCATTAAATCTAATTTCCGTAGGTATATATTTTGTTGTGTATAGGTGAGATATGATATTTTTAATTTGTTTGTTTCTTAACATGTGTTCAGTTTTGTTTCATCTCTTTCAAAATGCAGTGAAATGAAAAATATTTAACTTTAAAAATACAACATCTAAAAAATTGAAACAAATATGGTGTGGTTAATTGGAGTGTTTATTTCATAGAAGTATTCGTATATTTTTAAGTTTTATAGTCAATTGAGAGAAAAATGTCGCAACCAAAAACATGTTGAAAACTGAAAAGGTTTCCTCATTGATCGAATTCAAAAAAAATTATAATTAGTATATAGATCCATTGGTTACAAACTTATAGTCATCGCAATATTATATTGTGTGTATAATGTCGTAGCATATTTTATTTTTGCAAAAAACAAGTTTAACAATGATTTTAGGGGCGCAACCAAACATGACTATTTTTTAGTCCTTTCATTTTATAAGGACACACTGTCAAACATTTTCCAAAACAACATATCAAATCTCAATAAAAAAATTGAAAAAATATGAATATAAAGCGAACATAATTCTCTAAAAAAATTGTTTTTACTTAAAACTGAAATTCTAAACAAAAATATCACTTTCATTTGCCCAAATTTGAAAACATGAAAATATCTAATTTATTTTCTCATAAGACCCCCCAAAATAGACACCCATCTTGATGGATTCACCCACTAGCCTTCCCTTGAAGGGAATTCAAACCTTTCTTGTCTACAAGATCCTCCCTTTGAGAAGGAATATAGATCATATAAATGTGGAACTTCTACAATTTACAAATATATGCCTGAGAAAGCATTGTGATAGTAAACATGGGTGTCCAAATTCCTAAAAAATCTATAAAAAAAAGAGAAAGCATGATTAATAAAAACCTGGCCTAAGGCTTTGTGTAGGGCTCCTCCACAATGGGCCTCTCGAATATGAAGCCCAACTGCGCGCTTGAAGGACATTGCACCATGGTGTCAAATGGATTTGTGATGACTGGACCATCATTGTTTCTTAGGTCCCCATCCTCATTGTCGTAGTCATCATCGCCATTGGAGTCATTGCTATTATTGGAAGAATCATCATTGTTGAAGGGAGTTCATTTGATAGGGAGAGGCCTAGAATTCCAGTAGTCCTTTGCGGTGTCGAATGTTTTGGCCTTGGTGTTGGCCATTCTTCATTGCTAGGGAGGTGGTGAAATCCCAATGTCCATAGGCGCAGCAGGGGGGTCAGCATGAGGGGTGGAAACTGGAGTGGTTGGCAGGTCACGAGTGACTAAGGGAGTGGGAAAGATGAAGGGATTTGGAATAACCGAGGAAGCCCATTGGCCAAGGGAGATGAAGGTGTGAGTTGAAGGGCAGTCGAGCGAAGGAGGAGGTAGACTAGCAGGTTTTTTACAACCCAATAATGAAGCTTGCACTCAGCGGTCCTGTTAGTCACAAAAAGAGATCTAGTTAATTAATCTTCTCAATCATCAAACATGAGGTGGAGGGGGCAAGAATCTCTGGTTCCTAATGTTGGAGACATCTACCATCATACACACTCTTTTGGTCAAATTGGCCTAGTTAAACCACTATCCTAAGTTTAATTGACATTAGTGGAGCATTAATTGCCATCATCCCATTCATACCCATGCCTACCTACAGTTAAGGAGGCTAACTTATCCTTCCCTACAGTCAAGGAGGCTAACTGGAGCACTCTAGGGGTGATCTGTGTGACATTAATGCACATAATTTCTAACTGGTGTTTACTTTCAGTTCAACCAATCAGTTACAGTCAGTTAAGGCACCTCCATTCATTAAATATATTATTTAATGATTATTTTAATGATTATTTATTATTATTTAATGAACTGGAGTGAACAAGGCACCTCCACGAACTTCTGATGGTCAGTTCAGCTTCAGTTAACCTCATCAGGGTTTATTGGAGTCATGCAGTACTAGCACTCGATGATTGGTTGCTATGACATGTGTTTGATCTCCTTCAGTTGAGATTAAGTCATTTATTGCACTCCAACTTTAGTTAAGGGTTTGGTGAGTCAATTAGGGTTTTGGTCAAGTGGTTAACTGAGTGAGATTGCATGGCAAAGAGTCAGTTAAGCTAGACTCACTCATTGAATTCGAATTGTCCCTTAGGTATTCGAATTCTTCATTGAGTTAAGCCATTGCTCATGCATGGTATTGTAACACTTTATTGTTTATATAATATACAGAGAGGAAACCTATTTGGTGTTTCAGTTATTTCCAATTCATGAGTATTTTGTTAATAATTCTTTGATGATTTTGATTCCTAGTTCCTACATCATGTGCAATAATTAATACCTAACCCTCCAAACTAGATTGAGCATTGAAATTGATTGCTCGCTTGCTGGAGGTGCACTGATCTGGATGACCCTCTCTAAACATGGCCCTCTGTCTATTGGACATAATGAAACCTCTAGGTAGAGTGGGGGTATACAACACCAGGGAGGAGACATAGGATTAACAAGAAGAAGGCTTAGGTGTAGGATGACCAAAAATTGCAGATGTTAACAAAAGAAGGCAGGTGGAGAAAGGAATGAAGGACTGGAGGCCTGTAACAATAACTCGACAGCACATTTCCAAAGGCGCATTGAAGCTGACCATCAATATATTGACATAGGTGTAAAACCAAGTGACGGTGGAGGATATTGTTAGAATAATCAACCCATAGTTACCTACCTTAGACATTAATTAATCGATTTTTGTCTTATTTTCCTAGTTTCCAATATTCCACTCTATGCAAGTTGTCTTCCACATGCCATAGAAGTCAAACTTACTAAAGCTAAGTCATGGAGTGCTTGGGAAACCTCCTGGAATCCATATTTAGCATATCTTCTTTATTCTAGATCCTCCCTAGCACATATCTACTTTTTTTGCTTAGTTGCTTGCTTTATTGAGATTTATGGAAAAAGGAAAAGTAAGACTAGGTGTAGTTGACTTGTTTTTTTCCCTCATCATCCTCCATTCTTTTCTCCTAATGAAAGCATGTATGAGTTTTCTTTTCATCACTTATTAGCTTTCCTAATTGAATTTTCCAATTCGTGAGCATCTAAGTAGATTTGGAAACTTCTTTATGCACCTATGGGGGATTTCCTAGATTTAGTAAGCCTATTTTTTGACTATTTCGAATGGCATCCTTATGCATTCAAATATTTCATGTAATTATATATTGCAGTAGCCTATGAATTCATAAGGTTGGCTATTGTACACTTATTCAATATAGATTAGTGTTATGCTCCAATTTCAGTCTCCTTTGTGTGTAATTTTGCATGTTTGATTAGCAATTTTGTGAGTGCAATTGTTCTATAACTTGGGTTCAATTTAGACATGGTATCAAAGGCTTTGTATATTAATTTCTCTCCTTCCATATTTCTATTGCAAGTTTGACATGTTGACTGGGATCTATTCTGTTGACTAAAGGGACAGTTTCTGAGCTATGGATAAATCTCAGAAGATCATCTTGACTCCATTTAACTTCTTTGAATGGAAAGTAGATATGGAGATACTCTTGAGAGAGAAAGGTCTCTATAGGGTGACTATGGAAACTAAGGTAGAGCCCAGTCCAGCTACAGAGAAAATTAAATGGCACAACAGGAAGGATGAGGCATATGGTCTTCTGTGTTTGAGCATATCTAGAGACCTTCTCTTCCATCTTGATGGATTGACATCACCTAATGAAGTGTGGGAGAAGCTTGTAGATATTTTTGGAAGGATAGATGAGAAGAGAGGAAATCAAACTGAGAATTAATTGATCTCTTTGAGTCCCATCAACTTTGAATCCTTGCAACTCTACTTTTCCAAGTTTAAAGCCCTTGTTTTGTAGCTAAAACAATGTGGAATTGAAAAGGAGAAGGAGCAACTAGTTTTGGCCATAATCTTGAATCTTGGACCTGACTATTCAGTGTTTTTTTTGACCTTCCATGCTACCAAGTTGATAGCTCGAGCCTAGAAGATGCCTAATCTTGCAGAGTTCATGGAATCCCTCACACAAGAACAAGATAAACTGGTGATGATGGGCACTATCAAAACTTCCAAAGACCAAGCTTTGGTTGCTGGAGATTCGAGGGTGGATTCAAAATTCAAGAAGAAATACAAGAAGCTACCTGATCAAAAGAGAGACAAGAACAAGTCTCAAGAGGAGCCCCAAGGCTCTAAGAAGAACTTCCAGAAGAAGAAGAACAAAGGATAAATGAACAAGTGCACATACTACAGTAAAGGCTATCATCTTGAAAGCTCTTGCATGAAGAATAAAATTGACATGTTGAACCAACTCCTAGAGAAGAATAACATCTCCCTTCCTGATTGCTCAAAGAAGAGGGAAGGAGGGTCAAATTTAGAGGACAGAGAGAGAGTACATGCATTGGTTACTGACACATCAAGCTCACCTAGCCTCATCATCGACTCTGGAGCTTCAACCAAGGAGGCATTCTCCTCTCTTGACATGTCGAATGGTCCACCAATAGTGCTTGGAGATGAATCTCTCACTAATAGTTTGGGGAAAGGAAGGATTGATATTGACCATGGTAAGTTCAGTAATGTATTGTATGTTCCAGGTCTTGCCTCTAACCTCTTGTCAGTGTATCAAATTACTCACACAAGGTCTCCAAATAAGGTCATATTTTCTCCTAATGATGTTGAGATCATAGAGATATCGAATGGTAAAGTCATTGCAAAAGGAGTTGTAGATCACACTTCAAAGGTATACATGTTTTCACATTTTCTACCCTACTCAAACCCCTCATTAGAGGAAATTTCAACTTAAAATGGGCCTTTTAACTTTTATTCAAATTCCATGTCATCATGTGTTAGCCAATGAAATTGCTTTAAATTTGAAATACCGTATAGGTCTTAAACACTTTTCTAATATAAATTTGGGGATAGGTATCATAAAAAAAACTACTTTTTTTGTCTGTATTTTTGACATATCTCCCTGTGTTTTTACTCAAATTTCGATCGGGAGAGCTCGTTGGATGCGGAATTAAATTCCACATCCAACGAGTACCCACTCGGCATACTTTTGATGAACCCCACTAACCCAAAAACAAGAAATACCTGAAAAAACAGAATGCTGATGTCATCATTTCATTTTTTCAGGTATTTCTTGTTTTTGGGGTAGAGAGATCCATCAAAAGTATGCCAAGTGGATACTCGTTGGATGTGAAATTTAATTCCGCATCTAATGAGCTCTCCCAATCGAAATTTGAGTAAAAAAATAGGGAGATATGTCAAAAATACAAACAAAAAAGTAGTTTTTTTCTTTTCTTCCTCAAAAATTAATAAATATAATTTTATTAGTTCATTTTAGGAGGCCCATTTTGAGTTGAAATTTCCTCTAATGCTTCTCTTTTGATTCATGCTTAATGAGGCAAGCAAGCTTTGGCATGAAAAATTTGGCCATCTTAACTATAACTATCTTTCTGATCTAAGTGAAAACGAAATGGTCAAAGGGTTACCAAAGATTAAGTTTTCCAAGGGAGTATGTCAAGTTTGTATCCTAGGAAAACACCCAGAGCATAAATTTGAGAAAGCTAGTAATGAGAAAACCTTTGCACCTCTTGAGTTGATCCACAGTGATGTTTCTGGTCCATTTCCTCATATGTCAATGAGTCAAGAAAAATATACATTGACCTTCATAGATGACTTTTCCAAGTATTGTTGGGTTTACTTCCTGAAGCATAAGTCTAAATTTTTTTGCCTCTTCAAAGTCTTTAAGGCTTTGGTTGAAAACCAATATGGGAGGAGAATCAAGAGCCTCATATATAACAATGGTGGTGAGTATTTCAATTCTAATTTCATTCAATATTATGAAGATGTAGGTATTAATATGCAACATTCAATCCCTTACACACCACAACAAAATGGTGTTGCTGAAAGAAAGAACAAATCACTGAAGGAGATGGCAACCTGTATGATGGAGGCTAAGACTTTGCCACCAAATTTTTGGGCTGAGGTAATAAACTATGCATCATGTATCCAAAATAGGGTGCATCATAATCATCTTGATGGTATGACTACTTTCAAATCTTGGAGTGGGCACAAGCCAGATGTGACCCATTTCAGGATTTTTGGCTCAAAGGCTTGGGCTAGAATTCCAATAGAAAAGATAAAGGATTTACAGCCCCAAAGCCAAGAATCATCTATTTGTTTGGTATTCTGAAGATTCAAAATGGTACAAGCTGATCAACTTGAGCACAAACAAAGCCTTCATTGAAAGGAGTGCTCAGTTTCAAGAAGAGCCTTTAGCGGCAGTTGAAGTTGGAGAGTCTTCTTCTCCACCATAACGATTGAATGTAAGTGGAGAGACAAATGAGTTTGTTGATTCTGATATGTCTTATAATGATGATTTAATTGCATATCTTGACATTCCTATAAGCCCAAAATGGAAGCAAATACCATTCATGTAGCTAGGGAACTAGCTGGAAATCCTAGTGATTCTAGGAGGACTAGATCTCAGTTTGAGAGTGCCCTATTTATGAAAGACCCTTTATTTGCAGAGAAGTTCTATTTGATGGTTGAATCAGACCCATAGAAATATGAATATGCAACAATGATCCAAGATGGAAAAAAACCATGAAAGAATAATTCAGCTCACTCGAGAAGAACAACACTTGGGAACTGGTTGATCTTCCCTAAGGGAGGAAGCTAGTTCAATGTACGTGGGTTTTAAAAACTAAGTTTTCTGATGATGGTTCACCTTTGAAATATAAGGCAATATTGGTAGCCAATGGCTACTCACAGGTACATGGTATTGTCTACAATGAAACCTTTGCACTAGTGGCAAAGATGCACTCTATTAAGCTAGCCTTAGCCATTGCAGCTTTGGAGCAGTGGGAGGTACATCACATGGATGTGAAGTGTGCTTTCCTGAATGGAGATATTACTGAAGAGATTTACATGCAGCATCCTCAATGGTTTTTTTCTAATCCATATTTTGTATGCTGGTTAAATAAATCATTGTATGAGCTAAAGCAAGCCCCTAGGGATTGGTATGCCAAGATTGATGGCTTTCTGTTGTCATCGAGCTTTGTTTGATGCAAGTCTAATCCTAATGTTTATTTGAATCTGATTCATGGTTCTTTTATGATTATTGTCTTCTATGTGGATGAACTTCTGATTACTAAAAGTTGAAATAAATAAATTGCATCCTTGAAGGATGCAATGAACCATGCATTTTCTATGACCGATTTGGGGTTGTTGAGCCAATTCTTGGGTCTCAAAATTGCTCAATACCAACATGGAATAAAACTACATCATTTCAATAGTGCTTTAGATTTTCTAAACAATTTCAAAATGAAATATTGAAATCCAAGCAAGACTCCCTTCCTTTCAGGAGTTAAGCTTAAAGAAGCAGGTTCTTCTTCTATGGTAAATAATACATTGTATAGGCAATTGATTGGCTGTTTGTTGTACCTTACAAACACTTGACCTGATCTTTCTTATGTATTAAGTGTGGCTTCAAGATACATGTATCAGACTCATGAGATCCATTGGAGAGCAGCCAAAAGGATCCTTAACTTTGTTCAAGGAACAAGAACTCACGGGATCTTCTACAAAGCTAAATCTAATCTTGATTTGATTCGGTTTACTGATAGTGATTGGGAAGGTGACAACATAGATCGAAAGTCAACATCAGGATATGTGTTCATGCTTTCTGAATGACCAATCAACTATTCAAGCAAGAAACATAGTGCCATAGCACTCTCATCTACAAAAGTAGAGTACAGAAAAGTTGTAAATGCAACAACTCAATGTTTATGGTTGCAGGGGATACTTGGTGAGTGTGGCTTAAAATTAGAGTTTTCAGCTATTAACTATTGTGATAATCAGATTACCATTTAAATATGCAATGATATAGTTCAGAGACAGAGAACCAAACACATTGATATCCATATGGACTACATGAGACAACTTGTGCATGATGGCAACATTCACCTACTCTTCTATGCATCTTCAGGACAAGTAGTAGACATATTCACCAAAGTTTTTTGTGAGAAGACATTCAACAATCTCAAATCACTACTAGGGATTTCTGATCATGCTGTGAAGCATGATTGATGACAAGATTTTCAAATTTTGTTTTACAGTCCATGTTTAAGGGAGGATTTTCCCACTGGGTTTTTGCCTCTTTCCTTAGTTAAGTGGACATGCAGTATGTAAACGGTGACTAAGACCTGTTGCTAGGCCCTATAGTTTTCTGATATTTACTCATAAAGTTAGGCTTAAGGGGGGTTTTAAAATAATTAACCCATAGTTACCTGCTTTAGTCATTAATTAATCAAATTTTGTCTTATTTGCCTAGTTTCCAATATTCCACTCTATGTAAGTTGTCTTCCACATGCTATAGAAGTCAAACTTGCTAAAAATTAGTCATGGAGCTCTTAGGAAACCTCCTAGAATCCATACATAACATATCTACTTTATTCTAGATCCACCCTAGCGCATATCTGCTTTTTCTGCTAAGTTGCCTGCTTTATTGAGATTTATGGCAAAAGGGAAAGTAAGACTAGGTGTAGTTGACTTTTTTTTCCCTCATCATCCTCCATTCTTTTCTCCTAATAAAAGCATGTATGATTTTTATTTTGATCACTTATTAGCTTTCCTATTTGACTTTTCCAATTCGTGAGCCTATAGGTAGATTTGGAAACTGCTTTATGCACTTATGGGGAGTTTGACTAGATTTAGTAAGCCTACTTTTTTACTATTTCGAATGGCATCCGTATGCTTTCGAATCTGTCATGTAATTATATATTGCAGCAGGCAATGACTTCATAAGGTTGTCTATTGTACACTTATTCAATACAGATTAGTGTTATGCTCTAATTTCAGTCTCCCTTAAGTGTAAATTTGCATGTTTGATTAACAATTTTGTGAGTGCAATTCTTCTATCAGTTGGGTTCAATTTCCATAGATATGCGTACCCTGGGGGATTTCTTGTTCACACCCATAGAATATTTTATCAACCGACACAATGAATTTCGGGAGGGTGACATGAGAGTGATGACATCGGGCGGGTAGCTGTGTGCCCCGTCAGTAAAGCTCTGAGGTCAAGTCAACATGGGATCACTCGCATCTGAGTAACACTAATCCATTAAAGATAAATACTTTTAATATAATTTTTATAGTGTGAGATAATATTTAAAAAACTATGAATTTATCAAGATGCAAAGATTACTTTTTCATTTTAGCGTGTGAGGTTTACATTCCACAAGTCATTTTTTTGTGCTATTTTACATTTGATTCCAATTTAAAGAAGTGGTCATAAAATGGGTTACTAAGCATTTTTTTATTTTTTATTTTTAATATTTTTTTTCTCTGAGTCTATTGCATTTCCATTCTTTTTCTCGATCCTCTAGTTTCTAATGGGAGGATTTATTTAAAAAATGGTTTTTTTTTAAAATCAAAATTGTGCCTAGGATGCCATGATCTTAAAAATATTAATTACTTGACTTTTCAACTTCGGAAATTTAATTTTACTTTTATTTATGTATTTATTGATGGTAGTTTTTCATTTTCATTTTAAATTGTGATTGTTGTATTTTTTAGATAAGTTGCTTTGTAAATTCCTAAAGAAAATTGTTTTAACACTAATATGATTTATAATTTGCTTTCTATATTCTAGGGGTAGATTCAAAAATCATATTTAAAGTTAAAAAAAACTATGATGATGCTATCATATGTGTGATTATGTTTTTTTTTATTTTGAATGTTTTAATATAAATAAAAGAACATGACTAGGATAATTTCACTACTATGACATTTGAAATAAACTACAATACCAAAAACATAAAATGGATCAAAGATGACTATATTGGAAACTCAAATGGAAAATCCAACATTAAATGTCAAACGTGTGTTATATATTCTTATATTGAGGAGATTAAGATATTGATTACAAAGATTTTATAGATTACTATGAGTTTATGAGACATTGTGTTTTTCTATAGTCCTTTGCAATATGATTTTTTATATTTGTTTTGTTAGCATCCCCTTCACACTTCCAATCATACAATGGAACAATCAACAACTAGTGATAAAGAGAATCCATTTCCCCCTTTTACCTAGGACTTTTATAGTAATATTTTGATCTCAAATCTATAAATATATATAGTTTTTCTCCGACTTGGATATTTTGGGGTTAGAAGATTGGGTGAATTAGCTTCTAGGAACCATTTTATGGGCATGCCTCATTTTGTATAGTTGGGGTCCAAAACATTATAGGACATGTTTGAGGGTTTAAACAATGTTTGTTGGGGTCAAGAAATTAATCTCTTGTTCCATTCCCTTTCATGTGATTCTACACTCTTAGACTTTTTTAATGATCCAAAATTTTCCTTAAATTGAATCTGTATGAAGAAGTTATGCCTCCCACAACTTGACCTATATAATTGACCACCAAGGTACCGAGTGTATCTACGTCACCTCTATTTTTTCACAAATGTGGATCTAGACACATGTTGACCTTCAAGAACATTCTAGAATGACCAAAACCCTAACACTAATTGAGATTTTGGGCATGCAAAAACTCTAAACCTAATCTTTTACAACTACCAAACTATGTTAAACATTGGAATAATAGAAGAGAAGGGGGTTCCATTGTTTTGTTGTATTGTAGTGTTCCATAGTTTAGAAACAACATGAGAGTGGATGTTAGAGAAGAACAAACATGATTGAATATCTCATGCTTATATGTTTTTTTTCACTAGATCTTTTGCACTAGGATATGTCGAGGATTATTGTACTCTCTAAATGTATAAGTAATGTTTTTTTATGATACTTAAATGTTCAAATGATTATTTTAGTTATGAAACAAAACATTGCACAAGTCTACAACAAACTGATTAAATAAATCTACAACTATTTTAACTATGGTATTTTTCAATTCAATTGATACAAATCATAAAGAATTGATGAGGTTTGAATTAAATGAAATTTCAATTTAAAACTTAATATAAGCTTATATATATATATATATATTTATAATTTAGTCACTCTAAATTTAGATTCGATTTACAAAAAAGTTGTATATTTTTTTGGATCACCTTAGTATTACAAATCTAAGGCATATCACCTACATGCACTATAGAAAATGGCTCAACAAAATAATGCAGTTTTGTTGTGGCCCCAATCAATTTATTATATAATAATACACATTTGTTGTGGTTATCAATTTGTTAAATGTTTTATTAATTTGATGCATTTCTCCTTATTATTCCCCTCCTGCAAGGAATTCTGTAATCAATAGGGTTTATGTAACTATGCATTCAAAGATTCAGTTTTTTATGTTATAGTTTTTTCAACTTTACCTAATTTTTTTTTAAACTTTGACTGGATGCTTTGAAATCATGGGTAATGTGCTATATCACTGCTACATCCTAGGACTATAGAGTCATCCTCAGCTTTGCAGACAATGTTAGCATGGCGGTATGGTGAGGGTTCTACCCTTGTTGGTGCAAAGATCACACCATGGCTCCATAGTGATAAAATGGACTACTCAAACTTAGGAAATATACATCTAATGAAACTGAAAGTGGTCATACCACTTGAAAGCATGCTCAGATACATGTTGAGGCTCCACTTAATGTTTCTTCCTCTCTATCGTTTTCATAGATTATTTTAGTGTCACACCGAAATATAATCATGTTGAGACATGTGTTTTCCCTATGCCTCAATCCCTAAAGTTCCCTTGGCTGAATGGAATTGAACAGGAGGTTCCTTCCTTACCTTTTTCTCCCTCTGAGAAGGTAGGCACTCTTTCTCCTAATTCTAGGCGTGCTTGAACCTTTTCCCTTCATTCTAGAACTTCCATTGATGCTCTTTCCCTTCATACAAAGTGCATCGATGCTCTTTTCCTTCATGAAAGGTGCGTCTATGGTGTTTAAAGGGAAAAAACGAAGCTTTGAGACTCTTATCAAAGGTGTATGAGGTGGAGGACTATCCCTGTCATCTAGGTGAGGTGGTATTCGGTTCCCTAAGCTATGGGTAATATCACTTAGATCCCTCCACCTAATTCTCAACCTACTCTATGCCTTTAGCCGTATAAATTGAACCCTCTCCCCATTATGAAGGGAGGAAGGAATATGGTACTCTTATACTGCTGGAGTTTCTAGGTGATCCCTATCATCCTTTGGGAGGAAATATCTAATCCTTTGGAAGGATTACTATCTTTCTTTGGAGGCTTGGCTTGGATTGTTGGATGGAAGGTTGCAATGTTAATGCTAGGTTGTGACACTCCTTCTTTATGTAATTCTATGTATCTCCTTGATTACATTAAGATAAATATCTTTCCATAAATGTTATTATGTTGATGATTTTTAAATATTTATTCCATAAATGTTAGCTTAGATCAATTCATGTTTAGATATGCATGTGTTGTTTGCTTGTTTCCACTTCCTCTACAAGGTTTTGCAGCTCAAGATTTGAAGGATCTAGAGCTTGGATAAACAAAGAGAGAAGAGGATTTGCAGACCTTAGGTAAGTGATCTATCTGTTAACTTGAATTTCTATTTTTATCTAGGAAAGTAGTTTTGTATTTTGTACTTGATTTTTTTTAGATCCACTTGGACAAGGGAGATATGGCTTGAGTTCGCTTGAGTAGATTTATCCACTAAAAAATTTGGTGAGCATACTGGGGAGTGACATAGATTTGATTTCATTTTGTATTTGATTTCATATCTCTTTATCGATCCTTTTGCTAGCCTATAGAGACCCTCCATCCTTCGTATTTTTTCTTTGAAGAGTGTCTTTCATCCTCTAGATGCTATTCGGATCACTATCAAATCTTGTTCCCTTATCCCATAGGATATATGGGTTTTAGCCTGCTTATTTCTCCGTTGGTGCACCGGGGTTCTGTAAACACTGTATTGACACTCTTTGACTCAAGAGACAGTGCAACATTGGCTCTCTTGTGTAGTATAGTATGTGTGCCAATGCTCTTGTGCAGTGTTGTATGTGTGCATGCCCCTCCTCGATGCTCTTTCGTAGTGTTGTAAGTGCGCCTTCCCCTCCTAGGCACTCTAGTGTAGTGTAGGAAGGCATGCTTTCCCTTTGAAACATAGATATCAGCTCATATTTCCTTATTTTTTGGGTTTTCATTTGATGGATTGTGGTGTTTAGGATACATATGATAGTCACACACCCCCTAAACCAACCATTATCTCTGTTTGGAGTTTATTTTGTTGATTTTGGGATGCTTTACTAGTCAAAAGAATGACTTGGTTGTGGTATGAAATTTAAATCCTCTGCATGTTAGTTCTTCCTTGCCATTCCTAATCACATTTCTTGACCTCTTAATATCTGTTTGGATAGTCGGATCTAATCTCCAAACCCTTCCTCCCCTTAGTCATTGATTGTTTGGTTGCATTTTGGTATATTTGGAAAAATTTTGGATTGTTTTGGAGTTGTTTGGGTGCTTTTCATTTTCCTTTTGATTTCTAAATGAATGGAGTGCTATAGGCATTCTATATTTCTATGTTTATTATTATGAAAAGAGTTTAGTTCTCAATTTTTGTTTTGATACATTCATTTCAAAATGAAAATGATTCACTACATTTTTTTGTACATTATTAGGGTTTATCATCTTTGATTTTATTGACTGACTGGTGCTAACTAAATGTAACTAGATGTAACTGAATCTTACTAGATCCTAACTAGGCTTAACTAGTCACTAATTGAACTCAACTGAAGGAGGCTGTTTCCAGCGCTCGTAGTGTCTCCTAAATTGTACGTATTGGTCCAGGAGGATCCTAAACTGATGCATGCAAGTGAAATTAGTGGTATTTAGCCTCCACTAGTGTTCCCCACATTGTAGTAACTGGTACATGTGGCCCAATTAGGCCATGTGGACCGAATGATTCTAGTGACTAAATATAGACTAAAAAGACTCCTAATTTAGACATAATTGATCAAATTGGACAAGGGATGATTATAATCCTAACACCCCCCATGAATGATTACTTGGAAAATATGTGGGACTTGGTAACTAAGACCATAATTCACCCATTTTAGCTAAATTAAAGTAACTTCTTAATACAAGGAGACGAGGAAAAAACCACATGAGAAAAAAGCCCCCCCCGCCCCCCTCCTTCAAACTAAGAAGGTAGAATCTGGATCAATCTTGTTCTTTTGTGCACAAGTATCCTGGGTCCTGGAATGTAGACTTCTCCATCTTACTGGATAAATATTCCTCTTTGGAAGAAGAATAATGTGCTCAAATGAATCAATAACATAGACAACTTCTGGATGAAAACTGGACTCATGTAGAGCAACTGAAATCAACTAATAAGAGAGAAAAAGTGCTTGGGGATTCGAGCCATGTGAGGAACACTCAAGAAAATTATATGTTCCATCATTTAACAGAAAAACATGAGTGGTAAATTAATCTCCAAGTGTTAGGAGCAAGTGTCCAAAAGAATGCAGAATGTCTTCCTCTTTACTAGTTCTATGAGGAGATGAGCATGTGACCAAAGGTAGAGAAGCCCTAGGACCATGGAGAGTGAATTATTGAGCTCCATAATCTGATATAGCTTTATAAATGACTATTTATTCACAAAATAAATTATTATCAACCTCATAAGAGGAAACTAACACCAAATTCCCAACATCAAACTTGAAGAAGACTTGCGGTACTTGTTTTTTCACACCGAAATTGGTGAGAGCAGCTACAACCATGACCAAAATCTATTGAAATATAAAATTTGAACCAAATAATATCAAATCAGATCCAAATAATATCACCAAATCAAAATAAGTTCATATCAGATCCAAAAGTATGGCCCATTGAGACGGTATATACGCAGTTTTCTCTTTCTTCAAAATTCTAAATACTAGTGCATGCAATCCTGTAGGAATTTACTGAAAGATCTAGACCATGGAAAGAGAATGAGTCAATCCTAAAATATGATATTTTTTCCAAAATATCCAATTTATTACTTATCTACACACCCGCAACAACATTAGAGGGAGAGAAATCAAATTCCTATTCACTTTCAGAAGCAATCACTGCCGAATTTTGCACATAATTTAAAGGAGAATCATTGGAGAATGCTTGCATAGAAGTGAAGTAGTTATTTTATTCAATATTATAGATTCAAATGTATTCTTCTATATCAGTGATATGAGAATATAAGATATCATATATCTCATAAAATTCTGGAGCATCACGAGAAGGAGTCACTTAAAGGAGACTTACTTCAATTTGAATTGACTGTGTAGAAGATTTGGCTTCTTCACCATCTTAAACAACTTCATCAGAGAGAGTATATGATGATAATTTTGGATCAAGAAATCTTGTGGTGTTGGGTGTTCTCTCCAAAGTGCTATCTCATTATTCTTGCCAAAAGTTTTATCCAATTTTTTGCAGAGATCCTTTGCGTATTCACCAGATTCAGTGAGGTAGCGCAAGACAGGAGAAAGGGCTAGACTTATTGCTCCAAAAGCTCCATCACCATCATTTATCTAGTCATTCTCATTCTCATAATACTCTTTACCAATCCCAATAGATACCTCATACATATATTGTCTCTTCAGAGATGCAATCATCTTGAACTCCCATTCTGAATAGCTTGTGAATGGGGTGAGAAGAGGAATTGGTGAATCCATTCGAAGTTGTACCTGAAAAAAAACACAAAAGGGGCACCGTAAGGTTGGAAAGATTGCACTTTTTAAGTTTTAATCATACCCATATTATTTAATTACACAATCTTTATCAATAATTCCTTTGGTTAGGATTTTGTGGCAAACTTATCGCTTCTAGTGCAGTGTTAGAAGGAGCAATTTTGCTCAAAACGTTTTTTTGATCCAAGTATGAATCTGTAGTAGGAGAAGTTCCTTGTATTTCCAAGGCTCTGATAACATATAAAATTGAGCACATAGATCTATGGATCAACACACAACTCACATTGTAGATCATACAATTTTACTCATAATTGAAGAATGAAACAATGCAAAAATGGCTTGCAACTATGTAATGCTTTCATTAATAAAAGTAATCGGATAGTTAATTACAATGTAATACATTGGTATTAATAACCAGTCAATTCAAATGAATGAGAGGGGAATTTGAATTGATTGACTCTACCTAACTACATGGATAACTAGACATGTCTAAATCACTATCGGAGCCCAACTAGTTAGCTCCAGTTGTCTAAATTAATGCACCAGTCAATTAAAATCATTTAACTAGTCTAACTGGATGTGGTAGGTGAATAATTGCTCCTTCCCACATGAAATCAATCAATGACTGGTACTAACTGAATGTAACTGAATGTAACTATCTCCTAACTAGGCATAAGTAGTCACTAACTGAACTCAATTGAAGAATGTTGGTTTCAACACTTCCAGTGGCTCCTAAATTGTAGGGATTGGTCCAGGAGGCTCCTAAACTAATGCATGCAAGTCCATTCAATGGCAGTTATCCTCAACTAGTGTTCCTCACACTCTAGTAACTGGTACATGTGGACCAATTAGGCCATGTTCACCCAATGATGCTAGTGACCAATTATAGACTGAAAATACTCCTAATTTATACATGTAATTGACCAAATTTGACAAGGCAGGATTATAATCCCAACAAAACTGAAAAAAATACCCACTAAATGGAATTAGAAGAATCCTCTCATGAAAATTTGGCATGATGAATATCTTGGACACATTTATTACTGGAATACAGATATCGAAATAATATGATGGATATTAGAAGATCATAATACTATTTGAATATTTGATCACCTCAAATGGTGTCCAAAATTGAGAATTAGAGGCCCAAAACTAGCACCTGACACCAATTTGAGAGCGTAAGTGAAGCTTCCTTCACTTCAGCTTGACTTCAATGGTTGAATGGATGTTATAGGAGCTCGAGTTGAATATTAGATGGATTCACCTTGGCCTATGTGTGATATGTACTAACTGAAGGAAGAGGGGTTAATAGAAGAGAATGGATACTTGGGGTGCATCATCCAAGAGAGCTCGGGATCATCACTTAGACTTGAGTATTAGGTTCACAGAACATCGAAACATTAACAATCCAAACTGATAAATGGAGTAGGAAGCATCCTTAAATAAACCTTGAGTGAATTGTTGAGAAATTCATCCACCTTTTGGTCAAGTTACCCACTTCCAAACCCTAACCCTAAGCCAATATTGCACCCCTCTTTAGGTATTTAGTAATTTTAGTGATAGGATGATGTTTTACTACTTGTGTCACTCAATGCAAGGTGGAAATCCTCCCTCCTTGAACAAAAGTTTCCTTCTTTATGATTGGTGATGTTTCCTTGCTTGCGTCATTTTACCAAAATGGATACTGTGCCCCCCTTGACCAAAGTTTCATGCTTTTGCACTGATTTTTTTTCTTGCACTTTCTGCTTTTGAAAGCGCATTATTTTCCTTTCTTTTGACAATTTCTATATTTTTTTGACATATTTATTTTCTCATTCTTTTTGACAATTTTTATTTTTCATCCTAGGAAATTTGGCTTGCCTAATGCCCCCTCTTGACATG